>JBBPBR010000001.1:31686505-31734908 GCA_037974775.1 Cicer pinnatifidum | reverse complement strand
CCTTGAGTAATCTCCACGCGCCCCGTGAGATTCTCCTAACGTAGCTCCAATCAAACACTTCCATCCACATTCCCATCCGGAGGGTACGAACCGGTAGGATCATCCTGACTCTCATCTGAGGGCAAAGCCCAGATTTCCACAATAGATGTAAAGGGTCACCAACCGAAAATTAACAGTTAACACATCACATTTAAGCTTTTAAATGCACAAATAACCTTCTCAACTTATCATGCATCTTAGAAGGATTTTCCATATGCTAAAAGTTCATGCCATACTTGCCAAATAAAAATGAAATCAAAATAAAGTTCTCAATCCATCAAGTAATATATAATTGACCAAAACATTGATAAATCACTTGAGCAATCAATTATCTAACTCAGGATAAGATTTTCCACTGAGCCAATCGATTGGGGAAATCAATTTCCTGAAAGTTTTTAGTGAAAATTGAACTCTGGGCTTAAATCAATCGATTGGGTAAATCGATTGACAGACAGGACAGAACCCCTGTAATGAATCCAATCGATTGGACAAATTGATTTTTGGAAGACAAAGCCCCTGACTTGAATCCAATTGAATCCAATCGATTTACCAAATCGATTTCTTAAATGATTTTGAAATATAACTTACAAAATCGATTGGGTAAATCGATTTCGTGTAAAACAGGGCCCCTGTAACTCATCCAATCGATTGGGGCAATCGATTTCCCTGCATATCCTTTCAAAAATACATAAACTAACTCAATCATATTCAAACACCACTCCAAACCTTAACACTTAGCAATACCCATACAATCACCACGACATTGTGAGTTTCGAAAACGTTTTACAATCTAACATACTATCACACAATTCCAACATAACTCTTGGTACAATCGACACAATCACAATTTGATTCAAACATATTTACACATAGTTTCAAACCATAACACTTAGCAAAAATCATCACAATTATAATTTGCATCAACACACTTACACATAAGTTCAAAACATAGCACTTAGCAAAATCAACACAATCATAATTTGAATCAAACACGACTCGTGTGCCAAGCACCCTAATGCAATGCGTATATGCCAAAATGCATGGACTCGGAATTCCAAACCAAAACCCTCCTCGAAGGGCCGTAAATCATAATTGTACCGCCTATCGCAGGCCAAAGTACCAATTACCGAGGTGCCACCTATCACGGGTCAGCACGATTTACTAAAAAGCGTAAATCATAAACCTACCACCTATCACGGGTCAGTACGGTTTACCGAGGTGCCACCTATCACGGGTCAGCACGATTTACTAAAAGAAAAAGCGTAAGTCGTAAGGGTACCGCCTATCACAGGCCAAAGTATAACTTACTGAGGTGCCACCTATCACGGGTCAGCACAACTTACAAAAAAGTAAATCGTAAACGTACCACCTATCACGGGTCAATACAGTTTACCGAGGTGCCACCTACCACGGGTTCAGCACAATTTACCAATGAAATGCATGAGCATACACTAACTCCATTCACAACAATCGTTAAGTAAATGCAGCTATTAAAAGATTCCCCATTTTTAATAGTCATTTAACTTAACGATTTTCACGCCAAACGTTAAGCAAACAGACATATTAAGAGATTCCCCATTCTTAATATACTTTTGACTTAAACGATTTCCACAACAAAACATTCAGTAAACAACACATTAAGAGATTCCCCATTCTTAATGCTCATTTAATGAAACAATTTTCAAAAACAACATTTAAGCAAACAAGACATTAAGAGATTCCCCATTCTTAGTTCTCATTCAACTTAAACGATTTTTCCAAAACAAACGTTAAGTAACCGAGACCTTAAGAGATTCCCCATTCTTAACGCCCAGTTAACTTAAACGATTTTCAAAACAAACTTCAAGTAAATAAGACCCTAAGAGATTCCCCATTCTTAATTCTTATTTAACTTAAACGATTTTCCAAAACACACATTAGGTAAACGAGACGTTAAGAGATTCCCCATTCTTAATACTCGTTTAACTCTAATGGTTTTCACGACAACATTAAGTAAATAAGTCGTTAAGAGATTCCCCATTCTTAATACTCATTTACCTTAAACGATTTTCACAAACTCACATTAAGTAAACAAGAAATTAAGAGATTCCCCATTCTTAATACTCGTTTAACTTAATGGTTTTCAAATTCCACGCCAAACAAACTCAAACGTACTTTCACATTCAATCCATAACTCACACAAAAATCATTTTTCCACACAAACCACACAAAACACATCTCAAACATGTTATCAAATTCAATCCAAATCAACCAACGATTCACACCAAATCACATCAATCAACAACCATCAAGTAAGAACACGCCAAGTATGTTGAACACAAATCAATACAATAATTTCATTTATTCAAAATCACACCTACATGAGGTAAATTCATTTTCCATGAAACATTCATCAATATAACCAAAACCTACTCTAAGATTTTACCTATAAAACCTTAGATTCATTTTCCCCAAATCAATACTCCAACCCTAACAAAATTCTTTTCCACACAACCACAGATAAGGCCCTAAATGCAAACTAAAAGTTTGGAAGGAGCCCTTACCTTCACTTTAGCTTTTTCGTCGATTATGGCACCGTGAGTAAATCCGGTAAATTTTCCGCTCGCAACGCCGCTTCCAAAATTGGTCCACTAACACCGTAGCACGGAGGTGAGCAACCTTCCCTTCTATCACTTCTTGAAACGAAGCTTGGATCTAGAAGAAACGGAGGGGTTTGTGTTTGAATCTCAAATACCGTTTTTCTTCGTTTTCGAATCAAAGAGGGAGAGTGAGGTTGAAAAATCCTTGTCCTATCACCCACTATCAATTTCGAACTCAAAGGAAAGAAAAGAAAGCAAAAACGAGCAACAATGGAGGAAGGTAGAATGAAGGTCACGCGAGGCAGAGGAAGAAGATGAAGTTTTCTGTTTTTCTTTCCTTTGCTTTTCCTTTCTTCCTTTTTCTTTCCTTTCTTTTTCTTTTCTTCCCAATTCCTTCCTTTCCTTTTCTTTATATATTCATTATTTATATAATATAATTAACAAATATCTAAAATATCTAGATATTTGTTAAATTACCGTTTCGCCCATAACGCATTAAACTCTTCGCAAAAGATTCACCGCAGTTAATTTAATTTATTTATCGACGAGTAATTCAAATCAGGCATCAAAATATCTTCTTGGTCGTATAAACTCCAAAATATTAATAACTTTGGCTAAAAAGCCTCTGAGTTCAATACCAAAAATACACCAAAATATATAAAATACACTTAAAAATTATGGGTCTTACACATAAGGAGCTGAGTGCTACTGTCATCAGCTTATACATTAGGTAAAAAATACTTTTAATTGCATTTATTGGTAATTAATTAAATTTATTGGTAATTAATCTAATTTGAAATTTTCATTGAAGGTTTTTGTATGAGTAGTTGGTGTGCACGCGCAGATTGTCAAATAGATATTCATTCTTGTCTCCGCGTAAGCTTTCGATGTGTAAACTCGATCCAGTGAATGTAAAGAAATACATTGTAGATATCTTATTAGGAAATATAGAGAAGGATAAGTTGTTCTTTGCACCATATAATTCAGGGTACGTAATTATATATTATTTATTTATATCTTTTTGAATTTATGAGATCTTAATTTATTAGTTGTGTAAACAAAATTGCCAACCAAACTTATGTTGTTGTAGGGCACATTGGGTGCTATTTGCAATCAATGCGACCTCTGAAGTTATATTCCATTAAGATCCCTTGCACGACAATTACAACAATCAGTCTGATATAAAGACTATGTTCAACACGTAAGTAATATTCATTTATTTCTTACATATATATATATATAAATAATGTGTTTGTTAAAGCTATAATAATCACATTATTTATTCGATAGTGCTTTATAAGCTTTTGGAGCTCAAAGAGGTGCTACAGTGTCGAAGCAAAAGTCTAATAACATCACATGGATTCCAATAAAGGTTTGAAATATATGCCTTTAAATTTTCATTTACAAATATTTGCCTTTACAATCAATGCATAAATATTTTATTGACTTATATTTTTTATTTTATAGTGCCCTCGTCAAACTAAAAACATCGACTGTGGGTACTATGTATTGCGATTCATGAAGGAGATTGTTGATAGAAGTCAAACTATTACCCCATAAATGGTACGGTATTTTTATTATTTGATTTTCATATATAAATTATGTATATATTTGATTCTAACTTATTTATGTTCAATTTTTATATTGCACAGTACTTTGACAATTCCAGTTCAACATACTCTAAGAAAGATCTAATTGAATTAAAGGAAGACTGGTGTCAGTATGTGCTTGAAATGAAAATTATTTGATTTGTTGGGAAATAGCATGCTGCAAGGGATCTGAATATATGGTAGTTAGTTTTGTTATGTGTAATAATGTTAGTTATATGTATATGAATAAGGCACAATATCTGAAAATGTATATGTAGTTAAGTTATATATGTATTTGAATATGTTCTGTTGTTGTGTAAATTAAGTTATAAAGTTAAGTTATATAGTTCTGTTTTTGTGTACTTATTGTGAAATGATTATGTGAATTGATTATGAATAAAAATGATTTTGGGAAAAAAATTAAAAGACAACGCTTTCTAAAAAAATACCATAAAAAACCAAAAAGAGCTTTTTAAAAATTTCATTTACAACGTTTTTAAATAAAACTAAAAAAAAAAATGCACCTTTTACAGCGCTTATTTGAAAAAGCGCTGTAAAATGTGCATAACAATGCATATATTGAATGCACCTTCTACAACGCTTCTTTGAACAAACGTTGTAAAAGGTCACCTTTTACAGTACTTATTTGAAAAAGCGCTGTAATAGGTGCATAATAATGTATCTATTGAATGCACATTTTACAACGCTTTTTCAAATAAGCGTTGTAAAAGGTGCATAATAATGCATATATTGAGTGCACATTTTACAGCGCTTTTTCAAATAAGCGTTGTAAAAGGTGAATAATAATGCATATATTGAATGCATATTTTACAGCGCTTATTCATATAAGCGTTGTAAAAGGTGCATAATAATGCATATATTGAGTGCACATTTTATAGCGCTTTTTCAAATAAGCGCTTTTTTTATTTTAAAAAGCGTTGTTGTATCTTTTTACAACGCTTAATTCTACAACACTTTTTTTTTGTTGAAAAAACGTTGTAAATGGCTTAAAAAAGCGCTGGAAAATTCTATTTTTCGCGTAGTGAACCTTTCACACAAGTAACCATAATCAATTTAATTATTTTTAAATTATTCTTCTTAGTTTTCAAGCTATTATTTCAAGTGCAAGAATGATGAAGTATTGGATGAGATACATGTTGTAAGACTTGTTTATTGAATGAATGAATTCTGATATTTATACATGGTTTATTCTAATTGTCCTCTAACTACCTATCTAATAACTAATTGAGTAATTAGTTAATTATGGTTTATTCTAATTGTCCTCTAAATACTTAACTAACTAATTGTGTATTTAGTTAGTTATTACATACAACTAACACTAAACATGAATTACAACATTTGAATACAGAGAATATTATCTGTTTTCTAACACCTAAACCAAGAACGATCTTGGTTTCCAACACTCTCCCTTAATTTAAGTTTCTTCCTTTTTGCCTCTTTCACTTTGTCAACGTTATCTTTCTTATCCTTCTTATACTTCTTCAACACCATATCATTCGGGACAACTTCATAAGAACCTAAACATCCAACCTTGACAATAGGAACCAATTCCGACACTTTCTCATCACCCCTATCAACAGAATCATGAATGGTAGAATTAAACCAAGAATTACTAGTATCGTTTTCTTCAATGAACCTGATTGTTGAATTAATAAACAAAAGAGCAATAATACCATATAAATCATGCCAATCAAGAGGTCTTTCACGATCATTATCTAAAGCAATTTCCATTAATGCAACAGCTTTCATAACCCATGATAAAGGGTTCCACATAACCTTTAACAACTTCAAAAATTTACTCTCCTTTTTCTCGTCCAACTTGTTTGGTCCAAATGATTTAAGATGATTTGATCCTTTCTCTGATGTTAATCTTTCTCTTGAACATTTCGGTTGTTCAAACACTTCCTCCACTGAAATTCTTTCCTTTTCAACTTTTCTAGTACTTGACTTCTGATAGTGTTTCAGCAAGTGTATTGAATCGTTACAAGTAATAATAAAATGGTAGTACCAAGTGTGGAACTCAATGATTGCGTTTTACTATGAATTTTATTTAATTACTAAAATTGAACAAAAAGCTCCCAAGTTGATTGAAATAATATTTAAAATTAACAACAGTAATAAAATTGATCCTTTATAATAAGAAAAATGTTAGGGATGAGTTTCACTTCGAATCCAACCTTGGGGTCTAATTTGATCCTAGTTACTAAATTGCTTTATTGAATTATTACCGAATTCTCTTTATTATTCTTGCCCTAGTGTCTTAGTGACAGAACTTTAATTCCAAAGTAACCCCAAATTCCTTAGTGGATTTAAGATTAGAATTAAGCATTATCGTATAGGAGTTCTCTTGTTAAACTATTGTCTTTACAACTAATTTAATTGGTTTCATGACCTGCATCTATCCCTAGACTACAAATTAATGAATTTCTCATCTCAAGCATTCGTAAAGTCCAATTCCGTTTCAAAATACGAATCATAGAACATTTTAATGTTGATCAAGCAATAAAAAGCATTAAGCACATAGAAGAGAAAAATAATTCAACAAACTCATTCATATAACTAGAAAGCAAATCAGAAAAATAAGGGCTTCATCTTGTTACACTCATCCCTAACAAACAGGGTTTATTTACTCATGACAGAAATTCAAAATATAGGGATTAAAGAAGAATTACAAGAATGATTCATGATAAAACTGCTCCAATGATGTTAGAAACGGTCGTCTTTGAGTTTTTATACTAGAACGCAAGTCTCACAACTTTCCAATCGTAAAAAAGATGCCTAGAAAGTGGAAAAATTGAATTTTAATGAATGTTAATGTGTGCCACACGCCCCAAGCGCATGCGTTGCGCTTCAAGCGCATCCCAACAGTAGGAAAACGCAGAAAATGTGCCTCAAGCGCGACTGTTGCGCTTCAGGTGCACAACTTTTTTTGTTTATGTTTTCTGCATTTGGCTCCTCTTTAAAGTCTGAATTAGGTTCCAATGTCTTGATGAAAGTTGTAGCTATGGATCTTAGCTTTCATTTGCACTTGGTTTGACTCCAATGGAACATCTACAACTCAAGATATGGCAGAAATACTCCACCTAGGTAATTTTGATTTCTCGTCAAAATTTAGCATTGCACTAAAACAAAAAGCAACGTAAAATTACAAAAAAAAATCTCCACTTAATCAAGGAAATAAGAACATAAACATTTCATTAAATCAAAGAACTCAAATCAACAAAATATATCAAATAACTTCTTAAATTAACTAATGGTTAAAGATGAATAAGAATAATATTAATGAAAAATATGCATATGATGAAGAGTCATCACAACTCAAAACTTAATCTATTGCTTGTCCCCAAGCAAAAATTAATTTCAGATTTGGTACAGTTAAGAGCAAACTAAAACTCAATTTCTCAAATCAAATCAAACTCAATTCTCAAAGTTCCAACTACTACAAAACATTCATCATGATCCATGGTTGCTTAAGTAAAAATAACAAAAAAAAACACCATTTGTATACTTTAGCATTCATTCATCAAGTTCAACTCTCTCTTCATACAATCTCACCAAAATTTATCTCAAGTGTTTAGCAAGGTTATGAATTTATCACTCAAACCCTAGAACATGCATCACGCTACCATAGGCTTGAAAAAATTCTAATTAGCAATTACAATGCAGCAAACACATACACTTTTGGAGGACTTTCGGGTTGTAATGAGGTTTAGGTAAGGGTAGGACATTTTAGGATAATAGGCTTTTCTACTTGGAGTTAGACATACATTTTCAAATGTTCTACCACTTTTTATATTTCTTCACCTTTTCACTGTGGAGATTCTCAAACATTGATAAAAGAACCAAGAAGATATTGTTTATCAAAGTACACAAACAAATATAACTTTTTTTTTTTGCAATGTGAATCAACACCCCAAAACTTAAAAGGTTGCTATCCATGAGCAACCCCAAATTTAGAATTTTACCAAGACAAGACAACTTTTCCTACCTAACTCCAAGTAAGGTGATTGAATTAAAGTCATGTTTTTTGCTTATAATGTGGCTAGTAACCGAAAGAAAGGGCAAGGCTCAAAGGGGATAGCAAGGGATAAAATTTGCATAGGGTAGTTAAAAAGGCTCAAACGACCAAATAAAATTGCCTCAATGTATGCATAAATTACAAGTGATGCAAGTCAGAATTAGTGCAAGTTCTGAAGGGATAACACATGTCTAGATAATCACACAACAAATAATGAAAGTGTTTAGGCCCATAAGCTGACAACTAGGATAATAAGAGAGATCATGAACTGTCAAAATGATGCTAAACATGTCACTAAAAAAAATATGAAAAATTTATGAAAAATTGATGGGAAATTAGACTTCTACAACCACAAAGTAATCAACAATGTATGCATTAGTGAAACTCTTCGAATTGAGCAATGACATGAGCAAAGAAATGAAGTTTAAATTTCAAAATCTCAAATAGAAAACTTAAGATCAAATGCAAGTTATTATAGTTTCTTCATCATAGTACACATTTAGGGAACATAAAGGAAACATACAATTCAACTATTGAAATAAAGCGAAGAAGAAAGAAAAGAGAGAAAGAAAGAAAAAAAATAAAAACAAAGAAAAAGGAAAGAAAATACTTTTCTCAATTGGGTAATTCATTCAAGGGGATTTGCTTAAGTCATCCGCTCATGTACCATTATAGTCCCCAGTATACTGGTGAGGTGAAAATAAATCAGAATAAAACATGCTTCCTGGTGTCGGTTGAGATGAAGCGAAGGCTCGATAGAGATTGGTCATCCCCAGTTTGATTCTAGCTTGTCCATCTCGCTGATCGATCATCATTTATTCCATCATAGTTTCTAGTCGACCAAATCTATCCTCTGTGGAGAGCTGTGATGGATGCTGAGGATGGTCATGTGACCCTTGTGGTTCAGTATTTTCCTCCTTCGGCATTGCTGCTTGTGGAGCACCAAGATAGTCTGTCGGAATCTTGGAGTGTTTTTCTATCCACCTAGCAGTTATTGGGGTAGCCGATTTTACCATTTCTTCATCCTGTTTAGGTAACACTCTCACCTGCTCACATAGTTTGCTTATCAAGGAAGCACAATAGAAGTAGCCTGTCGGAGGATCAAGAATTGATGTCCCCCAAATATCTTCAACGAGTAGCATGCCCACATTAATTTTGTCGCCTTTTATGATAGTGGTTAGTACACATGCTCTCTGAAATGTTATATCTAACACATTTGAACATGGTAAGAGCATATGATGAACAAAGGTACTCCATGCTTTTTCAATTGCGGTGAGATCCAATGAATGCAGTTTTCTAGGTGAGCCATATTTATTTCGTACCCAATTTGTGCCTTGTATGCATAAGATGTGTAAGATCTCATGAATGTCTATTTTTTAATGTTATCCTTCATGGCTTGAAAGAGGCAATCAGTATAGTTCGACATATCAAAGAGGGCATTGAAACTCACAAATTGATCATGTGGGAATGGTTTGTCAAATTTCATATCAGAGGCATTGGAGAAGAACTCCACTGCTAAAGGACTTGCTTGCTATGGTGACAAATGTGGTCAACTTCTCCCATCCTCTAGCATCAATCATCGCCCGAATGTCAACAAATTCATTGACTTCCAACTTAAAATTATTCTCACTCACAAACTTCTTGACTGTAGGGAGTTTGGCATGATACTCTTTCGTTGCCCTTTTCTTGAAAAAGAATGTATCGTGTGATTGGGAGAAAGATTCATTTGTGACGTTAGTATGTTTAGATTTATGTTGGGTTACCATTAGGCCTTGCAAAACAATTAAGCACATTCAGGATTCAAAATATTCAAGGTTAGAGATAATTAGTTTGAGCATGTCTCCCCTTGGCAAAATAACCACAACAATTACCCTGAGTTTATCCAACAAAATTCTAAATGATAACAATACATATAGATTGGTTGTGTCATTTTTATCAAACAGCTGGAGTGCAGTACAAATTTTGTGGTAATTACGATTCAAAAGTGGTTGTGTCATTTTATCAAACAAGTGGAGTGCAAAGTATGAAATACATGAACAATCCATAATCATAAGTGACGATTTCCAACACTAACACACATTCGATATCAGATAACCAACATGCACCTACGAACAGTTTCTAATACTAACACAATTTCGAATTCAAATAACCCACACGCATCTATGAAAAAGGAGGAGTTGATAGTAACAATTGGAGAAAACTTACTTGATGATGGAAAAATGCTTGATAGGGGAGGAAAACATACCTCTATTGAACTGAGTACTAAACTTGGAGTAGTAAAAGAGATGAGTGTATTAGTTAACTCTTGTGGGAGGGGAGGGTTGTGTGAAGGAAGTGTTGTGCGAGGAAAGTTTTGAGTGAGGACAAGGGTTTTAAAAACCCAGCCTTGGGCCAATTGGACACAAATGCACGTGCCTTAAGCGCACACTAATCAGTAGGCAAAACCAGAAAATGCGCTTCAAGCGCGGATGACGCGCGCTAGCAGTGTGCAACTGCCTGAAATGCGATCCACACACACGACACAAATGACATAATTGGCAAAATGCGCTTCAGGCGCAGATTCGCGCACTTCAGGCGCGCGAGACCAGTGACAGAACTGGCAAAATGTGTTTCAGGAGCGGATTCATGCGCCTCAGGCGTGCACGACTAGTGACAAATGTCTTGGAATGCGCTTTAAGCGCACAGGCTGCACTTTAGGCGCGAATGATGCTGATCCAAACAAAAAGTTCAACCCCTAATACATCTTTTTGATTCGTTGCTCATACTAACTAATAATGAAACTAATTGGATTCTAAAATGAAAAAATATCATGTAAAGGATACGAATTTGGGTTGCCTCCCAATAAGCGTTCATTTAGTGTCTTGAGCTTGACATTCCAATGTTCAAGTGGTGATCAGATTGATGGACATTGAAAGTTTTGACTCTCCCCCTAAGTAGGGTTTGAGTCTTTGTCCATTCACCTTAAAGTTCCAGTTTGAGTGTGTGTCTTCCAACTCCACAACACCATATGGAAATACCTTAATGATTTTAAAAGGGCTGACCATCTTGACTTTAATTTTCCTAGAAACAACTTCAATCTTGAGTTGAAGAGAAGAACTAGTTCTCCTTCTTGGAACTCCTTGAACTTAATTTTTTTGTCATCCCACTTCTTGGTTTTTTCTTTATATATCTTGGTGTTTTCATATGCAGAATTTTGGAACTCCTCTAACTCGTGAAGCTGAAGAATTCTCGATTCGCCTGCCTTGACCAAGTTAAAATTCAAGTATTTTGTGGCCCAAAAGTCTCGATGCTCTAGTTCAAGAGGAAAATGACAAGCTTTACCATACACTATTTGATACGGCAAAATACCCAGGGGAGTCTTAAAAGTTATTCGATAAGCCCATAGTGCATCATCCAGTTTCATTGACCAGTCTTTTCTTGAAGCATTCACTGTCTTTTCAAGGATTCGCTTGAGCTGCCTATTGGATACTTCAACTTGTCCACTGGTTTGTGGGTGATATGGGGTTGCCACCCTATGATGCACATTGTATTTCCTCATAAGGTATTCCATTTTCCGGTTTAAAAAGTGAGTGCCCTCGTCACTAATCAAAGCTCGAGGCATGCTAAAACGCGCGAATATAGGAGGATGGGAATGGACCCATGAAGTCAATACCCCACACATCAAACACTTCTACTTCTAATACAGGATTTTGAGGCATCTCATACCGTTTTGAAATGTTACCGGTGCGCTGACATCGATCGCACTCCTTTATATAGTTGAGTGCATCTTTAAATAATGAAGGCCAGAATAGTCCCGATTGGAGAAATTTTGGTGCAGTTTGATCCCCACTTAAATGACCCCCATAATTAGAGCCATGGCAATGACACAAGAGTTTTTCTTGCTCCTCCTCAGGCACACACCTTCACAACAACCCATCCACTCCTCTTTTGTACATAAAGGGTGCATCCCATACATAGAATTTGGCATCATGGATAAACTTATTTCATTGTTGGTATATGAAATTAGATGGAATTGCCTCACCTACTTTGAAATTAGCAAAGTCAGCAAACCAAGGTGTCTAGGTAATTGCGAAGATGTGCTCATCAGCGAAGTGGTCTCGTATTGGTCTAGTGTTATCATCCTCCTCCACTTTCTCCAATCTAGATGAGTGGTCGGCTACAAAGTTTTTTGATCCCTTCATATCTCGGATCTCAATGTCGAACTCTTGTAGTAATAGAATCTACTTTAGTAGCCTTGGCTTCGGTTCCTGCTTAGCAAACAAATACCTCAAGGCATCATGATCAGTGTAAACAATAACTTTCGACCCTAATAAATAAGATCGAAATTTATCAAAAGCCTAAACTACAACTAATAATTATTTTTCAGTTGTGGCATAATTGTGTTGTGCCTGTTTCAAAACATGACTAGTATAGTAGATTACATGCAACAACTTATCCTTTCGTTGTCCCATGACTGCCTCGATAGCATTATCACTAGCATCAGACATGATTTCAAAAGGTAGTGACCAGTCAGGTGTAGTGATAATGGAGGAAGTCATCAACTTATTTTTCAAATTGTTAAAAGCATTCAAATAATCCTAATTGAATTTGAAAGGTGTGTCTTTCACAAGTAGGTTTGCAAGCTGTTTTGCAATTTTTGAAAAGTCTTTTATAATTCTCCTATAAAATCCAGCATGGCATGAAAAGCTTCTAATGCTCTTTTCATTGGTAGAAGGGGAAACTTTTTCAATAACTTCAACTTTGGCCTTGTAAACCTCGATCCCCTTGGGGGAGATTCGGTGGCCTAACACAATTCCCTCTCTTACTGTAAAATGACATTTTTCCATCAACTTATTTTTCAAATTGTTAAAAGCATTCAAATAATCCTAATTCAATTTGAAAGGTGTGTCTTTCACAAGTAGGTTTGCAAGCGATTTTGCAATTTTTGAAAAGTCTTTTTATAATTCTCCTATAAAATCCAGCATGGCCTGAAAAGCTTCTAATGCTCTTTTCATTGGTAGGAGGGGAAACTTTTTCAATAACTTTAAACTTTGGCCTTGTAAACCTCGATCCCCTTGTGGGAGATTCGGTGGCCTAACATAATTCCCTCTCTTACCATAAAATGACATTTTACCCAATTTAGGACCAAGTTAGATATTTCACACCTTTATAATTCAAGAGATAGATTAATCAAACAATTATCAAAAGATGAACCAAAGAAATAATAGACGTCTATAAATACTTCGATATGTTTCTCAATCATATCAGAGAATATGGACATCATGCACCTTTGAAAAGTGGCAAGAGCATTACACAGCCCAAACGACATCCGTCGATAAGCAAACACCCCATACGAACATGTAAATGCAATTTTCTCTTGATCCTCGGGTGCTACGTCTATCTAATTTTATCCCAAGTAGCCATCTAGGAAGCAGTAATACTCATGTCCATCTAGTCGCTCAAGCATCTGGTCAATGAAAGGGAGTGGGAAATGATCCTTCTGTTTAGCACTGTTCAATCTTCTATAATCAATACAAAACTCTCCACCCTATAACCGTTCTTGTGGGGATTAGCTCATTATTTTCATTTGTGATGACGGTTGTCCCCCCTTTTTTGGTACCACTTGGACGAGACTCACCCAATAGCTATCTAAGATGGGATAAATGAGACCAACTTCTAGGAGCTTTACCACTTATTTCCTAATCACTTCTTTCATTTTCGAATTCAATCTTCTTCCGGGTTGTACAACTGGTTTGTGATTGTTCTCCATTAGGATTTTGTGCATGCAAAAAGTTGGACTTATTCCCTTCAAGTCCTCAATTGACCAACCGGTGGCACCCTTATGCTTCTTCAGAAGTCTCAACAACTTCCTTCTTATAAATCACTCAAGCTTGCTGCTTGAGTTCAATTGAATACATATTTTAAATGAGGAGGCAACTGCTTGAGTTCAATTGATGATGTCTCTTTCTTTTTTTCTAAGGCCTCGTCTTCATCCCCTTTCAACTTCTCCCATCAAGTGGGGAAACAGGGGGAGTAAGATGGTGATGCTTCTAACATGGATAAAACCTGTTTCACCTTTGGATCTTCACTTTCTTTAACAACATCTTGGGGTAGGCATAATACTCTTTCTAGAGGCAAAACATTCCCACTCCGAAGGAGAAATCTGCTGAGCTGAAGCTAGGAACTAAATGGAAGAATCTTGAATCTTCCATTTATACAAGTACTATCTTTTCAAATGAAGATAATGGCTCGGTTAAACTACTAGACGTTGGCCCTTGTAAATATGTCGGACTTGGTGGAAGCAATTCTATTCTAAGGAAAGAAGATGAAGGGAACTGCAATGTTGATATTCAACCTAGGGAGAGTACTGATAAGTCAGTTGACATAAAAAAAGAAGGGACTTTGGCATGTGACTTTAAGATTTACAGCAGCATCCCCACGCTTGCTAATGATGCAAGGACTACACAAAATTTTGTTAGTTCTCAAATGTTTCTAAGGAAGTCTACTGACGAGGTATTCTATTTATTTTATGACCATTATAGTTTTTACATGTAGTTGTGTCCACTAAATTTGTGTTGCAAAGTAGTAGCCGAAACCAAAATCAATTGTTAGCCTGTTTGAAAAAAATGTATTAAAGATAAGTGCATATCAAGTAAAGTCAACAGATTCTGATTCGTATCAAGCAGAATTTGTATTCCTTTAGATTCTGCTAATTTCGAACTTTTTTTTTTTCTAATCAAGCATAATTTGTATTTGAATTTGGTTTACTCCTTTTGATTCAATGAATTTTAAAAACCAGATATATAAGGAATGAAAAAAAAATATTTAAATTGGTTTTTTTAAAGATTTTATTACTATCACAATACATATATTTATGGCATGGTATTTCATTGTGTGCAGGATGTTTTGATGGCTCTCCCAAGTGGTGGTCAGTATCCTTGTGTAGTAGTAAATCGAGAAAAGAAGACTGTCGCTAATAATGCTGCTAGGAAACCAGTTTTACCTCCTATTTCCATCAAGAAGCCTGAATCAAAATGGACCTTAGCATCTGATAACAGCTTAGGATTTTCATTCCCTGTTACAGCACCCTCTTCTATATTCTCTAAACCACCAACCCCATCCATCATGCCATTATTATTCTTTACTGGTAATCAACACCAATTAGAAGAAACTTGTACTCAATTGTCATACAGTTTTGGCATTAAAAAGTCCAATCTAGTTGTAGTGTTTTCCTTTCATTCCACAAGCAATACAATTCATAATGAAGACTAATCAAGCACGGTCTTGAATGGATACTTCAGCATATATCTAAGATATATGCACACTTGATAAAGGGATCATGAATCACTGTCAAAGAAGCTTACAATTCAACATTCTTCAAACACCCTATACGAACATGTAAATGCAATTTTCTCTTGATCCTCAGGTGCTACAGCTATCTGATTGTATCCCGAGTAGCCATCTAGGCAGCATTAATACTCATGTCCACCTAGTCGCTCAAGCATCTGGTCAATGAAAGGGATTGAGAAATGATCCTTCTGTGTAGCATTGTTCAATCTTCTATAATCAATACAAAACTCTCCACCCTATAACCGTTCTTGTGGGGATTAGCTTATTATTTTCGTTTGTGATGACGGTTGTCCCCCCTTTTTTGGTACCACTTGGACGGGACTCACCCAAGAGCTATATGAGATGCGATAAATGAGACCAACTTCTAGGAGCTTTACCACTTCTTTCCTAATCACTTCTTTCATTGCCTAATTCAATCTTCTTTGGGGTTGTACAACTAGTTTGACTCTTCCAATTCCTAGCTTTTTCTATATGGAGAGAGGCATAAGACTTACACTAGCCCCAAGATCACCAGGGCCTTCCCAAAAGTTCTATTTCCAATAGCACAAGGGATAAAGAAGCTTCCAAAATCCTTGAGCTTCGGTGGTAGCTTCCTCTGTACAATGTCACTACACTCTTCGGTAAGCATCACTGTTTCACAGCCAAATTTTAAT
Source organism: Cicer pinnatifidum (assembly GCA_037974775.1). Lineage (NCBI taxonomy): Eukaryota > Viridiplantae > Streptophyta > Magnoliopsida > Fabales > Fabaceae > Cicer > Cicer pinnatifidum. The sequence continues at coordinate 31,718,680 of JBBPBR010000001.1, read as the reverse complement.
TTTTTTTTTATAAAATCTCCTTCATGAATTTGGCATATGTCGACATTTGTTCTAATGCTTCTGCAAAAGAAATGTTGATTTGCAGTTTTTTAAAAACTTCAAGAAATTTTACCGAATTGTTTTTCAATTTCTTCCTTTCTTAATCTTTGAGGAAATGGAAGTCGAATTTTCTGGTTTTGGCAGTGTTTCCCTATTTTATACCATAAGTTCTTCCTCCTTTTCAAGAGCAACGTGCTCCTCAACTGATGTCGGTGTAACTATTTCCTTCAGGTACTTCCACTTTGTTTGGCTTTAGGTGGTACTTGTTCACTTACCTTACCATTCCTTGTTGTCACTGCATTGACATTATTTTGTGGATTCGAAACTATGTCACTAGGCCAATTTCCAGGAGTTCTTTGTGCCATTTGTTAAGCAAGTTGATCCAGTTGGGTCTCTAGATTCTTTATTCATGCAGAGTGATTTTTTTTGGATAGCTCTTGACTCTTCTACGAAAGAACTTGTGCTTGTTACTAATTTATCCATAACACTCTCCCAAGCAGCTTTTTGAGGTGGAAATTGATTTGCTTGGGCTCCTTGTTGACCTTGAGATCCACCCTGCTGATCTCTCCATGAAAAATTTGGATGATTCTCCAACCAGGGTTGTACGTACTAGAGTAGGGATTGTTTTGCTTCCCGTTATTAGCCACAAAATTCACCTCTTCTAGTTCTTCTATATCCTTTTCATCCAGTGCTTCACAAGCTCCATTTTTATGTGCACCCCCACAAAAGTTACAACTAGGATACCTCAATAATTTGACAGGGGCCACTTGAGGTTGTATATTTAGAGCTTCCATCCCATTCTTTATCTCAGCGGTGATAACATCTTCTATCTGTTTTGAGAGCAACCGACCTGGAGCCAACCCATCCATAACATTTAATTACAATATACCACTTGTTGACCCACCACATCTATCAGACAACATCATTTGTTCATTTGATGCCATGATCTTAATAATTTTGCGTACTTTTGATGCAGTCTTGTAATTCAAAGAACCACCTGTTGTGGCATCCAACATAATTCTAGTGCTATGCCTCAAACGTTACCGAATCTTTGCATTCGAGCAGTGTCGTCATAAGCATGATTGAGACATCCTGCTAGTAAACTCTTGAACCTCCTGTAAGTGTCACAAAGAGATTCTCCCTCTTTCTTTTGGTTTCATACAATATATTTTTTTTCTGAAACAAATACACTAATTATTACCTCTTAAATAAATATAGAACAACTACTGAGTGATTGACTAATTAAACGTTTATCGAATATGGAACGACTACCAAATATGAAATTGCTACCGAATATGGAACGACTACTGAATATGGAATAATTACTGAGTGATTGCGTAATTGATATTATTTAAAATAGGAAATAAAATTATTAATATAATAATAAAAAAATATTAATAAATAATAAAATATATATAGGCCGGCCTGTCGGACCTAATATGCTTTTTGATGAGCCTGATTCTAACATATTTAAATAAATTGACTTTAAAAACAACCTGAAGCTAACATTTTAATTAAGCGACGACCTAACCTATTCTCATCCCTAATCCCACATATATTTACCTAAACACCCAACATCTAGGTCAACCATATGTTATTGGCTTAATTGCAATTTTGGTCCCCTGTTTTAACTGAATTAGTCCTCCCAATTTATTTCTCCTCAATTTTGGTCCCCAAATAGATATTTTGTCCAAAATTTGATGAAATTTCATATTTTAAAGTTGTACTAAACCATTTATGATCATAAATTTCAGGTATAATTGTTGCAAATGAGATATTGAGGCATGATGTGACTTAAATAAATGCAAAAAAAAATAAAATCTCATCAAATTTTAGACTAAAATTAGAAAAAAATAAAATGAAAGACTACTTTTACGATTAAGTTAAAATAAGAAAACCAAAACTGCAATTAAATCTAAATTATTTCAACAAAATAAGTTATTTATTTAAAAAAAAAAGTCCGATTAATATATCATCCGCGGCTAGTCGACTTTGGAAGTGGGCCATGTAAAAAAAAAAGAAAAAAAAAAAAAGACTTTTGAAGCAGTCGGGTGCCCGTGTGCCATTGTTTTTGCCTTCATCTTGTTATTCTTTTTTAACTTTTCCGCTGTCGGCTGTTCCCTCAGTTAAGTGACAATTCCGTCTCGATTTCATGGACAACACCGATAAAATCACAGCAGTGGCGCTGGAGGAAAGAGGCGCCGGCGGCAAACTTAGAAAACCACCGCCGAGAAAGCCACCAGCTAGCCCTTACGCCCGTCCGCCGTCTACTGCTAACCGCAGGTGGATTTCGAAGCTAGTCGATCCTGCCTACCGCCTCATAGCTGGCGGAGCCACTCGTTTTCTTCCTTCATTCTTCTCCACTGCGGATTCCGACTCTGCTATCGCTAACCCTCCCACTTCCCCTGAAGATCAAGGTTAATTTCCATTTTCTATTTAGCCCTCAATTTTTCGCGTTTTTGTTCAGTTTCTGTTATTCTCCAGACGCAAATTCAAATACCGGTTTTTGAAAACATAAATGATTGTGCATTATTGGTTAAGTTCGTTTAAATATTACTTATTTCTTTTGTTAGCAGTGTAACCTAGATCAATGTATTATCATTATTGCAATTGCGAGCATGGTCATACTCGTTATAGTGATTAGAATAAATAATTAAACAATGTGAGTTATTGAATTCATCACCAAAAAAAGATTAATGATAGAATTAGTTTTGCCTAACATGTGTTGCATATGTGAGGGAAAGTGTTAAGTAGCTATGGTTACTAGGATAAGGCGCATCTACATGTCTCTCACCTAGCAGGAAGAATTAATTGATGCTAAATGATAGAATATGAATTTTGAGGTCATAATTTAATAGTGGCTGTGTATAGTTGATGCTAAATAATTGGTGTTTGATTTTAACTATGGGTTTCATTTGAATTCATCACCAAAAAAAGATTAATGATAGAATTAGTTTTGCCTAACATGTGTTGCATATGTGAGGGAAAGTGTTAAGTAGCTATGGTTACTAGGATAAGGCGCATCTACATGTCTCTCACCTAGCAGGAAGAATTAATTGATGCTAAATGATAGAATATGAATTTTGAGGTCATAATTTAATAGTGGCTGTGTATAGTTGATGCTAAATAATTGGTGTTTGATTTTAACTATGGGTTTCATGGGATAATTAAAAGATTTGATGATGATCTTTCTATTGATTTCAACTTAAGGATTGTTGGGTTAAATTTTTTAGTGTCACAACTCACAAGTTGCTAATCTACTCCAAGACATTTGAATATTTCATTTGTGTTTGATGCTGGATTAGATGATTCATACACTATCTAACAAATTCTTTGTAAGAATTCGATAAAAACATACAGTAACTTATGGCTGGTCACTGAGGATGAGGTATAAATTATAATGGATTATTGGAGTGCCATTCTTTCTGTCTATTCAAATACATCATGGAGATACATTCTTACTACACTATTCTTAATCTTGATGACTTCATGTTGGTGAACTATTAAAATTTCTAGAGGTGGTGATGAATATCTATTATCTTGTTCAGCTGTGAAGCATGTTTGGAAAAGCGAAATCCAATAATGGTATTTTAGGTAGAAGAATTATTTTTGTTTGACCATCTAAAATTCTTTGAAAGAGTGTATATTGTGGTTGAAAGTTGTTAAATGGGACATAGGTTTCATATATCTTTCTGGGTTTGGATCAATTAAGATTAAGAGGCAGAGTCAAGAGCAAAATATTTAAGTTTTGCATCTTAGAAAAGTGTGGATTTGTGGCTCATTTAAATTTTAGAATGTAGCATGAAAAACCTTATTGGTAACCTTTATATATCACTAGTATAAAGTTTTATTACCATGTACCGTCAATAGTTATATCATCTACATAGACCATAAGAAGTTTGGAATTGCCTTTCTGAGAATGATTTATTTTACATCCACCTCCGTTCTTTTTGTACCTGGGGATACCAAAGGCTGAGTGTACCTCCCAAACCAAGTACGAGGTGACTACTATATACAGCCTTCCTTATTTTGCACACCTTATTCCCTCCATTAATGTAGTCACGTCTTGATGGAATCATCACATATACCACCTCTAAGTCTCCATGTAGATGTACATTTTTAACTCGAGTTCTTTCTGCAAAAGATGTGTTTGTTAGGACCCTTTCTGTGAGTAAGAAAAAATTTCCTAGAACAGTAATGTAAATCACTCAAAATGATAAAAATTGCAAACAGAGGTAAGATATCTGTCACATTGGATTCTCTAGCCAGGGATTACAAGAAAGAGAATAACCACTTTCGTTATTCTACGATTAACGAAAGTTTTATTACCATGTACCGGCAATAGTTATATCATCTACATAGACCATAAGAAGTTTGAAATTGCCTTTCTGAGAATGTTTTATTTTACATCCACCTCCGTTCTTTCTGTACCTGGGGATACCAAAGGCTGAGTGTACCTCCCAAACCAAGTACGAGGTGACTACTATATACAGCCTTCCTTATTTTGCACACCTTATTCCCTCCATTAATGTAGTCACGTCTTGATGGAATCATCACATATACCACCTCTAAGTCTCCATGTAGATGTACATTTTTAACTCGAGTTCTTTCTGCAAAAGATGTGTTTGTTAGGACCCTTTCTGTGAGTAAGAAAAAATTTCCTAGAACAGTAATGTAAATCACTCAAAATGATAAAAATTGCAAACAGAGGTAAGATATCTGTCACATTGGATTCTCTAGCCAGGGATTACAAGAAAGAGAATAACCACTTTCGTTATTCTACGATTAACTATTTATAGCAAACAACAAAACAAACTCCTACAACTAACTAGTGTAACAGAATCTAACTGGCACAACCAACTTGTAATTCTCCTTTATTTTCTGCTCTTGGCCTCCTCCTAATAGCCTAGTTCCAAGTTGAGACTGAGAATCTGTGAGATTGATGAACCATTTATCCATTGAGTTACCAATCTAGGGATGCTTATATTGCACTTGTGGAGGAAATTAAAATATCATTTTAAAATGGCAAAGCAACTATTCATTTTAATGAAGTCTCTATGTAGACCCAATTAATGTGCATAACATGAGCATATGTCATGTCTTCGTATACAGGACTACGAGAGCTTATATGGGGTGAGAGACAGTGTTTGCTCAGAGATAGCAAGAATATGTAAATGCACTGCTGGGTTATAGAATTATTCTTTGTTTAAGGAATGTATTTAAGGCAAAGGACATTTATCAGATGGTTGATAGGAGCTATTGTTTAGATTGACGAGAATGGCTCTCAAACTTTTTATTTAGGGTAAACTTTGCTGAAGGTACCCATTTTTTCTCTACACTAGTATTTAGTCTTACATGTAGGTGCATTAATTTTGGTAGTGTCTGTACCGTGTATTGCTCATGGATAGCCTGCAGTTAGCTAATTAGAGATTAATTGATGAGCAAACGTAATGACAATCTTATTGGCCAATGTGAACTAATAGTTTTAAATATGTACGAAGGTTTTTTGGCGTTTATTTTGAAATGGGTGTAATGATGAGGTGGCATGGATTTTGTGGCTTTCAATGCACTGACATTTTTTGGCTTGAAGAAACTTTCAAGAAATGATATCTTAAAAGAGACATTTTCTCCTATTCCTCTAAAGCTACTTACTGTTCTATTTCCTGAGCGTATCATTCTGCATTATGTCTAAATTTGTACTTTATCATGCAGTCAGTGTAAAACCCATCTGGTGTTTGATACACGTCAAATTTATATACACAATTAGTCTTTTTAATTTGGGAGTTAAACACGTAGCCCATTATCAATATTGGTCACCTGTATAATATACTTGTTGAAGTCGTGGGATTTTAGAGAAAAGGAGGAGAGAAAATAATAAGGGTTTGAATATTATTGATAATAGCTTAATGCTGACTTGATTACAAAAGATTCAATACTAATATCTATTTATAGAGAAACATAGACTCAGTCCTAAATCAAGAACAAATCATAATAATAAAGAGAGATATTCTTAGATTCTCTATGATTATAAATTGATCATAGAAAATAACTCAAGATACTCTAATATAATATAAAAGATACTATAAGATATTATAAGATATTTTCTAATATTCTAACAATACTTAACTTGAAAATTGTGATACTCTCATATTCCTGATCATTATATTTATTGGCAACAGGTAAATGGCGAACTGGAGAACAGGACAATGAAGATAATCTACTCAAAAGCAATTTACATGTGAGAAATGTTTTTGCTTCTTCTGTATTGGTGTATAATGTTAGTGCTAGTATGCTCCAGTTGTGACTTGTGATTACTTACAACATAGAATCAGCCTATCATTACCCTATTTCTGTCATTTCTATTCTATCAGCATTTTTTGGATTGGCCACTGGTGCTGCTATTCAGGATTGATAACTATGGTATACAATGTAAATCACCTCTGTACAAATTCGAGTAATTATATTCAGAAATTATTCTTCTAAGCAGTTCTAAACTCAATTGAATGCATTTTTAACTCCCCATTTTTCAATTTTTTAATGATATATGGCCTTATCCATCAATGTCATGTGAGAATGTGATTAATTAAAATTTATCTGCATATTCACCTCATCTGCTTTTGTGACTAGCCCTTTCAGCCGTGTTCCTCATTTTCTTCATCCTAAAGTTTACATTTGTTTGTTCGAATCTCTGCCTATCTATTACAATGAATAACTTTAGCTCTTTTATTTTTTTATTTATCTCACTCTTTTTGTATTTCATGTCTCAATTCTTGGTGTTGAATTTGATTCTTTTCCTATATCTGAATATATGCTTTATTTCCTTGCAGCTCACAGCATCTGTATTGTCTAAAATTGCAAATACTGGTGATGGTAGCAGTAAACTTAACAGCAGTTTTGACTCTGTTCTACCCAGACAAGATGAAAAGGGAGAGCCACATGAGAATAATAAGCTTTCTGATATTGAGCGACTGGTGAAAGGGAAAAAATTCACTAGGTACATGTATTAAATTTATAATAATGTAGTTTTTTTCTCCACATTGTTGAGTGGCTCATATACTAATTTTATTATTTAAGTTGTTCAAGTTGTAAATCAGATTATTCATTCTATATGGCTTCAAGCTTATGCCAGGGCCCTGTAATTTTGAAATCCAAGTTTTATTGAGATCAACCCTTGTTGTTATCCTAATGTATCTTTCCAACATTGGTTGCTTTGGTGTCGAATTCAGAAGTTTTATCATCATCTATCTTCTTTTCCTCCTCACGTGGATGTGGATGTCTTAGAATACAAAAATAGTCTGATTTGGATATTACTTGCATAGTTTATGATATTTTCAAACATGTCTCTCATATTTGGTGCTTGAAATTTTTGGGCCAAGCCTACCTGACCATTGGCTTAACAAAATAAAAGTATTATAAAAGCTTAACAAAATAAAAGTATTATAAAAGCTTAACAAAATAACAGTATTATAAAAGCTAATACTGAGCCTTTTAGCCCCGATGATTCAAGTTCAAATTTGTAACTAATTTGTTGTGTAGATTTAACAACCAAGCCTTATCACACTAAGTAGGGTTGGCTACATAGATCAAATATCGCCACCGCGGTCTATCATATATCATATCTTTTTCCAGCTCATTAATATCTAGGTCTTTCTTACTAGTTTCTCCTATAATTTTTCTAGGTCTTGGTCTGTCTTTAGCGATTTTTCTACCCCCGTTTGATCTACTCTCCTTACTACAGAATCTACAGTTCTCCTCTCTATATGCACAAACTACCTAATCCGGTTTTTCACCATATTTTCTACGATATGTGCTACCCCAACTCTCTCTAATGTTGTCGTTCCTAATCCTATTTTGTCTAGTCTTTCAACACATCTAACACAACATTCTCATCTTTATTACACTTATTTTATCCTCATGTTGGTTTTTACCGCCCAACACTCTATTTCATACAACGTCTTTGCTCTTACGGCTGTCCGACAAAATTTCCCCTTCAGTTTGAGTGGTACTTTTTTATCACATAGAACACCAGAGAAACTCCTCCATTTCAACCACCCAACTTGAATTCTATGGTTTAGATGTGTATAGATACATGTATCAAAACTAAATGTATAGTTTGACAGAATTTAAAGGGTAGTATTCGATATATATTAAAACATCAGATATCAGTTTTGATCATTACACACCAACACTTGTGCTGACTCGAGAGTTAATGAGTTGCAGATGCGATACGTTGACACATTTAACTATGAAGGATCAAGATATAACTTAACCAAGTTTTGTCGATTGCTGGAGCTCTATGCTCATGTTGTTAGAAAACCTCTTAGCATTTACTATTTTTTTTAGGGTATGTTTGGGTGGAGTGCTTATGATAGAGGGAAAAAAGGTTTAAGTTTTTAATTTATTATTGAGTGTTTAGAACTGTATAAAAATGAATAACGGTGAATTGGAGGGTTACACTTACATGCCAACCTTTTATTTGTTCCGTTTTAAAATATTTCTAAATACCCTTCTTTCCTTTCAAAACATAATTTTGTGAAGAAAACCATTTCTTGTTTTCTTTCTACTGTTATACCATTTTTAAATATCTTTAATCTCTAATCTTCTTATGTAGAGATGAATTTGATCATATAGTGGAGGTTTTGAATTCAAGGGCAATCGATGTCTCTGATGTTGAAAAAGGAAAGGAACCTACAAATTTGACTTTTAGGCAAGCTGACGAGGGGATAGTAGCAACACACAAGCTTCCTCAGGTTTCCACTGAACGTAGGAATGAAGAATCAAATGGAGCTATATGGGGAAGCTCAACACCTTTTTGTCTGTCAAAAGTGAGCATTGCATCTACTTGTTTGAACCGTTAACATATACCAATAGATTATTTATAAATTATTTGCCAATACGTGTTATCTGGTTAGAGCTGACTTGTGTCCACAATGTATTAGATTTCCATATTAGGGTTGAACAAAAGACAGGAAGAGGAAAGGGAATGATCTGAATCATATTGAATATCAATACTCTATTGTGTTTAATCCATGTTAATCTATGAGCCAGAGTTCGAATTATGACTAGAACAATTCTTGACCTAACTTTACTTACCTCACAGTTGAACTCTGGATTACTAGGGCCTCATTCCCTTGGAACTAGAGGGTTAAAATTTGAAAAATTAAAAGTACGAAGCATCGGTACTCTAAAATTTAAGCTGTATTCATACCGCTTGTGTATATGTATATGGTACAATATGGGTGCTAATAAAGAGTATATTAACTCGGTTATTTAGTTATGTGAACTCTAGAAGGTATGTAATAGTAACTTATTGAACTTCTTCAGTTAGTTACATGTCATCATTCTGATCACTTTGGCACATGTATCACACTCCTATATATAGCTGAGAAGAGTTTCGTTGTAGTTAGATATCGTTTTCCAGATTAATGAGAATAAGATTGTTCAGTTTCTATCTAAATTTCAATATTGTGCTTCGAAGCTTATCTTTGAACCCTACCTATTATGGCTTCTTTGGAAAATCAACCTCCCGCTATTCCACCACCGCCATATAACACCATTCCTACATCATTATTCATACTACTCCTCTCAATCACAATCTTTGGTGACTTTCTCTCTGAAAAGCTACTTCCTCCTCTGCTGCGGTCATGTTCTCCAATTCACTTGCAGGAACACTTGTCAATAAGAACTTCCTGCTATGACGATAAGAATGTTCTCATCTTGTGAGTCTGATCCTTCTGCTCCAGTTTTTCTTGATTGAAATCGTGATGGTACATTGCCTAGGAACACGAGAGAACCCATGAAGAGAAAAGCCCAATGGATAAAGATGTAGTTAGGTAGTTGGTTAGAGGAAGAGAGTGGAAACACACCTGGAGTGGGAGGGTATGTGAGAAGGGAAATGGAGAAGTTAGTTTGTTATTTTTGGCTTAGGCTTGGGCAGAGGGAATTCCAAATTCCTCGTAGGAGCTTACTCTGGGGGTTACAAGAGAGATCCTCTTACAATACTTCGTTCCTTGTTTTCGATTAATAATACAATTTATATATTTTACTTAATTTTCTGGATCTGAGCAACTGATCTGACCTATCGGAAGCTCGAAGGAGAGCTAGTAATGTCAGAAATGGAGATTCTAGTTTTCAAAGATGAGGAAGAAGCCTTTGATGCCATTGAGTTCAGATTGGCACAGGTGGAATCGCGTATGGAAGATATGAAGCAATTGCTATTGGCAGCGATGAATTGGCTTTGGGGAAATCAATCACGAATTGAGCGCACCACCAGTGATGTCGACAGATCTACAATGAGAGCGAACGTCTTTTGATTGTCCGCAAAGTAGGTTGAACACTTGTTTTCTTTTATGGGACAAACAATGAAAGTTCTTACTCTGTTGCAGGAAGTCATGCTCACTCTGCCAACTAAACCACATAAGACGACAACCAACTTGCAACAAATAAGGAAGAAGTTATATCGCTCAGGACTGAGACTCGTGTTTCACGAGGGTTGGTCGATTTGCAACCATCAGAAGAACTGATTCAGACATCAAGTATGGAGAGAAGAAAAGGGAAGCAAGGCTAGGGTTGATCCATAACCTCCGCTTAAGCTGCAAGATCTGTCTTCACCAGAACCACCAGACTACAGTCTACCTGAGTTTACTCTTTTTCCAGTATTCAATATATGTGATACATTAAATTGTTTTCATGCAACTGCCTTGGTTGAAATTAATATGAAATATGGCCACCTTCTTGGGCTATTCGTGGGGTCTTGGTTCAGTCCATAACAAAGCCAGATGACCGTGCTTTTTGAAGGCAATGATAGGGGTATATGGAAGGGATGGAGACTATCAGTTTACCTTCAACATGATATCTTGGAATGCCTCAGTTTTGATCCGACAATGGGACCCAGGGAAGTCCAATATTCCTATGGCAGTTATTGATTATCAATATTGCTGGAGAAATTTCCCAACGTTATACAACTGTTTAATTTTGTATATGATAGATGAAAAATTTGGGGAAGGCAAAATGATGTTAGATACACAAAGTAGGACACTGTTACAGGACCATTGCAAGTTAGCAAGTTGACGTTATTTCATGAACTAATGAGCCAAGTCCAAGTCTCTAAATAAAGGAGTTACAATTGGCAATTGGTCCTTCAGTATATTGGTGCAATTGTTGTCCACTTCAGCTCCTATATAAGTTAATTCTTATTTGGTTCTCTAACAAATTATTGTTCCTCCCAGATACAAGAGTGGCAATAGAAGTCACATCCAACCTTGAGGACAAGGTTGTTTATAAGAGGGTGCTATTGGTAGAACCCATGAAGAGAAAAGCTGAAGGATAGTGAGAGGTGAGCTGGCTAGTTGGTTAGAGGAAGAGAGTGGAAACACACAAGGAGTGGGGAAGGTATATGGGATTTGTCAGAAGGGAAATGGAGGAGTTAGTTTGTTTGTTATTTTCGGCTTAGGCTTGGGCAGAGGGAATTCCAAATTCCTTTGAGGAGCTTGCTCGGGTTACAGGAGAGATTCTCTTGTAATACTCTTTCCTTGTTTTCAGTTAATAATATTTCATTTATATTCTCCACTAACACGGCCAAGGCCTCCATCGGGTATGCTGCCGCTGGTTTGGTTTGTTCTACGGTGCAGGTAGACTTATTAGCAGTCATAGGTGAATTGACTGATGAACTGATAAGGGCCTGCCGCCAATTGTTGGGAAGCGTCATTGGGTCAGATTGGAAAACAGGTTGCGAAAAGCTTTACAGTAAACCCTAATCTAGGCTCACGATATTATGTAGAGAATATTGAAGAAACTCAAGTATATTATTTTGATGAAAGAAAGGTTCATTTTATAGGAGTAAGTACATCAAGTCAACTCCTTAATTTAGAGAGTGATATAAGGAAACTAGAACAGAATAGAATCATTCTTAATAGAGATAGAATCAATAATAATAACAAACTAAATATTTCAAGAGTTTATCTTCAAGATCCTGGGTAAGAAGAGTTAGTGGCAAAAACAATGTTCAACAAAGGAAAAGATTCAAAAGAGGAGAAACCCCCAAAATAAGAACAAGACAGAGGAGCCAATGAACAAGATGTCAAATGCAAGAATTGAAAAATGACATGGATTAAGTGAAGGAAGGGCTGGAACAAATAAAATCAAGTCTGCCAGACATTGTACTGATTAAAGAACTGCTTCTGGAAATGAAAAAGAATCAAAAACAGAATGAAGATGATGAGTATTCTGTCAAGATTGGAAAATCTAGTGCCAGGTATGTAGAGCATTCAAACACTGATGAAGAAAAAAAGCAATAAAAGAAGCACAACGGTTGTTAAATGCAAGTGCGTCGCATTCGCTAGTGAAGTCGCTGCCAGAAAACCAGGAACCAGAACCAGAATTGGGGGATGTGATAGAAGCGTACAAAAAAGTTGTACCTCTCTCGAAATAGAAATGCAGGGTTGCCACAAAGAATTAAGAGTAGGAGGAATGTTCAAACGAGGAAGCAAGGATGTTCGAGCCACAGAGATCCATCAAGATCTGAATGCAGCTGTCAGAGAGATCCATCTTACTCAAGTGGTTGTGGTGAAGCCACCATCGCTGCCCAAGCCCCCAGATGTTGGTCCACTTGTGGCGGTATTCCCACAACCCAAGATAGCGGTTGCATGTCCACCGGTGACATACATAGGGTTGTCGATTCACAAAAGCGCCAAGTGTAGAGGAAATAGAGGAGAGACACGTACTTTGCAAAACGAGTCATTTTCCAAGGCATCCAACTAGAGACAATTTTTGTGGTAAATTGATGGAAGGTTGTGTGGCTACGAGCCTCTCAATTGATGCCTTTAAAACAAATATTGGAAGCCCACTGGGCAAACGCTAGCACCATGACCTTGCTAAAGAAGGGCATGCTTTCCTCTTAAAGAAGTTTCGTTAAGTGGCGACGGGGTGAGATAAGATTAATCATATAGAAAATGAAGACGATGTTGTGAACTTCCCCATGTTTGAGAAACGCTACAGGTGTAATCATGAGCTACGGGTGTCAATTTTCCATCATTGTGAATAAGAGCATGGCTTCGGGACTTTCCATGGAGATTTATTCAGCATGTCTTTTAATGAAGCTACCAAAAGTAGCAGCCGGAAAAGGACCCTGTTGTAACGGTCCAACGGTAAAAAGCTGTTTGGAAGAAGTTTTAGATGATTTTGGTCTCAATATTTCATCAACTGAAACCATGTTTCAGTCATTTGTGCCTGAGGCATCGTGGCGAGGATGGTTTGATGCTTATGTTAGGGAAGCTGTTTGCGAAGGCAGAGATATAAAGCTGCAGCAGATGCAGTTCATTTGGTGGCAGCAAGTTCATCAAACTTCCTATTTGTGGGATCCAGGTGGTGTAATCCTAAATAAGGATATACTGCACAATGTTGCCAGCACTTAACATCAATCACTTGCGCTAGATCCTGATAGTGAATTGTAAAATTTGTTTACACAATTCTGTTTAAATAGACAGTGAAACATTCAGATTCAAATAAGTTGTTTCTTAAGAAAGAAAGATTGAGTTTGACATTTATCAAAATAAAAATATTGACTTTGACAGCACCTGAAAGTTGTATCATATTAGGATGTATTTGAATTGTAAAAATGTCGTCATTGAAGGTTAATTATTTGTATAATAGTCAAATTAACAACTCTCCAGGTTCAAGATGATATTGGTGCTTCACCAATTCAGATTGCCAGAGCATATATGGATTCCCGAGCATCTGAAGCAGGCCCCAGTTCTAAGAACTTGATTCGAAATGTTGAAAGCACAATGCTCCATAGTGATGAAGCTGCAATAAAATCATACGATCCATCACCATCAAAAAAGTCACCAACATGCTGGCCAGGTGCTGTCGTGCAGGATGCTTACGCAACACCGCTAAGTCAGGGAAGCAAATATGGACTTCTTAATCATGCCCGGACTCCTTATTCCAGAACTCTATTAACGAAGACTAAGTCCAAGGTTTGTTTTTATAGGCAGCTTGTCTTGTACTTTAATACCTCAACTTGTATCTAAAATTGTATCATTATCTTTTTCTTTATCTCCAGTTGATTCATACCCAAGGCAGCTACAGCCACATTTCATCAACTCCACTCCGTCAGTCACACACACCGCTGTATCTGAAGGTATCTTTCAATGATCTGTTTTTGTGGTTGTATTTGATTCAACCTGTAAACTGCTGAATTTGAAATTTTACGTGATAGTCTAATTGGTTATTGTTTAGAATAGTCAAAATACATCCCGTGATCTTTTAAGTTTCACCATAGTACCAATTTGATCCCTTAGGTCCTTTCAGTCGTAAAGCGTGTATACCGTTACCCTTTTAACACATTCCATTACAAAAATACACACGTTACGGATCTGATGTGGCAAATTTAAGTGGTCTTTAATGAAAATAATATTTTTAAATTAACTTTTTATTAAAAAATTCTCGAACCCTAAGATCTTATTCTTTTTCCTTTGTTCATCTTCATCATCATCTTCTAGAAACTTCAACCTAAACCCAAAATTTTTAGTTCAGATTGACTCAAATCCCTCATTCCAAGATTTACTAATTGCTAAAACCCCTTAAATCACTGTGGTGGGGACACGTCATTATGCTCATAAGGAGTATTCTCCACAACTTGCGAAGTTGATGAAGAGTGATAGGTAAGTTTTACTTTTGAAATTCATGTTTGAATTACAATGGCTGAATTCAGCGGAAGGGGAAGACCCTCCAAAGATTTTTCACTTGAATCCCTGGCTAAAAAGGGTGTGGAGCAAACGACTATTTGAATTTGCAACATCAGATCTGTAATGGCCACATGTGCGTTTTTGTTATAGAATGTGTTAAAGAGGTTTAATAGTGTACACGTTTTATGACTTAAATGACTTAGTGTTTCAATAAAAAAAATTAAACGATCAAAATGGTACTTTGGTGAAAACTTAAACAACCACGAGATGTATTTTGACTTTAGAATATAAGTTAAAGTTGGTTGAACATTTATCCTTTCATGGTCTATGGTATTCCTATCATCTTGCTTTATCTTTTGACTTTTGCTTATGTTACTAGTTAAGAGATTGTAGATATATGATATATTGACAGACATTTATTTAAAATATAAATGATTTTAGAAGGTTCCTTTTTGGTTTTGATGTCATATTTTAAAACATAATTTGCTACCGAACTTTTGATTTTATGATTAAAAACTGTAAAATTTGCTGCTTTGACTCTTTAACATTTAAAGTTGTGTGGGGGAAATGGAGACAATGTAGTATTCTTTGGCATCATATTGTTTGTAAAGGCATTGATTTCTTCACTAATTATTTGGTTATTGCCTATGAACTTTAAATTAAAGTTGTTTAAGATATATTCTGATACTGAAATTTGAAACTATTTCATATCACAAGTAAAGGGAATCTAAAACCTTAAAAGCATGATCATTATGAAAGTGGGATTTCGTGTACTTTTTCTTATTCAGGCAAGTTTTGTCAAAATATTTTAACTTTTCTAATCAAGTTCATCTCATGTTTTGTCATTACAATCATTTGAACTATTTTTCTTTCTATATTTAATTATCTTGTATTTGAATTTGGTTTATTCCTTTAGTTTCGATGTTTTATTTTGTTTGTCAAATTGGTTGATTACTTTTTCCCTTCTGCTGGTAATCGGTTACTAATATAATTATGATAAACCAAGGACAAATCGGAAGTTGGTGCTTCGGAAACTGGATATGGATCTATTGGACCTATTCGTCGAAGCAGGCACAAGGTTGGAGTACAATTGACTTCGCGGAGACCAGCTTATACATCATTAAATGCTTCGCAGAGAGATAATTCCAGTTTAATTGAATGTTCAAATTCTACTGTTGCAACAAGTATGGATCCTGGTGGGATGAGCCGCACTCGTAAGCCACTGGGCTTTGAGGGGGGTGTTCGAACCGTACACATGCATACTAGTTTGATGGCTAAGACGATCTTAGAGCATATTGATAGAAACATTCCCACTCCGAAGGAGAAATCTGCTGAGCTGAAGCTAGCAACTAAATGGAAGAATCCTGAATCTTCCATTAATACAAGTACTATCTTTTCAAATGAAGATAATGGCTCGGTTAAACTACTAGACGTTGGCCCTTGTAAATATGTCGGACTTGGTGGAAGCAATTCTATTCTAAGGAAAGAAGAAGGGAACTGCAATGTTGATATTCAAACTAGGGAGAGTACTGATAAGTCTGTTGACATAAAAAAAGAAGGGACTTTGGCATGTGACTTTAAGATTTACAGCAGCATCCCCACTCTTGCTAATGATGCAAGGACTACACAAAATTTTGTTAGTTCTCAAATGTTTCCAAGGAAGTCTACTGACGAGGTATTCTATTTATTTTATGACCATTATAGTTTTTACATGTAGTTTTGTCCTCTAAATTTGTGTTGCAAGGCAGTAGCCGAAACCAAAATCAATTGTTAGCCTGTTTGAAAAAAATGTATTGAAGATAAGTGCATATCAAGTAAAGTCAACAGATTCTGATTCGTATCAAGCAGAATTTGTATTCCTTCAGATTCTGCTAATTTGGAACTTTTTTTTCTAATCAAGCAGAATTTGTATTTGAATTTGGTTTATTCCTCTTGATTCAATGAATTTTAAAAACCAGATATATAAGGGATGAAAAAAATATTTAAATTGGTTTTTTTAAATATTTTATTACTATCACAATACATATATTTATGGCATGGTATTTCATTGTGTGCAGGATGTTTTGATGGCTCTCCCAAGTGGCGGTCAGTATCCTTGTGTAGTAGTAAATCAAGAAAAGAAGACTGTCGCTAATAATGCTGCTAGTAAACCAGTTTTACCTCCTATTTCCATCAAGAAGCCTGAATCAAAATGGACCTTAGCATCTGATAACAGCTTGGGATTTTCATTCCCTGTTACAGCACCCTCTTCTGTATTCTCTGAACCACCAACACCATCCATCATGCCATTATTATTCTCTACTGGTAATCAGCACCAATTAGAAGACACCTGTACTCAATTGTCATACAGTTTTGGTATTAAAAAGTCCAATCCAGTTGTAGTGTTTTCCTTTCCTTCCACAAGCAATACAGTTCATAATGCTGCTGGAGTCATAAAATTTAACTTTGGTTCAACTGATAAGGCAAGACTGTCGTTTTCATTTGGAGAAACTGCTGTCAACTGTTGAGCAAAAACGGACAAGTGAGGTTCGATAAAATTGTCCCATCTATTTTTTCCCTTTCGTTGTATTTATTGATACCTTTTAATAAGCAATGAGCAGATTGTGAACTTTAGCTTTCCTTTCGTTTTCAAGTTTAAATATGAGGAAAAAGGAAATCGTTTTAGTGCAGAAAATGTGTCTATGGTCCTTATTCCAGTTGTCGACTTTCTTAACTACATGGATATGAAGAGAATTTATTTTCACCCCTATCCCTCTAGAAAACTGTAAGGGCAGTTTGAAGGATAGATTAAGAGACATACGAATAAGTTATCATGTCTTAATAGAGTATTTGATGAATCAACTATGTTAACTAAGAATACTTTCTAATTCTGCCTTTTTATGTTAACAAGGTATGATATGTTAACTAGTCAAAAAATTTATCTTAAATATGATTGGATTAGAAACTAATAGAATTTGACAAAAACAATAATTTATTTAGTTACTCTTATAAAATATAATTTAAAATATAATCATCGAAATCTAATAAAATATAAAAATAATAAAATTTGATTTTAAATTTAAAAATAAATATTAGAAATTAATTTTAAAAATATTTATGATTTTACCACAAGTATTTGTTTACAAGGGTAGTTTTGTCATTTACATATAACATATTTCCTTTAGTCTTGAATATAAGAGAAAGTAAGGTCAATAAAAGTCAATGTATTTAGTCTAAAAAAGAAATTGTTTATTTAGTAGTGTTAATGGATATTTAAAATTTTTTAAATATAAAATTATTTTATTACTTATTTGATATATTATAAGTTAATTTGAAAAAAAAAAAAAAAGACAATGTAATTGTTTCATGATGATAATTTTGTCATTTTAATGATATATATTACGGCAAATAATTATCTAATGTGTACTAAATATATGACATGATAAAATAATATTATCATTTTTGTTATTGTATGCACATCAAACACATGATATGATAATCTTTAGAGGAATGTATCGTGCACCCCCTATTCTACCTCCCACCCCCAATTTTTTTATTGACCATTCTATCATTTTTTACCTTATATAAAATTATGAAAAATCTTTTCTCACCCCTACCTTCGAAAGTTACCAAAAATTTCTCACCATTCGAAAGTTTCAAACTTTTGAAATAATCTAAAGTGAGTTTTTTCTAAATATATTCGAAATTTTGGTTTTAAAACAAACCTTCAAAATGTAAATCTACGTAAAAAAAAAAAATCTTTCGAAACTTTTGTGGAAGCTGAAAGTTTCGAAGTTATAGTTTCCAAAAACTTTTGAAGGTTTCTTTAAATTCGAAACTTCCGAAACACAAAAATTCAGAACTTTTGATGAAGTTGAAAGTTCTGAAACGTAAGTTTCCAGAACTTTCAAAGGTTTGGATGAATGTGAAAGTTTCAAAGTGAGACAGTTTCGAAAGTTTCAAGAATTTTGAAAGTTTCGAAATTTTGAATTTTTTTTTAAATTTATTATTATTTAAATTTGTTACTATTTTTGAAATTATGTATGAGTAGAGTTGATGTTCATGTCTCAAGAAAGATAATAGATTCTACAGAAAAATTCATCACCGATCAGGTATTAATATTATTGATAATCCATCACCGATAATTTTTTTTTTTTTAATATAACGATATATTTGATGTTTTATTTGAAACATATTTTGTAGGTATTTCCTTCTCAATAAGCTGTATTTGAATGGGCAAAAACCATTGGAAGGCAAAATGGAATTTTAATTGTTACCATTCTATCAAATAAAGCAACCGGAAAGAGGGGAAGAAAAGACAAATTGATTTTGGGATGCGAAAGAGGTGGAAGATATAAATCAAAATCATAATCAACAGTAACTTGTTCTCATAAGGAAAATTAGTGTTCGTTGTGGAACACACAATCATGATCTACTTGATACTGTAACTGGTCATTCTTATTTGGGGCATTTAAATGAAGAAGAGAGGAAATTTTTCAATGACATGACAAAGTATAAGCTTGCACCCTGATTCATTCTAAATGCTTTGAAAGAGAGAAATAAAGCTAATCTCACAATTCCAAGTCAAATATATAAAGCAAGGAGTACTTATCGATCATCATTGAGAGGTTCGTACACAAAAATGCAGCATATGTTGATGTTAATACAACAAGAAAATTATGTTTATTGGACAAGAAGACGAGAGAATTCTGATGTTTTGAGAGATATATTTTGGACGCATACTGATTGTATAAAGTTGTTAAACACGTTTCATTTTGTTTTGATATCTGATAGCACATACAAAACAAATAGATATCGGTTATCATTACTTGAAATTGTTGGTGTCACATCTACTAGTTTGACATTTTCGGTTGGGTTTGCTTATTTGGAACAAGAGCGACAAGATAACTTCATCTGGGCATTTGAAAAGGTACGAAAGTTGTTCAAATATGAGACTTTAATTTCTAAAGTTATTGTGACTGATAGAGATCTTGCCATGATGAATGCAATTAGTGTTGTGTTCCTTACTTCAATACATTTGCTATGTCGTTTTCATATTGAAAAAAATGTTGGGGCAAGATGCAAACAATATGTGAAAAAGGATAAACAATAAGAAGTAATGGATTTGTGGAACAAAATTGTATATTCGACTAGTGTGGAGGAGTATGATCATCACTTGCAACATTTTGAGCTAATGTGTGCCGATATTATTATTTTTGTTGATTATGTGAAACATTCGTGGTTAACACCTTACAAAGAAAGATTTGTCAATGTTTGGACGAATAGAGTGATGCATTTGGGGAACATAACATCTAACATGTATTTTTAAATTTGTGTTATGATTTGTTTTGATTTGTTTTGTTTTAGAAAATATGATTTACTAGTTTATGTGATTTAATTTAATTTGTATTATTTAATTTATTTGTAGAGTTGAGTCTGCTCATTGGAGATTGAAAAAGATGCTGCAAACTAGTTTTGGTGATTTGTGTAAAAGTTGAGATGCTGTGAATATGATGTTGAAGAACCAAATATGTATCATTCAATCTTCTTTTCATAAAACCATCAAGGATGTTGAGCACGGGTATAATTCATCATTCTTTCAAAGTCTACATCACTGTGTATCAAGGAAATGTTTAAAAAAAATTGACAAACAGTTGCACAGAGTGAAGATTGTAGGTACTGACAAAACAATATGTGGTTGCTCAATCAGAACAACTCATGGATTACCATGTGCTTGTGAGTTGGCAAAGTTGCAGAAATCTGGTAATGTTATCCCTTTAGATAGCATTCATGTTTTTTGGAGAAAGTTAAGCCTTGAGACTGAATTGGAGGATGAAGAATCTTTATCAGATTATGACTTTTTAGAAGAGTTAGAAGCAATGAAAGTGTACATGAAGAAACACAATATTATAAGTCAAAGGATATTCAGGGCTAAGGTGCGTGAAATTGTATTTCCACATACAACATCAATACTTACACCACCAGAGAAGGTGAGAACCAAGGGAGCTAGTAAAAAGAAAAAATAATTTGATACTCCTCATAATCCTTCATATTGGGAGTATGTTGATGCCTCTCAAGAATCTGCAAAGCAACCATCTGAAGGTTCTGTAAAGCAACCATCTCAATGTTTTGCAAGGCAACCATCTCATTCATCACAGTATTATGCAAAGCAACCATTTTACACACATTTTCCTACTCTTATACATCCGTATATTGAGGAGATAATAGATGTTGTGGCTGATGAAAATTGTGTGTTTCGCGCAATTGCAACATTGTTAGGTTGGACTGAAGATTCTTGGCCTTTAGTTCGAACACAATTGGATAAAGAGATTCGTCAACATCAAATGAATATTTTATTGTTCAGATCAAATTGAAGTCTAATTGTCCTTTGCCACCTACCTCAAAAAAATGGAAAGACTATTGTAGTGAAAGTGCAAAGACACGGGAAATAGCTTGTGCAACACGTATGATGCATTGGGAACACATTGATCCGTCATTTAGCAAATCATCTTGTATTTCATTAAGCGAAGATTAGAATATATCTTGTATTTCATTAAATGAATATTATAATTTAATATCTTGTATTTCATGACGTTTTATCATATTAAGTTTCATTATCGATTAAATATTCGTACATAACACAAAATATTTGGGCATATCATCAAAGTCTCCAAATATCGTCAAAGTCTCAAAATATTCGTACATAACACAAAATATTCACGCATACATAAGACATTCGCTAATCTTCGTACAAGAGGCTTAACTCACTTAATATGGTATGAATTTCACTAAATGGAGTTACCAAATCTATAGCCCTACGTACAAGCTCAGCTGCTCTACGATCTCGCTCCGATGGACCAGCATGTGCAACAACAGTAATATGTGGACTCAAAGGTGCAACAGTGGATGGAGGGAGAATCAGAGGATGTGAAACATTACTGTACCATGCATAGTAGTCTGCGGTGACCTCTCGAAGAAAAGTCGCAACAGGATATAGTATCTAAAAGACCTCTACAGCTGATCTCATAGTAGTCTGCCAGACCCAATCTATACTGTTCGGCATCGGAGGAACGTCACGCGGAATGCACTGAATACAACCAAACTATCGAAGACATCGCTCTGGTAAATATGAGACTGAGACTCCACCACATCGAAGATATCCAGAGAACATCAAAATTGATTCAAACGGATGATTAGCTCGATCGTCATCATATAGTGTAAACAATATATCCTCGAGCAACAAAGTATCAAGTCTCTGACGATATGTCACTAATCCACCTTCAACATGTTTTGCAGTCCACCTACATGCTCTTAGAAGATGTGTAGGATATGTTCATCTATCACCCCGCTTACAGATCCTAGGGAAGTGTTCGTAAATCCAATACTGCAACATAATTAACATCATAAAATAACACAACTTAATAATTAAATTGATAATTAAATAAATAAATAACACAATTTAATATAAATAATATACCTGTAGTAGGGTCATGTAACCTCCCAACTATCGAGTGTCGTGGACATCTCCATCTCTCAGATTCTCATAAAGGAAAACCAATGCTGCGGAAGCCCACAAATAGTCCCGACAACGATGTAAATCAATAAAAAAAAGTAATGTATTTCGCCTCAACACACATATGTGTTTTATCGGCGAAAATAATGCAGCCAACTAAATGCAACAGATACGTTCTAGCCGCACACTCAAACTGGTTAGTTTGAATGAGACGACTATATAAATCACGCAACCATTAAAATCTATATTGGGCACATTTATTATAACTAATCTCAGCACATGCTTCCTCCCATGTTGCACCTAAGTACTCATGTGCAGCTCTTGCAGCATTATTAGTGTTCATATTCACAGGTGCATCAAAAAATTTACCATGTGGTGAGATGTGAAGGAGAGTCGCGACGTCGTCTAAAGTGATAGTCATCTCTCCAAATGGCAGATGAAATGAGTTGATCTCTCTATGCCATCTTTCAACAAATGCGGATATTAGACTAGCATCAGCAATAGTGAGGTAGCCTAAAGATAGATGCATCATCCCAGATTCCCAAATCCAATGCTCTACAGGATCTGGCACAGGAACTTCGACCAACTTCTTCAGCTTCAATCCGTGAGTAATAACTTTTAATGATCCACGATCCTACAAGTAATTAATTAATTAAATAAACATTTAATATAAGCACTTAAATAAATATTTAATTTAAATAAACTTAAACATAAATATAATTAAACATATATATAAATATAATTAAACACTTAAATTAAGCACTTAAATAAAACACTTAATATAAGTACTTAAATATACAATTTAATTATATAAACTTAAATTAAATAATTAATATAAGCACTTATATAAACACTTAATATAATATAAGCACTTATATAAACACTTAAATTAAATGAACTTAAATTAAATAATTAATATAAGCACTTATATAAATATACAATTAATTAAATAAACTTAAAACATAAATAAACAAATAATTAAATATAATTAAAAATAAATTAACATATACCTCTCCTTCCCACAGCCTCCGAGCCACGTGATGCTCATATTGTGTCAACGCACATGTCACCGTCGGTCCTCCGAGAAATCCGGTCTGCTGATCCTGATCATCAATATCAGCAACATCATCAGCATCATCATCATCATCAGCAGCATGTGCAGAAGCATCATGAATATCATCAGCGGCCTGCTCCATCTGTGGAGATTGAGGGACATCCTCCTCCATACGTGCATGCTCAGTAGGCTCAATGTCATCATCTTGGACCTCTTGTCTTCGACGAAGCTGCCTAATTGGACGATTTGCTTCGTTGCGTCGTCTGTTTGATACTGTTGGTGGAATTCTCTCTGCACCATCACCTCTGTCACCTATCAAGTTGCGAATAATTTGACCAAACACACCTCTCATTCTAGGCACTGCAATATATCAATAACAATATTAAAAAACAAATAGAAAAATATTTAAAAAAAACCAGAAATGTATTTCGGAACTTTCATTTGATACGAAACTTTTGAAAACTTTTGAAACTTTCTATATATACAAAACATTCGAAATCTTTCGAAACTTTCCAAATGTTCAAATAAGTTCCATTTCGAAACTTTCGCATTGCTCGACACTTTCGAAAGTTTCATGTTTCGAAACTTTAATGTTGAACAAAAGTTTCGAAAGTTTGATATTTCCTGGAAAAAATGCCCTTAGAAACTTTCAACCTCAATGAAACTTTCGAAAATCTGTGTTTCCAAACTTTCAAGTTTAACGAAAGTTTCGAAAGTTTGATATTTTCTAGACAAAATGTGCTTCAAAACTTTCATCCCCAAGGAAACTTTCGAAAACTATCTTACTTTTTGGTTTCGAAGATTTTAAAGATTCGAAGTTTTGGTAGGGTGGGAGGTTCGAATATTTCAGAGTTTTGAAGAAATAGGTGAAAAAACGAAAGTGAATTTTTTGTGAGGTAAAACAGGGGGTGCACGGTACATTCCTCTAATCTTTATCATATATTTATCTTATTTTGATCATCAAATGGAGAATAATTGTTAGGAAGTATGCTTTGAAAGTTCAAATAGGAAAAAAAATTATGTTTTTGTCTCGAAGTATTCTTTCGAAAAGCTAAAGACTATTTAAATATATAAGTTGGAGTGAGAAAAGCTACATGATAAGAAAATAAAAGCTCTACGATGAAAAAAAAAGTGTTGAGAAATCAATTAAATGTATACCAACCAATGTATTAGAATAGTAGGGATGAAGAAAAGAAAAATAGAAGATGAAAGTATTGTATTGTATTCATCAAAATGCCTTTGACAAGATCACATGTCATTTTTATAGGGTACTATTCTTGTTATTGACAAAATCCTAAATTAATATTTTGATGATAATTAAGCAAAAGTTAATTAAGACTTCTAATTATGATTATAAGTATTTTGGTATTTAACATGTGTGTTTGAGTGTGTTAATAAAAGATATGTACCAAAGCATTTCAAGCTAGATCATATTAAAGAGGAAACAAAAAATATACAAACAGAACGAATAACGTTTTTGATAGAAGTTTGAAAAACGAAAAACGTTATCCACAGTTCTAAAACAACAAGAATAATCATATTCACTTTTAAGGAAAAGAAAGCTCTTGAGTTTTACAAATGAGTTTCCAGTATTCCACTAGGAATTTATAGAGCTCATTTCAACAAAAGAATCACTCCAAAAGACAAAGGAAAAAAGATATGGATCATGAAAAATAAAGCAAGATCATTTCTCCAAATCCAGCAAGATCATTTTCCAAATTAAAGCAAGAATCAAGAACAGTCTTGAGTGGATACTTCAGCATATCTCTAAGATGTCTGCACACATGATAAAGGGATCATGAATCACTGTCAAAGAAGCTTACAATTCAACATTCTTTAAAGCAGGAAGCGAAGAATGTTCATACAAGAAAATTCTTATATTAAATACGATATTAACCATTCAACTGCCATATTGGATTTGACACCTCAGCTGTACCTCTGAGCAGCCTGCACACGTGATAAAAAGCAGAGAATGACGCAACAACTGTCAGAAGTTCAAAATCAAACAAATCACTCAAAACAGAAACGAAGAATGTCTTCCGTTTTCACAACTTTAATCCAAGAATGTTCTGGTTTACAAAGAGCAAAATCTGTTGTAATTTAAGATCAATTTGGTCTACGAAAATACATCTACCTACACCACAAATCATCAATATTCATTACCGAGGAATTTAATAATCTACAAAAGATCATTTTTGATAGATTCGTTTAAAGCGGATAAACAAAAGCAAAGAAAAACATCAAGATCAATCATCAAATTGATGACCTATTAGAAAGGACAATCATGACAACAAGGACACTGATGTTGTACCTTTTTGCAGAAAGCATGACACATAACAACTGTCAAAATCCAGCACTCATATAAAACAGAAACAAAGAATGTTCTTGTTTTACAAAAGAACATTCTAGTTATTCTCTTTTAAGGAGATAATTAATACGATTTTAAAGGATTAATTTAATACTAGTGGTGTTTTAAAATTTATGCTGATAAATAAATATGATTAATTTCCTTTAATTTTATATACATGCTATGACATAGTGATTTTTATACATATTTTTTTGGTGTTGTCAGTTTGTAATTAATATAAAATATTGACATCATACTTATTTATTTTATCATTTTAACCATTCTCCAAAAATAGTAGCGTTAATGTTACTATTTTGGAAAATAGTATTTAAAAAAATTGTGGTAATTATGAGTATGATAGTTTTAACTACCAGTATATATTTAAAATGTTAATTATTTTAGTTGGTAAATATTAGTCTAAAAGTATTACTAATATTTTGTAGTTAAAATTTTATTTTAAGAAATGTTGAGAAAGAGTTGTGGTTATTTAAATGACTTTAAAATAAAAATTATTTATTTGATTTTATAGACTTCACTTGAGTTGTACCTCTGGTTTCTACAGCCACACATCCCTTGTTTTGCGATGCCTCTCACTTTTTCTATCAGTTTCTATTGAGTTACTTCTAGGGTTCACAATGAAATTAAAACGTTTTTCTTTTCTCATAGAAACGATGATCTATACCATCTAGTAGTCATCTTCCGATCTCTAATCCTCACACACATTGACTATTGGTTTAGTTTTTAATCTTCACTTGGTTCATGCATGAGAGATTACGACAAAACATTATGAGCACCGTCCTCATTTTAGTTGGGATTAAATCCAAAGAATCGTCATCATGACCTGTATTATGATTTTTTTTTTGGAAAAGCGAAGCCACAACTGATATTTTAATAGTCCAATTCCTGGCTTTACTCCTACTGTTTTAAGGAAGGATTTGGGTTCCACTTAATGTACTCATCTAATGGGAGTGATGATCACATACAGATTACAAGTTTGATGGAGTACTTGTGAGTGCTTTCGTATTTGTTTTAAGGAATTGATTTTACTTAGTCCATGTACTTATCTCTTTTAAACTTGCCTACAAACATCCTTTGTTCTTAGAATTAGCATCAAAAGTATTATTGGCGCAATTGTTTATTAGAAAAAATAACTTGCATAAATTTCGTTTATAGAAACAAGTATCATTCTCGGATTTCTCTCGTTGAAACCTTCAAGAAGAACTACTCAATTGCATTTGTCGGCGAAGTTGATGTTAGACCCTTCTGGTGCTTCGATGAGACCTTTTCTGCAGTTTTTTTCTTGTCATTTTGACTCTTCAAATTATTTTTAATTATTTAACATTGAATTTTATGCTCTGCATAATTGATAAGTCATGTCTCGGTGTTTTTGTAAACTCACCGTCTATTCGGATTCGTTCCCTGTATGTTGTGCATTTGCAGTTACTATTAAAAAGTCCCGCCAATTTCTGTGTTTAAGAAAGCGCCAAAATAAGGTAAGGAGTGAGATAACGTTTGAATTCATGAGTATAATATACTGTGAGATGAACGGGAAAACGGTATTTCCCAAGGATTCATCCAGGGCTCGCTACATACGACAGTAGCCCTTTGAGAGATAAATTAATTAATGTGAAAATATGAAGATTGTAAGATTAAAATGTTAAATAGAAATGTTTATAAGGTGTTAATTGATTTAGTTTTTGATAATTGTGTGGTATTTGATATTGCATATTATTGTGATGTTGGATGTCAAATGAAATTTTGTACATATGTTTGATTGAACAAATTTATGTGATGTGATAATAAAAGATGGATGAATTGTATGATATATATATTTATGTGATGATAATGATGATGTTTGATTGATGATATTGATATTGACGTTACCAATTTGTGATGGGTTTATATGATGATCATGATTATGTATAATTAATGATGTTATAAAAATTATGATGAAAATATTGAAGTACTCCATAATTGATGAAATAGTGACAATTCCAATTTGTGTTTGAGATGACGGACTTAAAGGAGTATCATAGGCCAACGAGGGAAGAAATTAATTATTGAGACTTTTTAAAGTGGAGATTATTTGATCATCATATAGGTAGGGTCTGACAAACCTAGTGATTCTGGGGAAGTACAACTGAATGAGTGATGGTCTGTTGTTGAGCCTTAAGGCAAGATTGTTAAACCTTGGAGGTATTCGGGTGGGGAATTCCTAGGTGACTTGGAGGTAGCACTTCAAATATCGGGAGCTACCATACAACATACATTTACCTCAACTATCGCGTATGTGTCTCAGGTTGAGTTGAGGGGATCTATGAGAACATAGCCAATTTGAATTGTCCATCCACCGGGATGGTGGCATAGGATCAAGCATCCTAACCAAGTACTTAAGAGTTAGAATGGTACCATATTATGAAGTAGTGTCTAAACTCATGCATATCAATGCATTTCCTTATGATTGTCTGGAAGTCATTGATGAGTTTCAAAAGTAATAACAATTACTCTTAGATAATTTGATATACATTATAATGAGATGATTATTTTACTTGAGTGACTTTGATGTCATAATATGGTACTATTTGGTTAAAATTTTTGATATATCATAGTGTGGTTATGATACCGTCTATTATAATTGGTTGCGTGTTCTCCTTACTTATATTATACAATTAACATGATTTCAAAACTCATCTCATTCGTTGTTTCTGTTTGACTGGTTTGGCCATACGTTTGCGTAATAGCAGTTATTATAGGTTAATGAGTCTTGATGTTCAAGTTTGGGATAAGTCCCGCTCTGATAGGTGATACCGTGAATGAGAGTCATAAGTTGTAATTTTATTTATTTAATTGGAAACAACTTTTTATATGGAAACATTATAAGTACTAGTAAACTTTTGGAATTAAGAAATTATAGTTAAATCAAGTTTATGGAGATTCCATTGTTTTATAAGAGGAAAAAATTTAAAGTGTTCCTTTTGAATTTTGAGAAATGTGATATCCTAAATTAGTTATAAAAGTTTTATTTCCTTGAAAATATATTTTCTTTATCCGCTGCAAATTAAAGTTGAAAAAAAAAATTCTTGTATAAATTATTATATATTATTTTGTGGTTTAAGGTGTCACATTAAGAGTATCAAGACTTTTCAAATCATTGGTGAAGCCCAAAATTCGAGCTGAATGTCCAAAGATGGATAACAACCTCAAGATTGATCTCCAAATTGATGAGTTGTGAGCATGGACAGAAGTACATTGTACTTACAATATTTTGCAGAAAGCTCTACATAATTATGACTTTTCTATACTCTAATTGTGCAATTTTAGTGTATTTTGTGCTGAATTGCATAGACTTTTAGCCAAATTTTATTTTGTGAATTATGTACCAAAAATATATTCTTCTAGAGTTAGTAATATGTTTAATATATATATATATATATATATGGAGACATGTTTAAAATTCGTTATAGGAGAATTTATTATCGATAATTTTTATTAAATGTCACATGTTGCTGATAAATTCATCTTGCGATTGAGTTGCAACAAGAGTATATATTTTTATTAAATTAATTTGAGAAGTGAGTGATGTGATGTCTGTAAGAGTGATTAGATGATATACATTGTGAATTTAATATGTTTAGAGTTAAAAATAATACTCTTTTAATTACTCTAGGACCGAGTTTAAAGAAGAAGTTTAGAGCACTTTATTAATTCAAATTTTTTTGCTCTAATGATTGAGTGATTTAACTTGAAAGAAAAAAATATTTTATTTTGGAATTATGATGTGGTTGAATAAATTTGGATGGTGAACAAATTTTTATAAATCTTTTTGTTTATGTAGTTAGTTTCTTGAGTCTCGAAAATGAATCGAGACCGTTGACATCGAGTTAGCGGTAGGGAGAACTCTGATATATTAATGTTGTTGTGGTGATTAAAGAAAAACAATTTTTCTTAGTTTATGCCTTTTCAAAAGTAGTTGTTATGATTGATGATCAAGAATGTATCCATGTGGTTATCAAATATTTGAACTTGTATTTTAAAGAAAATTAGTGAATTGTGATTTCAAGTTTTGATATGTATACATTCAATTTTTAGAAATTTTTTCATGATTTTAATTAAAGTTTCAAATTTATTAAGTAAAGGTTAAAGTCTTTAGTTATAATTTCATTTTTTTTTAAAATTCTAGGTTTCATGAATTAAAATACAAACTATGTTGGAAAAATTTATATTTTGAAATGAATGAAACTATTTTAAAGAGTTAGATCCTTGAAACTAGAAAGAAAAAAAAAACATTTATTGATATATTTTTTCTACTAGTTATGTTGTTATGAGGTAAATAATTTGATTGAACACTTAGTCTTTAAAAATGAAATAGATTAAATTTGTAGTTATTTGAAACAAAAATATGAGTTATGGCAAAGTTGAGAAAATTTGTGGTTGTGTGAATTTTTTTAAGTAATTTTAAATGTTTTGAATGATTGTTAGTGAATTCTCTAAAAAACTTGAAGGATGTTGATTTTTAAATATATATTTTTATATGTGGAAAGTGTATTATATGAATATTAATACTATTAATACTATTAATCCTTACTCGTTGTAAAGTCTTTTAGTAAAATATACTATAACGGGATTATGAGTAAGAAAAAATTTATAAGGTAGTTAAAGTCTTGGGGACTAATTTGACAAAGTCAAACACTGTTTGATTGAAGGTATTGTCACAATTGAGATTTTCGTTGTGTTTGATTTTGGTAACAATAGTTGTTGAAAAAGCTATAATTGGTGTAAGGGCTCTTTCCAAATTTTTAATTTGTACACATGAATCTTATATGTGTGATTGATGTATGATAGATGTGTGAATATGTGATGATTAATATTAATTTGATTATGCATTCTTGAGTGATAATACGTGTTATTATATGATATAAATGTTATTAATGAGAATATTTTTTGAGTATGCTATGTGAAAAATATGAAAAATTATTAGTGTAATGAATATTAAAAGGGAGTCTTTTAAATATTGCATTTATATAATGATTGTTGTGAAAAGTTAGAGTATGCTCATGTATTTCATCGTTTATGGTGATCATGATAGGACACAGGATCGTTTATGGCTAATGAGGATGACGAAGTTACTTCCAAGAGAGATGATGCGTCAGAAATAACTTGGGTAGTGTGTGGAATTCACCCTTGTTATCGCAGTTGTTACTAAGAAATTCTCACATAATCTAGTGAAGAAAAAAGAGTACAACCTCATTTATGTGAGAATTGTCTTATTAAAAACCTTACCAGAAAAACCTAGTGGGAAAAAATCATGGTTGAAGAAAAAAAGTGCAAAACACATTTAATTCTCCTCCTTATGGAGACAATTATATTTGAGAAAGTGAATGTCAATTAATCTTTGGTACTAATTTCTCAAAAGCTTCACTTGGCGTTGACTTTGTAGAAAGATTTGTTATATCTCCTTTATTATAGTTTTCTCTAAATTAGTCGTGCATGCAATATTATATTCACAAAGAATTGTTGCAATAACTCCTTTTTAGAAAGAAAAAAACCTTCTTTTATGTGTATAATCACATTTCTCGATATAACATTCTTGACTTGTATCATATAATAATAAAATTTCATTATGAGTATTAGACATATAACCTACATATCTTAAGCAATAGCTTGACAACAAATAATAGATTGACAACAAATAATATATCAAAATATTATTTGTTAATTCCAACGTTTTCCAACAAATAATTCCAACGTTTTCATGTGGTGAAGAACTGTATATTTGTTAATAGATTGACAACAAATAATATATCAAAATATGTCCAATTAATAAGATTTTATATTTTCTTCAAGTTGAACAAAAATACGATACTTCTGAACCAATTAATTCTGCATCCTTTATTCAAGTTCTAAAACTAATATTTGTGCACATCTAGTGACCTTAGAACCATTGGAGTACACAACAAATATTATTTTTTCTATATTATTACTTTTGTTATATAAGCTTTATCATTTACTCCAATATTATTCTTATAATATTCAATCAAAATAAATCTTTTTCCTACATGTATATTTCATCTCAAACTTTTTCTTTATCCGAACTAATTTCAGAAGATTTTTGGGTGTTCTAATAATATTTAGGGTAAATACCACCTATAGTCCCTTAACATAATTTTAGTTAACGTTTTAGTCTTTTATCTTTCTTTTTTTCCGATTTGGTCCTTTATTTTAATTTTAAGTGACAATTTGATCTTTTATGTTTTAAAATGTCAACAATGTTATCCTTATTTTTTGCAAAATTTCAAAAAATTCACCAAAAATTTCAAGCAAAACCCATAAAATTAATTATCATCCTCAATATAATGCAATTTCATCAAATTCAAACTTAAATCTTTAAACAAACTCATATTTTCATCTCTAACAACATCAAATACAAAATGGCAAATATGAGTTTATTTGAATATTTGAGCTACAAATTTGATAAAGTTTATTTTATATTAAAGAATATAACTAAATTTATGAGTTTTGTTTGAAAATTTTGATGAATTTTTGAATTTTTGTAAAA
>JBBPBR010000001.1:31662446-31676153 GCA_037974775.1 Cicer pinnatifidum | reverse complement strand
AGGTCAGCACAATTCACCAAATGAAATGCATGAGCATACACTAACTCCATTCACAACAATCGTTAAGTAAATGCAGATATTAAAAGATTCCCCATTTTTAATACTCATTTACTTAACCGATTTTCACACCAAAACATTAAGTAAACAGACATATTAAGAGATTCCCCATTCTTAATATACTTTTGACTTAAAACGATTTCCACAACAAAACATTCAGTAAACAAGTCATTAAGAGATTCCCCATTCTTAATACTCATTTAACTGAAACGATTTTCAAAAACAAACATTAAGTAACCGAGACATTAAGAGATTCCCCATTCTTAACGCCCAGTTAACTTAAACGATTTTCACAAGCACACATTAAGTAAACGAGACATTAAGAGATTCCCCATTCTTAATACTCATTTAACTTAATGGTTTTCAAAACAATATTAAGTAACCGAGACATTAAGAGATTCCCCATTCTTAACGCCCAGTTAACTTAAACGATTTTCAAAACAAACTTCAAGTAAATAAGACATTAAGAGATTCCCATTCTTAATTCTCATTTAACTTAAACGACTTTCCAAAACACACATTAAGTAAACGAGATGTTAAGAGATTCCCCATTCTTAATACTCGTTTAACTCTAATGGTTTTCAAATTCCACACCAAACAAACTCAAACATAATATCCAAATCAATCAACGATTCACACCAAATCACATCAATCAACAAACGTCAAGTATGAACACGCCAAGTACGATGAACACAAATCAACACAATCCACCACTCAAACACACAAGTTTCATTTACTCAAAATCATACATAAATGAGTTTAAATTCATTCTCCACGAAACACTCATCAATATAACCAAAACCTAACTCTAAAGTTTTACCCATAAAGCCTTAGATTCCCTTTTTCCCAAATCAATACTCCAACCCTAACAAAATTCGTTTCCACACAACCACAGATAAGGCCCTAAATGCAAACTAAAAGTTTGGAAGGAGCCCTTACCTTATCGTTAGCTTTAACTTCGATTTACGGCACCGCGATCAATTCCGGTAAAAACTTTGCTCGCGACGTCGCTTCCAAAATTAGCTCACTAGCACCGTAGTGTAGTGGTGAGCAACTTTCCCTTCTATCCCTTCGCGAAACGAAGCTTGGATCTAGAAGAAACGGTGAGATTTGTGTTTGACGGTTTTGAAATCCCTAACTCCGTTTTCGAATCCGGGAGGAAGGAAGAAGATGGAAACTTGATCTTTCTCACCCACTAGCCTTGGGTTTCAATTTTCGAACTCAAAGGAAGCAAGGAGAACGAAAATGGAGGAAGGAGGGAGAAGGAAGGAGGAAGATGAGCGCGTGGCAGGGAGAAACCGTTTTCAATCCTCTGTTTCCTTTTTTCCTTTCTAGCCTTTCCAGCATATCTATATATATATATAACTTATAATAATATATATCTATATACATATATATATATATATATATATATATATATATATATATATATATTTATATTATACTTAATACCAAACTCAAACGAATATCTAACAACTCTCACACCCATCACTTCACTCCCATCTCAAACTATTTTGATAAAAATATCTACTCTCGTCGCAACTCAATTGTCAAATACAATTTTCAACAACATGAGATATTTTGAACAAAACTGCCCAGAATTATATTCTTCGAAACCTAAATAAATTATTCTTCGACAAATAATTTTAATCCAATTTCCAAAAATATATTTTTGGCCTTTAACTCACTAAGTACTGAAAACTGGGCTAAAAGCCTAAGTAATTTAACACAAAATACCCTAAAATTGTATAATTTAGGATTTAAAAATTACGGGTCTTACATTACTACCCCCCTAAAATTAGTTTCGTCCTCGAAACTTAAAGTTCGAGTAACAATCCACCCTAGGTTTGTACTCAAATTCAACATACAAGTCACAACTTGTTTCACCTGGCCTTCTCGAAGAAAGTCTTGCCTACCCCTTTTCATAAGGTGCTTAATAACTCTGTACCCATTCATAGTCGGTAAGGCTCGTCCGTCCCATTCAACATGGTTTTGTCTATTATCAACAAGAGATTAAGGATGATCAGTCCCTCAATTTGTCAATAAATAACCAACAACCATGATAGTGGCTTAGACTATCTTAACCGAACTGTAATAGCGCTCCTTGCAACTTACATCTGAGATATTGTACAAGCAGGCAACAATCTTCTCAAGGTCCATTGAGTTACCCTTATTTTCCTATAATTTTGATCCTCTCGACGAAGTAAAATATCCCATACCTATGTCATGTAGTCTCATTTGCATCCACTTGGTACGAAACATCCATTTGGTACTAAACTAAAACACTTAGAATGACCCCAACACACTGAGCACAGAACAATCACTACATCCGAGAACTCCTAAATTTCTCCCTTGTCCACAAATCCTCGATTTTTCTAAAGTCGTACAACTACGTCAAACTGTAGTGTTCTTATTGGTATGTTATTTTAGTTATAAATTTAATAATTCCATCCCCACATATGCTTGGTGATCAAAGCTTCCTCAAATATTTTCGAAATCATGCCAAAGACTATACCACTTGGGACACACAAACTTCCTTTCAGTTTAGTACTTCATTTCAAGAGTCACGTTTTCCATTAAAATCCAACTTGAATTTAATTCACAGATCAAGGTCTACATTTGTCTCATGCCTAACACCTCAAATTCACGCTTCACTAGAAAATTTCTTACATACTTCGCCATTATGCACAAACTCGAGAATAATCCTCCTACCTCTACTGCCAACATTCATTCTGATACTTCTTAATTTCGCAGTGTCCTTCATTTGCAACTTGATGATTATCCGTTCATTATGACAGGTCAACCGCATTGTATTCACTCCATCACTTTTCCATTTATACAAACCTTAAATTTCTACCTCGAACCTTGATACATCTTCATTATAGTGATTCCAATCAATCAAGGCTTACTAATTCCCACCAAACTTTTCCATTTCATGTTCAATTGTTTCCTATCAAACAAACATTTAACTCCTTTGATTGACGAACACAATAACAATCCCCATGACATGCACTCAAGTAATGTCTTTATATCTTGGCATACCTTTATAATAATAATGTCTGAATTATAGGTAAGATAATTCATTTCCTGAATCTTTAATTGTCATAAGCTACATCTCTATGTGCTGCTCCAACAAATTTCTTGGCACATTTTCCAATATTTGGTTCACTCGTCGGATTCTTATTCCTTCTCAACCTTCACCGAGATACAAACTGAAAGAATCCTAACAATCGAACGTCCTAAAGAATTATTCCTCACACGTTCCCCATAAGCATTTCCTAAGAAATAATTATCTATAACTTCATCCTCATAAATTTTGCAGTAAAATGTCTCAAAGACCCACATACCTTATATTACCGCAATCTCAAGTATTCTCGTACTCGATACTTCAAATTCCACTTAATGGTAACATAGAGTTCAATACATCAAGGCTTAACTCATTATGTTTTTTCGAACATCGCTCAAAATTCACCCTTATGTGTCTATAGTTTCATCCAA
Organism: Cicer pinnatifidum; assembly: GCA_037974775.1. NCBI lineage: Eukaryota > Viridiplantae > Streptophyta > Magnoliopsida > Fabales > Fabaceae > Cicer > Cicer pinnatifidum. The sequence continues at coordinate 31,672,598 of JBBPBR010000001.1, read as the reverse complement.
TATAACTATCCATACTTACGATCTCCTAAACCACAAGGAGATTTGTCACTTATCAACAAAATACATAGTCTCACTTCTACACTCGTTATGAGATTCATACTTAATAATCCAAGTTGCGAATCTAGTCTAACTCGAATGCTCGACATTTCCCCTCAAGGTATCGACAATTCCTCAAAGCGTATTTTAACTAACCAAAGGAGTATTTACTCCTAATGTGCAGCACTCCCTTAACTTAAATATCAGTCTCTTCCATTAACACCTAAGCACCAAATGCTATTCAAAATGGAAGCCTCCTCTTCTCAACAATTCCATGATGTTCACATCTCTTTGACAGTTGTCAAACTTCATCCAGTCTCATCCTGAAATCTACCAGGAAAACATCTAATACTTTTCTTAACAAAAGTCTTCCACTTAGATCTTTACTTGAAATCCCTTATTAGTCTAATATTAATCCATCCATACTCATCATCTTCGAGTTTATACCAACACATAGCTTCTGTGTCCTTGGAACCATTTTATAAATACCATGCCATCATGATTTGCATCAACTCTGCTTGACAATCCGTCATCTCGAAGATCTTTTCCACTTCTTGAATCCACTAGTCAACTCTTTTCCTGAGTCCTCATCACCCTTGAACTTTGGAGGATGGTAACGACAAAAGTATTCTAACCCTCTTAATCTTAAGAGCACAAATCTCTCTTTTCCTCTTCTCCAGATCCCGCAGAGTCTTCGCAGTAGCTCGTGTAACAACAAAACCTCCATGTTACTTGTAGCTCCAACCATTTGATCATCCCTACTGACGTTCATCCTTGCAACGTCGTTCCCTCTTGGAGGTAGTGTTTCCGAAAACCAATATCAAGAAGAAGTGTTAACACCACTTCGAATAATTCCAAAACTAAGTTTCGAATATATCAACACATAATAACTACCCCTGATCTGACAACTCAGACCAATTACCCCGACGCATGATCAGATAACGACTCGCAACCTACATGTTGACTTACAATCTATAACCAAAGGCTCCACAGCCCCCAAAGAAAAACAAACCAAAGCTCTAATACCACAATGTAACACCCCGATTTTCAAAGCAAGGGTGTATTTTTTTTTTCAAAAGAAATTAAAATAAAACAGAGAAAATAAATAAGGAAACACCTTTGGGTAAATAATTAAGTCATAATAATTTACAAGCAGCAGAATAGTTTTTTGGAACATGAGTCCAAAATATTTACACATCAAAAGGTGGTACAGTCTTTCACTTTGAAATAAACATAGTTCAAAATAAAGACATATGTTCCCTCTATGTCAACCTAATCTGATCATTCTACAAAAACTATACACCCTGAGTGATCTCCACGCGCCCCGTAAGATCCTCCTAACATAGCTCCAGTCAAGCATTCCCATCTACATTCCCATATGTAGGGTACGAACAGGTAGGATTGTCCTGACACTCATCTGAGGGCAAAGCCCAGATTTCCACAATAGGTGTAAAGGGTCACCAACGAAATTAACAGTTAACACATAACATTTAAGTTTTTAAATGCACAAAATACCTTTTCAACCTAGCATACACCTTAAAAGGGTTTCTATATGCCAAACATGCATAAACAAAGTTGAAAAATGAAGATTTTTACAAAACAGCACTGTTGTATTCGAATACAGCATCTTTGTATTCGAATACAAGGCTATTTCAGCATTCAGCAGCAAAATAGCATGTCTGTATTCGACTACAACAGTCTGTATTCGACTACACAGCAAGTCAGTGGCAAAACAACATGCCTGTATTCGACTACAACAGTCTGTATTCGACTACACAGCAAGTCAGTGGCAAAACAGCATGTCTGTATTTGAATACAGCCTGCTGTATTCGAATACACATCAGACAGCATCAGAAAAACAACAAAATTCAGCATTTTTCAGCTTTTCAAAAGGTTTCGAAATCAATCAACACTTACCCACAAATCCAAACAATCAAACTTAGCAATTATAACACAATCACCACGACATCTTGAGTTTCGAAACAGTTTTGCAATCAATCACACTTACACAAACTCCAAAACAAATCACTTAGCGGTTATAACACAATTACCACGACATTTTAAGTTTCGAAATGGTTTTGCAATCTAACATACCATCACACAATTCCAAAACATAGTTCTTAGTACAATCAACACAATCACAATTTGAAACAAACACACTTACACATAGTTTCAAAACATAACACTTAGCAAAATCAACACAATCATAATTTGAATCAAACACACTTACACATAGTTTCAAAACATAACACTTAGCAAAATCAACACAATCATAATTTGAATCAACCATGACTCGTGTGCCAAGCACCCTAATGCAATGCGTATATGCCAAAATGCATGGACTCGGAATTCCAAACCAAAACCCTCCTCGAAGGGCCGTAAATCATAATTGTACCGCCTATCGCGGGCCGAAGTACCAATTACCGAGGTGCCACCTATCACGGGTCAGCACGATTTACTAAAAAGCGTAAATCATAAACGTACCACCTATCACGGGTCAGTACAGTTTATCGAGGTGCCACCTATCACGGGTCACCACGATTTACTAAAAGACAAAGCGTAAGTCGTAAGTGTACCGCCTATCACAGGCCAAAGTACTACTTACCGAGGTGCCACCTATCACGGGTCAACACAACTTACCAAAAAGTAAATCGTAAACGTACCACCTATCATGGGTCAATACAGTTTACCGAGGTGCCACCTATCACAGGTCAGCACAATTCACCAAATGAAATGCATGAGCATACACTAACTCCATTCACAACAATCGTTAAGTAAATGCAGATATTAAAAGATTCCCCATTTTTAATACTCATTTACTTAACCGATTTTCACACCAAAACATTAAGTAAACAGACATATTAAGAGATTCCCCATTCTTAATATACTTTTGACTTAAAACGATTTCCACAACAAAACATTCAGTAAACAAGTCATTAAGAGATTCCCCATTCTTAATACTCATTTAACTGAAACGATTTTCAAAAACAAACATTAAGTAACCGAGACATTAAGAGATTCCCCATTCTTAACGCCCAGTTAACTTAAACGATTTTCACAAGCACACATTAAGTAAACGAGACATTAAGAGATTCCCCATTCTTAATACTCATTTAACTTAATGGTTTTCAAAACAATATTAAGTAATCGAGACGTTAAGAGATTCCCCATTCTTAACGCCTAGTTAACTTAAACGATTTTCAAAACAAACTTCAAGTAAATAAGACATTAAGATATTCCCCATTCTTAATTCTCATTTAACTTAAACGACTTTCCAAATCACACATTAAGTAAAAGAGATGTTAAGAGATTCCCCATTCTTAATACTCGTTTAACTCTAATGATTTTCAAATTCCACACCAAACAAACTCAAACATAATATCCAAATCAATCAACGATTCACACCACATCACATCAATCAACAAACGTCAAGTATGAACACGCCAAGTACGATGAACACAAATCAACACAATCCACCACTCAAACACACAAGTTTCATTTACTCAAAATCATACATAAATGAGTTTAAATTCATTCTCCACGAAACACTCATCAATATAACCAAAACCTAACTCTAAAGTTTTACCCATAAAGCCTTAGATTCCCTTTTTCCCAAATCAATACTCCAACCCTAACAAAATTCGTTTCCACACAACCACATATAAGGCCCTAAATGCAAACTAAAAGTTTGGAAGGAGCCCTTACCTTATCGTTAGCTTTAACTTCGATTTACGGCACCGCGATCAATTCTGGTAAAAACTTTGCTCGCGACGTCGCTTCCAAAATTAGCTCACTAGCACCGTAGTGTAGTGGTGAGCAACTTTCCCTTCTATCCCTTCGCGAAACGAAGCTTGGATCTAGAAGAAACGGTGAGATTTGTGTTTGACGGTTTTGAAATCCCTAACTCCGTTTTCGAATCCGGGAGGAAGGAAGAAGATGGAAACTTGATCTTTCTCACCCACTAGCCTTGGGTTTCAATTTTCGAACTCAAAGGAAGCAAGGAGAACGAAAATGGAGGAAGGAGGGAGAAGGAAGGAGGAAGATGAGCGCGTGGCAGGGAGAAACCGTTTTCAATCCTCTGTTTCCTTTTTTCCTTTCTAGCCTTTCCAGCATATCTATATATATATATATATATATATATAACTTATAATAATATATATATATATATATATATATATATACTTATAATAATATATATATCTATATACATATATATATATATATTTATATTATACTTAATACCAAACTCAAACGAATATCTAACAACTCTCACACCCATCACTTCACTCCCATCTCAAACTATTTTGATAAAAATATCTACTCTCGTCGCAACTCAATTGTCAAATACAATTTTCAACAACATGAGATATTTTGAACAAAACTGCCCAGAATTATATTCTTCGAAACCTAAATAAATTATTCTTCGACAAATAATTTTAATCCAATTTCCAAAAATATATTTTTGGCCTTTAACTCACTAAGTACCGAAAACTGGGCTAAAAGCCTAAGCAATTTAACACAAAATACCCTAAAATTGTATAATTTAGGATTTAAAAACTACGGGTCTTACAATCTGATTAATGATACTGTACGAAACATGAGATGTTTTGTATAAAATGCATTTATTATGTCATATATGAAATGCATCATTTATCTACAACAGTTATGAATAACTTATGCGATATACTAAACCCATAATAATGTAATCCTAAGTCCTTATTTCGAAACATAAATCATAGTCAGAAAAATAGAAACAACATTGGAGTCATGAAAATAGTAACAACATCAAAGTCATAATAATGGTATAAATATCAAAGTCATGAAATTAATAACAACATTAGAATCATGAAATTAATAACAACATAAGAGTCATGAAGAATCATTTGGATGTAGTTTTAAAACACCTATTTGCAAAAATTCCATTTCATCACACTCTAATTTTGTTAATTTGTAATAACTCAAAACAGTTTATTCAAATAATTTCAATCCCCAAAATCTTCATACTAGAATAAATTATTGTAAAAGAACACATTTTCACATACACATCAGAGGCAACAACAGTAATGAGCAGAAATCGTGTTCGACAAGCATACTGACCTTAAATTTAGTTATGTGCATCTAATTAAATTTTTCGAACCTATAATTCATTCACAAACATCACAATCATAAACAACATGCACGTTCTAAATTACTGAAATTTTCAATGAAATCCTTGTGGGCTAGATTTCCATTTTTCTCGTTATTTAAGTTATTTTCTTCTAATCTTCTTTTTCCTAAACAACTTCAGAATTTTGGGGGGCAAAGCTATTATGTATGCAAAGGGAGCTATCTTCTGCAATATTTCAAAGGGTCCAACAAAACGAGGGTTTAGCTTCTTGACCTTTAGCACTCTTCCAATGTCAATAGTGGGGGTACCTCGCAAAAAAACATGATCGCCCTCCTCAAACTCCAAAGGCCTTCTCCTGATATCAACATATCTCTTTTGTCTATTTTGGGCTATCCTTAGTTAATCCTTAATGACCTTAATCTTTTCAGTGGTCTCTGACCAACATTACGGTGTCCTACATTTTCTTCCATACAAAGCCTCATAAGGTGCCATGCCAATGTTGGCATGGTAACTGTTGTTGTAGTCAAATTCTACCAGAGCCAAGTGTGTATCCCAGTTTTCTCCTTCTTCTAAAATGCAGGCTCTCAGCATATCCTCCAGAGTTTGAATGGTTCTTTTAGTTTGACCATGAGTATAGGGATGGTAAGCAATACTAAGGTGTAGTCTAGTTCCTAGAGACTTTTGAAAAATCTTTAAAAACATGGACGTAAACTTAGGGTCCCTATCTAATATGATACTAAGAGGTCCCTCATGTAACCTCATTATATGCTTAATGAATAACTTGGGTAGTTTGAGGGTGTTGTAGTTTGACTTTACTGGTAAGAAATGAGTTGACTTAGTTAATATGTTCACAATCACCCAAATGGAATCATACCCAGTGTGGGTATATGGAAAACCTACAACAAAATCCATGGAAATTTAGTCCCATTTCCATTTAGGTATTTCCAGAGGGTGTAGCAATCATGCTGGCCTGTGATGTTCTATTTTCACCTTTTGGCAAGTCAATCATTGGCCCACAAATGTAGCCACATCAACCTTCATACATTGACACAAATAATTTTTCTTAAGGTCTTGTTACATCTTGGTAGATCCAGAATGGAATGTCGGGTTACTTTTGTGAGCTTCCTCTAGTATCAGTCTCTTTAATTTTGAATCCTTAGGTACCCAAATTCTGCCCTAAAATAGAATTGTTCCATCTCTTGCCGTTGTAAATCTTTATTGGTCATTTCTAAGTTGCAACTCCTCATCAATCTCTTGAGTTTACCTAATTTGGTCTCTAAGGCTACTAGTTATTTCTAGTTTATTTAAAATAATTCCCCCTTGGATGATTATCATATTTAGGTTCGAATCTCTAAGATTTTCTAGCAATGAAAATTCTTGGATCATCTGATGAGTCATATGTAGGGATTTTCTTCTCAATGCATTGGCCACTATATTGGCCTTGCCTGGGTGGTATTTCAGTTCAATTTCATAATCTTTCAAGAAATCTAGCCACCTTCTCTATGTCATGTTAAGTTCCCTCTGGTCAAAGAGATACTTTAGGCTCTTGTGATAACTGAAAACATTAAACTGTGCTCCATACAAATGATGCCTCCAGATCTTCAACCATATGGAAACCAATTCTAGGTCATGAGTGGGATAGTTCCCCTCATGAGGCTTTAGTTATCTTGAAGCATAAGCCACTAATTGGTTGTTTTGCATAAATAACAACTTGAACCTTTCAGGGATGCATCACAATACACTTCAAATCTTAAGTTTGGACCTGGTATGGCCAACACAGGGGCAATGGTTAACTTGGTCTTAAGAGTATAAAAACTCTTTTCACATTTTTGATCCCACACAAAGGGCTGGTTCGTCCTAGTCAGTTTGGTCAGAGGTAGGGTAATTTGGGAGAATTTCCTAATGAATCTCCTATAGTACCTCACCATTCCTAAGAAACTCCTATCCTCTGTCACATTCCTAGGATGTTCCCATTTAAGAACTACCTCTACTTTGGAGGGATCCACTACCACTCCTTTCTTATTGATCACAAGGCCTATAAACTTTACTTCTGACATCCAAAACTCACATTTGCTTGGTTTGGCATAAAGTTTTCAATCCCTAAGTACTTGTAACACTATTTGAAGATGACTTGCATGTTCCTCTAAGGTCTTAGAGTATACTAGTATGTCATCTATAAACGATATCACAAACTTATCTAAGTATGGCCTAGAAATTCTATTCATGAAATCCATGAACACAGTTGGGGCATTGGTTACACCAAAAGACGTAACCAAAAATTCATAGTGGTCATACCTAGTTCTAAAGGCTATTTTGGTACATCCTCTGATTTTATTCTGATTTGGTGGTACCCTGAACTCAGGTCAATTTTGGAAAACACGATAGCTCCCCCTAGTTAGTCTAAAAGGTCATCAATTTTGGGCAGAGGGTACTTATTCTTGATGGTCACTTTATTCAATTTTCTATAATCTATGCAGAACCTCATACTGCCATCCTTCTTCTCTACCAAGAGCATAGGGGCTCCCATAGGAGACACACTTGGTCTGATAAATTATTTGGTTATCAGGTCCTCTAATTGGTTTTTCAACTCACTTAATTCTAATGAGGACATCTTGTAACTGGCAAAGGAGATTGGCCCTATTTTAGGAAACCAAGTCTTTTGAGAACGCTATTTCTCTTTCAGGAGGCAATGTTGTCACATCCTCTGGAAAGACATCCTCAAACGCAACCACCAATCTTCACAAACAATGACCATGGAAAATCACACCTTTTGCAATCCTATAGTCATTAGAGCTAGACTACCCAGTGCTTTGTTTGCATTATTTGAAGCGTGTTTTAGAGCACGTTCACCAAACTTAGAATACATATATCAGAATAGAGTCTTGGAAACTACACACTTAAACATAGCATTAGTGCTTTAAATTGTTCCCACAAAACAATTTTGTTATCATAAAAACAAATAAGGGTCATCGTTCTTCAAACCAACATAGTTCTAACACACAATTTGAAAACCTAAAAAGTAACAAATTCAAAAGAGTTAAACCCTAAAGTTGTAACACTAAAAAGTTTTGATTCTATAAAATCCAAAATTTATTGATCGACTAACATGCTGATAATTAGCAAAAATTAAACTACTGCATGTCAATGGTTCAACCTCTTTCATGTTAGTTATTTTTACATATTTTGCCATCTCATCATCTACGCACACACGTAGTTGGGTAAGAAACCATCAAAGAATTAAACTAAGATGAGTCATCATTCTAAGGACATAAGCAAGCTGAGTAAGGTAAATCAAATGCACATTTAACATCATATAGTATAAAACATAGAAATATCAAAAAATGAATGATAATACAATAAGAATCCTAGTGATAAACTACTTCGCTTTGGATCCATTTATCTCCGAGTTGATACGAATGTAGAAGCTATCAAGTAACCCACGAACAAAAGAGTCTAGTCATGATGATTAACTATTCAATGAAAAGTGTAAATGTTGTCTTTTTTTAAGTAAGACTTTTTTTTACTGATAACACTGCCAAGGTCTCCTCGACTGTTGAGATATGATTGTTTCACGACACAACCTCCAACATGTCCTACTAAATAAATGTCATAATATTTTTACTTAGAAAAATACATATGCTCTTTTAATGATTTATTATCACTAAAGCTATAAAAGAACTCATACACATGTCAACAATAATTTCTTTTATTCATACATTTTTGTACTGAAATTTACTAACACATATTTGTAATATAATAACTTAAAACAACACATAATAACATTTGCAATAAAAGATAACCAAAATAACTTAAAACAAAATTGTATTACTAGTTGTTAATATTAACAATGCAGTAAAGGATCTATTATAATATATTAAAATAGAACTCTAACACCATTTGTTGACATGTCTTCGAGTCGAATGCCATGAAATCGAATTTGTGTCACTTCAGCAAAAATCTGACGTGTCAATCTTCTTTGCTACATTTCATTTTCCACCAATTCTATACACCATGTATTGTCTTATACTATGTCTCCTATTTAAATATTATTTCATAATGTCTACTCAAAATCTTCCCAAATTAATCTCACATTATTATTTCATAACGTCAAATTATTATTTTAAAACATTTGTAAAAAATCTTCCAAATTAATCCCACATTAATACTCAATACATTTTTTTGGGGTGGATTTATCAATTTTCCATTTTTGAGCAGAATTTTTACCATCTTTCATTTGAGAAGAAATGTCATCTTTCTTGTAAATACAAGTACATATAGAATTTTTATTTCTATAATAGTCTGATACTTCTAAATATGTATTTTTTTTCATATTTAAAAATAATATCTCAACTCTTACCATACAATTGATTAATATAGTTAGTAATATGAGTTATGTAAAATCTTTATCATGACACTCATTCATTGAGATAATGTAACATATCACAACTTGAAATAATGACACTAGAGATATCTATTTTCGACTCTACCCATCATTTACTTATTTGCTTGTAATTGAATATATCTTTTTAGCAAAGATATGATATTGAACATAATAATATGAGAAGTTTCATACTGCAAAAGACTTAAACTTTTTCTGAATTGAGAATACGTATGTTTCCCTTGCGTATTGCTAAAATATAATTCGACTATTTGTATGTGCCTTTTATTGTTGGATGTGTTTGCTAAGAACATTGGTGGAGAAAGAGCCTTTGGCTTGATACTTATTTTTTTGGATCAAAATCTTATGAACTAATACACTAATAACATGTGTGTAAGCAAAATACTATTTTAGCATGTCCTATGCTTGTGGTGACAATATCATTTTATTTTGAAGCATGTTCTCTCTTGAATGGGAATTCAACAATATATACTTTTGTTTTGTTAGAAAAAAATATAATACATGCTTTTGGTACATCAAAAGACATTTCATTTCATGTATTTTATACTCAGTTCAAAACTTTACAAATTGTAAGAACAAAGGCGCACCTAAGAGGGGGGGGGGGGGGGGA
>JBBPBR010000001.1:31638162-31662364 GCA_037974775.1 Cicer pinnatifidum | reverse complement strand
GGGGGGGGGGGGGGGGGGGGGGGGGGGGTGAATTAGGTGTAAATAAATTTCCTAGTTTGTAGAGACTTAGTGGATTATGGTTCTATTTAGGATTGATGTACGTAAACATGTAAATGGAAGAAAAATAATGAACACAAAAATTTATCCTGGTTTCCCTTATAACTAAGGGTACATCCAGTCCTCTTGCACACCACAAGAGAATTTCCACTATTGTTAAAATAAGTACAAGTCCCACCCTAGGACCTCTGTTACAAACTCCTAACAATCACCCTAAGATAGCACACCACTATCTTAGTTTACAACACTTGAAGAAAGAACATTACTTTCCTCAATTTACACAATAACTTGAATGGTTTACAATAATGACTTTGACTAAGATCAAGAGTGTATAACAATTGAATACAATGATAACAGTTTTATATAATTTAAAGTACAATATAAAACTTTTCTCAATGATATGACAATGTAAAATTTGTAGTTGAAACATGAAAGTGAACTTTTCTCCCCCATAATACATGCTTTCTCCCCCTTTGAGCTTGAGGTCATGCCATCATGTTTTAAACATTTTGAGGACCTACAAAAGTTTTTAACAACAACAACATACTAATATTTTCCCCTTTTTGACATGATCAAAAAGAAGGAAAAACAACAAACAAAATACCAAGCATATATAGGGAAAATCGCAAATATGTATTAGACTACACACTTGTTGTATTCGAGTACAAAATTTTCTGGAAACATGGATTAGAATACATACAATGTGTATTCGTCTATGATATCAAAATTTTGTTTTTAAACGAAAATTTCACTAAAAAGACAACATGCAAAGCACATATTCATATTTATAAAACACACACATTAAAGAATCAATTTTATCAATATATCAAGTGAATATTTTAGATGTTGAAGAGAAATGACTTACAAAGTATCAATGCCTTGTATTAGTACCTTTCTTGACCCACACATAATGCCCATTTGGAACACAAAGTTTCTTTAAATGACAAGCATTAGGTGTGTGGCCATTTTGACCACAATAAAAGCATGTAGAAGTATATTTACTTGTATATGTATGTATATAAGGTTTCTTTTGAATAAATTTTTTCTTATAGTAATGATGATCTTTTTGCATAATTATAACATTTTCTTTGATGGATTGGTCACTAGCCTTGACAAAGATAGTTTTATTTATACTTGGTTTATCAAATTTTGAGTAACCAAGACCACTCTTGTCATTGGAATATCTTTACATTTTAAGAAAATTTTCCAATCTAACTTGTCCCTTTTCGTATCTTTCAATTACTCTATTTAATTGGACAATTTTGAAAGAAAGATAATCACACTTTTTGCATGTAAAATTTTGTTTTAATTTTTCAGAATCTCTTTCCATAGTGTCAATTTTCTCTTGAAGAGATGAAATTTGTTTCTTTTGAGTTGACACAATTTTGAACCGATTTTTACATTGCATAAGTAATTCTTTAATGGCATTTTGAGCATCATTATATTCAATAATTAATTTACTCTTAGTCTCATTATTATGAGAAGAGTCTTTGTTACTAACCTCTTCTTCTTCGTCAGATTGATGTGATGCCAGCAAAGCAACATTTTCACATTCGTCACTTTCCGAATCCGAAGATGAACTGAATTCATTTTCCTCCATGGCTATATAGGCCTTTATGGATTCTTTCTTCTTGTGAGAAATTTTCTTAATATTTGGGCACTATGCTTTTGTGTCCTTGTTTGGGACACTCAAAACAAGTGAAGTTTTGATTCGAAGTGGAGACATCCTTCTCCCTGAAAGTTTTTCTTTTCTTCCAAATTTATAAGTTTTTTCATTTTGAAGGAGCTTACCAAATCTCTTTACAAGGGAGGTGATGTTCTCATCTTCATATGAATTATCATCATCAATTTTCTCTTTTGACTCCGCTTTTAAGGCAATGCTCTTTGGCTTCTTTTCTTGACTTTCATTTTGTTCTAGCATTTCAAGTTCAATTTCATGTTCTTGAAGTTTTCCGAAAAGTGCAGAAAGAGACATTTTTTATAGGTTTTTCTTTCCAGAAATTGTTGTTACTTTTGGTTGCAAACCCTTGTTAATGGTCTTAACACTTTCAGGTTTAATTCATCATTAGTGAAGATTTTCCCAAGTTCCGACAAGTGGTTGGTTAGTTGAGAAAATCATTTCTGTAAGTCCAAAATGGATTCTCTAGGCTGCATTTGAAATTACTCATATTCTTGAGATAATGTATTGACTTTAGAACGTTTTACCTCAATAGTTCCTTCATGAGTTAATTCAAGTGTATCCTAGATTTCTTTAACCGTTTTGAAATGTGACACACGAAAGAATCCATCCATTCCAAGTGTCGATTGTAACATATTTTTGGCCTTCTTATTAAACAACACTTTCCTCTTGTCATCATCTGTCCATGAGGCTTTAATTCTTGTTTCTTCTTTATTATCAATGACTGTTTTGGAACATAGGGACCATTTTCTATTACATCCCAAATATTATTTCCTTGTGCCTCAAGAGATGCCTGCATGCGTATCTTCTAAAAATCATAGTGTTCTCCAACAAAGCATGATGGTTTATTGCTACTACCACCATCTCTAAAAACTAGTTGTGCGGAAGCTATGAATAAGGATCGAGGAGCAAATTACCAGAACCTGCTCTAATGCCAATTATAAGAATAGATGCACACCTAAGAAAAGGGGGTGAATTAGGTGTAAATTATTTTTCTATTTAGGATTGATATATGTAAAAATGTAAATGGCAGAAAAAATAAAGAAGATATAAGTTTATCATGGTTCCACTTATAACCAAGCGTACATCTAGTGCTCTTGCACACCACAAGAGATTTTCCATTATTGTTAGAATAAGTACAAGTCCCACCTAGGACCTCTGTAACAATTACCATAAGATAGCACACCACTATCTTAGTTTACAACACTTGAAGAAAGAATACTACTTTTCTAAATTTACACAATAACTTGAATGATTTATAATAATGACTTTGACTCTGAACAAGAGTGTATAACAATTGAATACAATGATAACAATCTAATATAATTTCAAGTACAATAGAGAACTTTTCTCAATGATATGACAATGTAAAATTTGTACATGAAATAACAAACTAAGACTTTGAATAAATCAAAATATTTCAAAAAGTTTATTCAAAGTTGTTCTAAGATTGATGAAAAGATTGTTGAAAATAGTGATTCGTTAAATCTGAATCTAAGAAGTATTTATACTCCTTAGACATTACTTCAGATTAGTGGGAATCGTTCCTAGAGGTTTGATGAACATATGCAATGATCTAAGTTGAATTTGAACTAAAAATTGCATTGCTTCGCAGTTGTATTCGGCTACAGCTTAAGTGTAGTCGAATACACCTCTATCACGTTCAGTTTTTATTCAAATTTTAAAGCTTGTATTCGAATGCACACTCTATCATGCTGTAGTCGAATACAACTTGAATTTTGTCAAAAACTTAATTTTCAAACACTGTTCATGTATTTTGACACTTTGAAAATTCTTTTGATGCATATGCTAAAATGGAAGGTTCTCATGTGTATTTGAAGACTTCTAGCATATTGACCATAGTTGACTTTGATTGTTGACTTCCTTTTGAGCTTGCAACTTGATCACTTTTCTTGGCCTTTGTTTCATAAAAAATATAAGCATTTTACATTCTCCCCTTTTTTGATAATCACAAAACCTTGTTGTTGTTGAGACTTCAAAGTATTTGATCATTTTAACTTTACTCCCCATTTTAGCTTGAGTTGATACCATCATGTTTTGAAAATTTTGAAACCTAAAAAAGATTTTAACAAAAACAACATTGATGCAGTGAAAATGGAAGCAACACAATAGTGGTGGGATAATTCATGGAAAAAATATGATATTTTGAAGCGACATAAATTTGTTGTAAGAGAAATATAAGAGAAGTATAAAATGAGAAATGAAAGAAATTTGAGAGAATATCGACCATATAGAGGTTTGGTACTATATGGTGCATGTATTTCATAGGGGTAAATCATTGCCCAACTCTTGAGAAATTCATGTGTTGTCCCTACTCCTGACTATATAGAGGCTTGGTTGTATTGATTACGTTCTTCAATTATCATAATTATATTAGTTTATATGACAAACAACTTGACCTTAAAAAGTCAAAGCAAGTTGAGGATATTGTAGGTTTACTAGAACTATAAGCAAGCAAATGCAATTAAACCAAGAGAACCTGAAAAATCAGAGGATACAAACAAATCTGAAGTAAATAAAAAATCTTCAGAGGATGAATCTGATCAAGTCAGAAACAATCAAGATAAGTTAAAAAAAATATTTGGATGGAAGTACAAGTCATCTTATCCTGAAATTCTAATAATTGAAAGTGCAAGTGATCTTTAGAGGACCAAATCATCACTTAAAGATACCACTTTGTTTAGCTAACTCTCATCAATTGAGCCTACCTCTATTGATGAAGCATTAACAGATGATGGATGGATTCTTGAAATGATAAAAGATTTAAATGAATTCAAGAGAAATGATGTTTAGGATCTAATACCTAAACTAAAGAAGAACACTATTGGAACCAAGTAGATTTTCATAAATAAGCTAAATGAAAAAGGTGAAGTGGTTTGAAGTAAGACAAGACTTGTCGCACAAGGCTACAGTCAACAAGAGGGCTTGGATTACATTGAGACGTTTCCTCTAGTGGCCAGGTTAGAAGTTATTTGTATCTTTCTTTCTTTTGATGCAAATAATAACATTACATTATTTCAAATAAATGTTAAAAGTGCTTTACAAATGCTTATATAAGTGAAGAAGTCTTTGTTAAACAACTCCTAGATTTTGAAAGTTCTAAATTTCCAAATCACATTTTTAAACTTATGAAATCTTTGTATGGTCTAAAATAAGATCCTAGGGCATGCTATGATATTGAGTCGGTATCTTCTTTATTAAAATAACTTTAAAGATGACAAATAGATAATACACTTTTTAGAAAATCAATAGGAAATAATATTATTCATGTCGATGACATTATTTTTGGATCTATTAATGGCACTCTTTGCCAATAATTTTCTAAATTGATGCAGCTTGAATTTCAAATGACTATGATGAGAGTACTTAAGTTTTTCGTAGGATTATAAATTCAGCAAAGTCAAAAAGGTATATGCATC
This sequence comes from Cicer pinnatifidum, assembly GCA_037974775.1. NCBI lineage: Eukaryota > Viridiplantae > Streptophyta > Magnoliopsida > Fabales > Fabaceae > Cicer > Cicer pinnatifidum. Next base: position 31,657,189 of record JBBPBR010000001.1, on the reverse strand, counting down.
TTTCTAGCGATTCATCTTTCTAGCTTTTGTAACTATAAACACTTATAAAATAACACCAAATTTTTCTGTAATTCAAAAATAAAATTAAAATTTATAAACGCGTGTTTCGACAAGTTACAAGCGATTCAGCCCAAGTTATAAGCAAAATAAAACTAAAAGTAAAAAAATAAGTTTCAATTTCCATCAAATTGCGTCAGGTAACAAAACTAAAACACTTTTTTTATGATAAAACACTAATAATAAGAAGGAATGACATCTAAAGAAGTTTTTCATTTTTGGTGAAGGATCTTCTCACACTATCTATAGCTGCTTGCAATTTGTGTGCTTCCAATAAATTATTCCATCCTCCCATGAGAACATAATATTTTTTAGCCCAAATCTTGAATGTCATGGAGGACATAGTACTTTGCATATCGTAGACATTGACATATATTCCTTTCTTACACTACACCAAAATTTGCCTTTTACAGCGCTTTTTTTAAGCCTTTTACAGCGCTGTTTCAAAAAAAAAGCGCTGTGGAATCGAGCGCTGTAAATGATACAACAGCGCTTTTCAAAAAGCGCTATAAATCATGTAAATATAACGCGCGCTTGTTATGCACCTTTTACAGCGCTTTTTAAAATAAGCGCTGTAAAAGGCATACCCATATTTCATATATTTGGTGTACCTTTTATAGCGCTTTTTCAAAAAAGCGCTGTAAAAGGCATACACATAATTCATATTTTTGGTGTACCTTTTACAGCGCTTTTTATAAAATGCGCTGTAAAAGGCATACCCATAATTCATATTTTGGTGTACATTTTACAGCGCTTTTTATAAAAAGCGCTGTAAAAGGCATACCCATAATTCATATTTTGGTGTACCTTTTACAGCGCTTTTTATAGAAAGCGTTGTAAAATGTCAACCCAATGCACATTTTACAGTGCTTTTTCAAAAAAGCGCTGTAAAAGGTGTTTTTTTTTAAAGCCCTGTATATATTTGAAAAGCGCTTTTTAGCTTTTTATGGCATTTTTTTTTATTAAGCGCTGTCTTTTATCTTTTTATCCAAAATTAGTTTGAACCAGTTCACACAACACAACCAGACTCAGTAATTTACAACATGATACATATATATTACCCTGTAACAGTACTTTACAATAAGCAGTTCACACAATATGATACATATATATTACCCTTTAACACATTAATTTACAACATAAGTAACTAAATATACATTGAACCTAATTTACAACATATTCATATGCATGTTTATATATTGTCCTATGATCATATACATATAATAACTATGCACCATATAATATTCAGATCCCTTGCACAACAACATGCTATTTCCCAGAAAATCAAACAGTGTTCATTTCAAGCACATAGTCACACCATTCCTCCTTTAATTCCATTAGATCTTGCTCAAAATATGATGGACTGGAATTTTCAAAGTACTGCAATATAAAAATTGAACATATTATATTAAGTTAGTATCAAATATATAGATAATTTATATATGAAAATCATATAATCAAAATACCGTACCGTTTCTGGGATAATAGTTTTATTCTTGTCAACAATCTCCTTCATGAATCTCAATACGTAGTACCCACAGTCGATATTGTTTGTTTGACGAGGGTACTTTATTGGGATCCATGTAATATTATTAGACTTTTGCTTCAACACTACCACCTCTTTGAGCTCGAAAAACTTTTAATGCACTATCGAATGAATAAATGTGATTATTTTAGCATGAACAAACACTTATTTATATATATGTGTAACAAAAATAAATGAATATTACTTACGTGTCAAACATAGTCTTTCTTTCGGAGTGGTTGTTGTAATTGCCATGCACGGGATCCAAATAGTATATAACTTCAGAGACTGCATTGAATGCAAATAGCACCCAATGTGCCCTACAACAACAAACAATTGGTTAAGCAATTTTGTTTATACACAACTAATAAATTAAATTCTCATCAATTAAAAAAGATAAAATTACGTACCCTCAATTATATGGTGCGAAGAACAATTTATCCTTTTCTTTATTTCCTAAAAACATATTTACAATGTATTTCTTTACATATCTAGATCGAGTTTCCACATGGACGTCTTATGCGGAGACAAGAATGAGTATTTATTTGACAATTTCCTCGGGCACACGACCTTCTCGTACAAAAACCTTCAATGAAAGTTTTAAACTAGATTAATTACCAATACATTTAATTAATTACCAATAAATGCAATTAAAAGTATTTTTTACCTTATGTATAGGCTCATTACAGTAGCACTGAGCTCCTTATGTTCGAGAAGTTCGTATACGTGCTCCTTGCCGAGAAATTCCTCATAATCATCTCCGAATATATCTTTATTCATGTGTATCATGCGCGAATCGTCGTTGCTGCCCATATTCTTTTTTACTTCGATGTCAAGACACGCCCCGTATTTACCAAGGCGTGGCTGACTTATTTTAGGAGCAGCAGCAGCAGCGACTGATTTCCCCCGATCCAGTTTTTTTCTAGCTGCAAGTTTGACAGCTTTATTTCCCTCCAACCTTTGTAATTTGGCAGCTCTATTAACCTCCAATTTTGGAGGTTTGCTGCCTTTTTTTGGATGTGCGGGTGGTTTATTTATTTGGACCTACAAAAATGAGGTTAAATATTAGTTTATTGAATCTGAAAAAATTGACAAAGCTTGTGCAATAAATGTGACAAACCTTTTCGTGAGACGTAATTGATTCGTTTCTGGGAGGGCTTTTAACGAGGGCAACAACATTTGTGGGTCATGCCACGTAACTACCAATAGCTTCGCCCAATGTCTGCATATCTCCGTTGTTGTCCGGTATGGGCAACGGTGCAGTTGGTTCAAAAGCAACGGTAGGCGATACTTTGACATGGCCCGCAGGGATCGTAGTATTGTGCAATACTTCTCCCGAAATATTGTACAATTTTCCTTTTCCCACCTTCCGATGAGTGGGCGAGGACAAGTATAGGAAACATGAAGTGACACCCTAAATCAATAGTTAAAACATAAGTACAGTTAATATATAATATTGTTTAATGCATAAGTAATTACATAAGCAAGTAAGTAATTAATTACCTCGGGAATAATTTTCAAACCGACGTTGCAACTCCCGGTTTCACTCTCCATTTGTATTTCACGTTGGAGCTGATCCGGAAGTTGCTTGTCTTTATTCGTATCCGGAAGCTGCTTGTCTTTATTCGTCTGAGCTTCTCTAATACTTCCTCGTTGGAAGGTTTTTGGCGCTTCTCTTGAGGAAAAAAGCTTTTGGGAGTTACGCCAAATCCCTTCCCCCTAACTCGACCGGAATATTCAGGAACATTAAAAACTTTTCCCAGAATGTCCCTGCAACTAGCCTTGTTGCCCTCTTCATTTTCAGAACTTTGTTCGATGGTCTCCTAAAATACATGTAACATTAAAATAGTTAAGTTCATTAGCATTTTAAAAATACAATATTAAAAAGTATTCAAGTGATAAATACAATATTGAAAAATATTAAAGTCATAATATACTTACACAAAATTCTACTATTTTTTTGACATTTTCGTTATCAACCACTCCATCCTTATTTACACGAGCTTCCTTCCACAAGATATGACGACCCAACGGTTGATCGGATTGGGTCTCTTGTCGCTATTCGTTAAGATCATAAACAAAATAATTAGTTAGAAACTATAGTTTATAATACAAATTCCTTCATTATATAAAAGTGATGTTTAATTACTTACAAGCTCTTGATCAAGGCGTGCATATCCCATACATGATTTTCTGTATGGGTGCTTCGGATTGTTGGCCCTCTCGCGATTTGCCTTACTAATATTCTATATAAAAAAATAGCAATTATGTAAAAATTTAAAATACGCTACGAATATGAATAATAAAACACACAAATGCTAATAAATTAATCACTTACGACAAACGCGGGGTCAGAATGTTTGGAAACAAATGCTTTCCATTCATCATTTGATATATAATGTGGATATATCTTTGGAGGTTCAGCAGTTGTGTTTCCTTCTCTATCTTTTAGATAGAAATTTGAGAGTTGCGATCTAAATCCCCGATGGATTTTCCCAGCAACTCTCAAAACATAACTCTTTCGTCCCTCATCAAGGACAAAAGTTGTCTGCAATGAAAAAAATTATAAGTAAAGTATTTCAATGAAAAAAATTATAAATGACAAAAGATTGGATCAATAAATTTACTTGAATGTCATTCCATATAATATCTTTGGCATCCTTCAACGCGTTATCTCTCCAATCGTCAATCGTGATTGGAACATTTTGACGAACAACAGCCCCAATATAGCTTACAAACATAGAGCTGTGGGGGTCAATTGGCTGACCACTCTCATTCCAGCCAACCTATTAAACTCATATAGTAAGTACATGCTATTAAAAAAAGATAAAAAAAAATACACAGCAAACAGAGTATAGTATAGTATAACCTCAAACTTAGTGCCATTGCTTCTTGCTTTAATAACGTTTTGCATTATAGTTGCACCACGTTTGACTTCTTTTTCATAAGCCTTACTGGTGCCAACTTCTTCATTTTGACATTCTAAATCTCTGTTTGTATCCATTTAACTACAACAAGTTCAACATGCAGTTTAGTATAACATCAACAAGCTCAACATGCATCATGAATTATTCTAAACAAGCTCAACATGTATCAGTATATATATTTTAAACAAGCGCAACATGCATTTTAATGATTACAAAAAATTAATAACATCAATACCTGAATAATGGTTCGAAGAAAGATGAAATGCGAAGAAAAGAGCGAACGCAGAAAGTTCATAGAAATAAGGTTCACAAAAAAACGGTTTGAAGAAATACGTAATGTGTAACATCCTATTTTTTTTTTTTATATATATTATTTTTTTTTTTTTTTCAAATAACATATATAATTTCCCATGCAATTTCAAACAAACGAGCAAATAATCCATTATTAATTTAAAAACCATCAGTATCTCCATTAGATACTTAATACTCAATTTATAAGGTTCAGAAATGTAGTAACAAAATGATAATTGACATAGACTAGAGTTCAACATAAATAAATTTCCTAAAGCTGACCACTACTACTCCTATGATTAAATGAGATGTTCCATTTATTCTTCTGAAAACTTTCCCGATTGTGCAAGTAGAGTAGGAATGTCATCTGTCCAAAAGTAAGGGTCATCTCCAAAATACTTACCAATAAATAATAAATAAATAATAAATAAATAAATAATAAATAAAAATAAATAAAGCAGTACAATACCTACATAATTATTGATATTATTCCATTCAAATTGCCACGTATACAATAACAATTAAAAGATAACAGTAACAATTAAAAGATAACAGTACAGTGTTTACGTAATTAATAACATTAGTTCATCCAACAACAACCAGGAGGTACACTGAAAATATAAATATAATATTATGATATTTGTATAATTAATAATAATAATTAATTCATACAATATTAAGGCATCTACGTCATTAATAACTAAGGAGTATAATAATCATAACAATATATCATGTTAATTCACTCAAAATGACAAGCAGGAACAAATAATGATATAATAACATTAATTCACCCGACAACCATAAGGTACATTGAAAATACAAATATAATATTATAATATCTATTAATCCATACAGACAACCTTACAATAGAATACCACGATATCTACATCATTAATAATATTAATTCACCCAAATAATTAAGAGGTACAGTAATAACATAAGTACAATATCACGTAATAATTCACCCCAAAATTACCAGCAAATACATTCATGAGTATAATATCCACATCATTACTAACCTTCATTATTAACATTGTCATTCATTATTAACATTGTCTCATTCAAACGAACACATACAGCTGTATACAAATTTATCAGTATAATATATATATATATATATATATATCATTAATAACATTATTTCAACCAATTATCAGGAGGTACAATGTATCATTTATCTTTATAAAACACTAATCACATTTAATTCAATGCATAATCAAACAGACTTATGACTTAATCTATATGTCAATGTAATGATTCCGGAATATCGCCTCCCCCGCAAGGGCTTAGTGGGTCCTTCCAAGCAACACCACCAACTCAAAATCCCCGCAAGGATAGATGAGCTCCAACCATTTATGGACGCTCCACCACACGACTATGAATGAATGCATGAATATGAATGCATGAATGTGAACCCTTTAATAAATCATTAATATAATATGATACTAATTTATTAATGACATTTCATATGACATTTAGTATTCACACCTTGAATATGTTCAATACAACCATTATAACAACGTATCACATTACATTTATTTCTTACACTTTAAATATATTCAACAAAACCATTATAACAACATATCACATAATATTTATTTTCCATACTTTGAATATGTTCAACATAACCATGAATATAACATGTCACACCATATTTATTTTCCAAAATTTGATAAAAGCATTTCAACATAGTATATATTTAATCTCATAATTTCTAAAATAAATACAATCGTACATTCCAAAATAAATACAATCATACATTCTAAAATAAATACAATCATATATTCCAAAATAATTACAATCATACATTCCAAAATAAATACAATCATATATTCCAAAATAAATACAATCATACGTATAAATATATAATTGGAGTGATGCCCTTACCGATATGAGTGTCGTTATTAAAATTCTCACGCAGCGGTCTTTGCTCCAACTGTGCTACCCTTGATGGGATGAATCACTAACTCCTTCTTGAATTCCTTCCTTTTTCTCTCTTAAACTCTTTTTTCTATATAGCAAAGCGATTTTGGATGCCCGACGTCCGTTTTATTTTTTCCTTTTTATCAGTAGAAATGGAGAACGTTAAGCCAGGAGTGGGAAGGAGTGGGGAGGAGTGGGGAAGTTAAGCAGAAAGTGGGTAACGTGGCATTTCCACCTAAGCATTTATTTTTAACGGGTTGTCAAATGATGCTTTTATTATTATTATTATTATTATTATTATTATTATTATTATTATTATTATTATTGCCAAAAATTAAAATAATATCATGAACCATTATCTCCACTCCTAATAAGGTACAATATAAAATGACTAGGTGTTACATTCCACATACCTTAAATAGTTTCGTCCTCGAAACTAACATTGGAGAAAAGTTTTGGGTATTGCTCTCTCATTTTGTCTTCTAGTTCCCAAGTGGTGTCTCCAGTGGCTTGATTCCAAACTACCTTCACCAAAGGAATTTCTTTGTTGCGAAGCAACTTGATTTTTCTATCTTCAATTTTTGTTGGAGGTACTTCAAAAGATAAATCCTCCTTCAACTGCACTACATCCGACTCAATGACATGTGATGGATTCGGGACATACTTCCGTAGCTGAGAAACATGGAACACATCATGAATGTGGGAAAGAAGAGGTGGTAACGCAACTTTATATGCTACGAGACCGATTCTTTTGAGGATTTGGTAAGGTCCAATGAACTTTGGTGTGAGTTTCTTTGACTTGATAACCCTACCAACTCCTGTAGTAGGTGTCACACGAAGGAACACATGTTCACCTTCTTCAAATTCTAAGGGTCTGCGACGTGTATCAGCATAACTTTTCTGGCGACTTTGAGAAGTTCTCATCCTCTCTCTAATTTTCCTGATCTTTTCTGTGGTTTGCTGCACCATTTCAGGCCCCACTATGGTACTTTCACCATCATGATACCAACACAGTGGTGTTTGACATTTTCGTCCGTAAAGAGCTTCGTATGGCGCCATTCCAATACTTGCATGAAAACTATTATTGTAAGTGAATTCCACTAATGGTAAACATTCATCCCATCGTCCACGATCGTCCAAGGCGCATGCTCTTAATAGGTCTTCTAAAGTTTGATTAGTTCTCTCTGTCTGTCCGTCAGTCTGCGGGTGATAAGCAGAACTTAATCTCAACTTCGTCCCCAATGCTTCATGTAAGGCTCCCCAAAAGTGCGACGTAAACTTTGGATCCCGATCTGAGACGATGCTGGAAGGAACTCCATGAAGTCTCACAATCTCTGTGACGTAAATATCTGTCAATTTAGCCACATTATAAGTGGTCCTCACAGGTAGGAAATGAGCTGACTTAGTTAGACGGTCAACTACCACCCAAATTGAATCATTCTTCCTCTGCGTCTTGGGCAATCCTATGATGAAATCCATAGAAATACTATCCCATTTCCATTTCGGTACGTCTAAGGGCTGCAACATTCATGCGGGTCTCTGATGTTCTACTTTAGCTTTCTGGCATGTCAAGCAAGCTGTCACAAACTCGACCACCCGTTTCTTCATTCCGGGCCACCAATAGTTTTGCTTCAGATCTTGGTACATCTTGGTCACTCCCGGATGAAAACTCAGTCTACTCTTGTGTGCCTCCTCAAGAATAGTCTCTTTTATCTTGTCCACTGCCGGGATGCAAATACGCCCGTTGCAGCACAAAATATTGTCTGGCCCAACTTTGAATTCTGGTGCCTTCCCTTGCACAATCAATTGCCTCTTCTGCTGAAGTAGTTCATCGTCAAATTGATGTTTCTGAATATCCTCAATTAACCCATTAGAGAGGGTTATCATGCTAAATTTTAATTCTCCTGGTGAAAACTCCACATTCAAGTTCAAATCACGAAACCTCTCTAGTAATTCTTGTTCTTTTACCATTAATGATAATACAAGTATATTTTGTCTACTTAAGGCATCTGCAACCACATTGGCCTTTCCTGGGTGATATTGCAATCTAAAGTCGTAATCCTTCAAGGTTTCCATCCACCTTCTTTGCCTCATATTGAGCTCTTTCTGATCGAACAAGTATTGTAAACTCTTATGGTCACTAAAAATCGTAAATGTACTTCCATACAAGTGGTGTCTCCAAATTTTTAGGGAAAACATTATCGCAGCCAGTTCCAAATCATGTGTGGGATAGTTTCTTTCATGTGTTTTTAGTTGTCGTGACGCATAGGCTACTGCCTTCTTATTTTGCATGAGGACACTCCCCAATCCTTGATGAGAGGCATCACAATAAACTTCGTAGGGTTCATTTGGTTGTGGCAAAGTTAGTACAGGAGAGGTCGTCAAACATTCCTTTAATAATCTAAAACTCGCCTCACACTCTTCTGTCCATGCAAACGGTTGATCCTTCCTTGTAAGTCGAGTCAGTGGGGAAACAATCTTTGCAAAGCCTTTAATAAATCTCCGATAATAGCCAGCTAATCCAACAAAGCTTTTAATGTCTGTAATAGTCCTTGGCCGCTTCCAATCTACAACGGCCTTTACCTTTGCTGGGTCGACAGCAATTCCTTCTTTCGAGATCACATGCCCTAGAAAATTAACCTCCTCCAACCAAAACTCACACTTCGCTTCGTTGGCATACAATTGTTTCTCTCGCAACACTGATAGAACTTGTCGTAAGTGCTCCTCATGCTCCTCTCGACTTTTAGAATAGATGAGAATGTCATCTATAAATACCACTACAAATTTGTCCAAAAATGGGTGGAAGATACGATTCATGTAATCCATAAATATTGCGGGTGCATTAGTCACTCCGAATGGCATTACCAGGTACTCATAATGTCCGTAACGAGTTCGAAATGCAGTCTTGGGAATGTCTTCCGCCTTAACTCGTATTTGGTGATACCCAGATTTCAAATCTATCTTAGAGAATACTACAGCCCCTCGAAGTTGATCCATAAGGTCATCGATGTGCGGCAATGGATATCGATTCTTGATAGTGGCCTTGTTGAGTTGTCTATAATCTACACAAAGTCGTGAACGTCCGTCCTTCTTCCTCACTAACAAGACAGGAGCTCCCCACGGTGAAACACTAGGTCGAATAAATTGTTTTGACATTAATTCTTCCAATTGTCCTTTAAGTTCAGTTAGTTCGGAAGGCGACATCGGATAGGGTGCAATTGAGATGGGTCCAGTACCTGGGTGTAAGTCAATAGAGAACTCTATCTCTCGCACTGGTGGTAGTCCTGGTATATCAGTCGGAAACACATCGGAGAACTCTTTAACCACTAGTACATCCTCTATCTTGGCATCATGAGTAACTTCCATACAAGCTAAGGACACAATCTCCATATCTCCTTCCTTGAGAGCAACCTTGATTTCGTGCGCGGCTAAGAATTTAGAAAGCTCTGGATCGGGGAAAATTACAGTCTTACGACCACAATCTAATAAAATATAATGGTATGACAACCAATCCATACCCAGGATAACATCCATGTTCTTAAGAGGTAGACAAATGAGATTCACATTAAACTTCCTACTCAACACAACTATAGGACAATGCATACATGCCGTATTTGCAATTAAAGTCTTATCAGCAGCAGTGGTAACAGATAAATCAAACAATAAGGTCGTGACATGCAATTCCAATAGCTTCAAACAGTCCATGGAGATAAATGAATGCGTTGCACCAGAGTCAAAAAGGACGGTTAGAATATTACCTGAGATTTCACACTCCCCTAGGAAGGATTCATTCGGACGAGACGTCCCATGACCATTTATATTGTAAACTCGTCCTTGAGCTGTTGGGCGTGTGACTTCAGTTGCATTCAGTGAGGCTTCTAGCTTTGGTTCTTTGCAATCCCTGGCTAAATGTCCGGGCTTCTGGCATTTAAAACATACATTGCCGTTAAGTGTGCACTTATTCGCAAAGTGTCTTGGGTCTCCACAACGATAACAGTATGGCTTTGATTCTGAAGTCCTCTGTCTATCATCTGAAATGGAGGTCATTGGACGATATGGTCCCTTATCTGACCCTTGAGGACGATGATATGGGTTTTGATTTGGTCTACTACGACCCTGGTTCTGATTACTCGGTCGTGTTGGTCCCCCGTGGTTACTAGTACCCCCACGATTCAGCCTGCGATTCTTCATAGCCTCTACTTCTCTGCACTTTTCCACTAGGGGTTGGAATCGCGTGATTCCCAGAGGTAGTACTGAATCTTGAATTTCATACTTCAATCCATCTTGGAAACGGTGACACATAAAGTCTTCATCAATGGTCTGACGAAAAAACTTGAAGTATCGCGATAAGGATTCAAACTTTGCCGCATATTCTCCCACAGTCATGCTACCCTGGCGGAGCTTCAAAAAGTCATCTCCCAATTTTGTTCTAGCACTTACCGGAAAGTACTTGTTCAGAAACTTCATCTGAAAAGACTCCCAGTTAATCTCTTCTTGAGTAGCTTCCATCATCAGTTTGGTGCTCCTCCACCAATATTCAGCATCACCAAGTAGTAGATAAGTGGCATAATTCACTTTAACTCCAGGTGGACATCGAATCACTTCAAAGATCTTTTCCACTTCCCGTAACCACTTGTCAGCCTTTTCAGGATCCACATCTCCATGAAACTTGGGAGGGTCATGCCTACGGAAGTCTGTTAAACCTCTAGATTCGGCCGCTCTTTCTTCTCTTTCCTCCCTTCGCATTTCACGTTGATTCTGGGCAGCGATGGCCGTAGCCATTTGTACCATAGCTTGAGCCATCTCAGCCATTCCCGCTTCATTAGTCCCACTAGCACTAGGAGTACGTCTTGGAGGCATCGTTCCTACAACGCTAAATCCAGTCAGTGTTAAGCACTTGCCTTAAAATCAATAAAGATATCGTCTAAAGAATCATGAGTAGATGATAATGTTAACTACCCTATCCATACAAATAAATGGCACGAAGTATACTACAATTACACTACTATTCGATGTTGGTCAGCTTACACCTAACTCACAGTCCAATCAAGATCGAACTGCTCTGATACCAAAATGTAACATCCTATTTTTTTTTTTATATATATTATTTTTTTTTTATTTTCGAATAACATATATAATTTCCCATGCAATTTCAAACAAACGAGCAAATAATCCATTATTAATTTAAAAACCATCAGTATCTCCATTAGATACTTAATACTCAATTTATAAGGTTCAGAAATGTAGTAACAAAATGATAATTGACATAGACTAGAGTTCAACATAAATAAATTTCCTAAAGCTGACCACTACTACTCCTAGGATTAAATGAGATGTTCCATTTATTCTTCTGAAAACTTTCCCGATTGTGCAAGTAGAGTAGGAATGTCATCTGTCCAAAAGTAAGGGTCATCTCCAAAATACTTACCAATAAATAATAAATAAATAAAAATAAATAAAGCAGTACAATACCTACATAATTATTGATATTATTCCATTCAAATTGCCACGTATACAATAACAATTAAAAGATAACAGTAACAATTAAAAGATAATAGTACAGTGTTTACGTAATTAATAACATTAGTTCATCCAACAACAACCAGGAGGTACACTGAAAATATAAATATAATATTATGATATTTGTATAATTAATAATAATAATTAATTCATACAATATTAAGGCATCTACGTCATTAATAACTAAGGAGTATAATAATCATAACAATATATCATGTTAATTCACTCAAAATGACAAGCAGGAACAAATAATGATATAATAATATTAATTCACCCGACAACCATAAGGTACATTGAAAATACAAATATAATATTATAATATCTATTAATCCATACAGACAACCTTACAATAGAATACCACGATATCTACATCATTAATAATATTAATTCACCCAAATAATTAAGAGGTACAGTAATAACATAAGTACAATATCACGTAATAATTCACCCCAAAATTACCAGCAAATACATTCATGAGTATAATATCCACATCATTACTAACCTTCATTATTAACATTGTCATTCATTATTAACATTGTCTCATTCAAACGAACACATACAGCTGTATACCAATTTATCAGTATAATATATATATATATATATATATATATATATATATATATATATATATATATATATATATCATTAATAACATTATTTCAACCAATTATCAGGAGGTACAATGTATCATTTATCTTTATAAAACACTAATCACATTTAATTCAATGCATAATCAAACAGACTTATGACTTAATCTATATGCCAATGTAATGATTCCGGAATATCGCCTCCCCCGCAAGGGCTTAGTGGGTCCTTCCAAGCAACACCACCAACTCAAAATCCCCGCAAGGATAGATGAGCTCCAACCATTTATGGACGCTCCACCACACGACTATGAATGAATGCATGAATATGAATGCATGAATGTGAACCCTTTAATAAATCATTAATATAATATGATACTAATTTATTAATGACATTTCATATGACATTTAGTATTCACACCTTGAATATGTTCAATACAACCATTATAACAACGTATCACATTACATTTATTTCCTACACTTTAAATATATTCAACAAAACCATTATAACAACATATCACATAATATTTATTTTCCATACTTTGAATATGTTCAACATAACCATGAATATAACATGTCACACCATATTTATTTTCCAAAATTTGATAAAAGCATTTCAACATAGTATATATTTAATCTCATAATTTCTAAAATAAATACAATCGTACATTCCAAAATAAATACAATCATACATTCTAAAATAAATACAATCATATATTCCAAAATAATTACAATCATACATTCCAAAATAAATACAATCATATATTCCAAAATAAATACAATCATACGTATAAATATATAATTGGAGTGATGCCCTTACCGATATGAGTGTCGTTATTAAAATTCTCACGCAGCGGTCTTTGCTCCAACTGTGCTACCCTTGATGGGATGAATCACTAACTCCTTCTTGAATTCCTTCCTTTTTCTCTCTTAAACTCTTTTTTCTATATAGCAAAGCGATTTTGGATGCCCGACGTCCGTTTTATTTTTTCCTTTTTATCAGTAGAAATGGAGAACGTTAAGCCAGGAGTGGGAAGGAGTGGGGAGGAGTGGGGAAGTTAAGCAGAAAGTGGGTAACGTGGCATTTCCACCTAAGCATTTATTTTTAACGGGTTGTCAAATGATGCTTTTATTATTATTATTATTATTATTATTATTATTATTATTATTATTATTATTATTATTATTATTATTATTATTATTATTATTATTATTATTATTATTATTGCCAAAAATTAAAATAATATCATGAACCATTATCTCCACTCCTAATAAGGTACAATATAAAATGACTAGGTGTTACATAATGAGGGTTACGTATTTCAATGAAAATATAAGGTTCGAAATGATCTTGGATGGAAATAAGGTTCGATATGAAGGAGATGATCGTGGAAATACAGTTCGTAATGGACGAGATTATAGGGTTTGCAAAAGAAGAGAAGAACGATGAAGGTTGAGATGATAGTGTAGTTTACGTAATGAAGAGGAAACTGAAGAGGTTACTGTTATATATATAACCCTTTTACAGCGCTTTTTTATAAGCCTTTTACAACGCTTGTTTGAAAAGCGCTCTAAAAGGATTAGGCCTTTTACAGCGCTTTTTAAAATAAGCGCTGTAAAAGGCGTCCTTATTTAATTTTTTAAAAGGCTCTTTTACAGCACTTTTCCAAATAAGCGCTGTAAAAGACCTCATTGATTTAGAATGTTATATAATGTTTTTTTAAAGCCTTTTACAGCGCTTTTTAAAATAAGCGCTGTAAAAGGCGTCCTTGTTTAATTTTTTAAAAGGCTTTTTACAGCGCTTTTCCAAATAAGCACTGTAAAAGACCTCATTGATTTAGAATGTTATATAATTTTTTTTTAAAGCCTTTTACAGCGCTTGTTCAAATAAGCGTTGTAATAGACCTCCTTGTTTTATTATGTTATATGAATGTTTTTTTACAGTCTTATTGTTTTTTTATGTTATTTTTGTGTTTTGTTATGTTATTTTTTAAACTCTTCCTCTTCACCAAACTCTTCTCCTTTTATGCATCTTCTTCACAAACATCAAAGCTTACTCCCTTTACATTCCCTTTTTATCAATCGCCCTTTTTATCTCTTTACATTCCCTTTCATTCTTAAATCGAAACTTGGTCTTCAGGTTTAACACCCTATTTATCTCTTTTGATTGAGTATGATGTTTTTGTTAACAATGTGTTTTTGCGAAAAATGCGTACAAGGTGTTTGAAGAAAATCCTGTTAGATAAGGTCTTGTTAGGTGTCTGATGAATGTTATTTTTATAGCCTTTTACAGCGCTTTTTATAAAAAGCACTGTAAAATGTCTCTTTATTTTATTTTTAAAATGTCCATACTTGGAAGGCCTCGGTTCGAATCTGAATCAAGTGAACTTCGTAAATGTAAGTGCTTTTAAAAGGTTCTTTTACAAGAGTCTTTTACAGCGCTTTTTAATATAAGCGATGTAAAATGTATCTCTATTTTATTTTTAAAAGGGCCTTTTACAGCGCTTTTTAAATAAAGCGCTGTAAAAGGCCTCATTATGTAATTTTTTTGTTTGTTTTATATGGGTTCAATATTGGATGACTGTAACCCAGTAACTCAGACATGTTCCTTTTGATGGCACTTAATTTACATTATATAGGTGGCATTATCATAACCAGTAGCAGCAGAAGCAAAAGAGACTAATTTATATTCAGTTTATGTAAATACTCAGTTTAGTTGATGTAAATCAAGCTAAATATAAAACACTCATTAATTGTTACATGAACTTATTATAAAACACTCAAATCAAGCTAAATATAAGCAGAAAATAAATTAATCAGAAAATAAATTAATCAGAACTTATTATAAAACACTCAATTTAGATTACATGCATATTTATCACAATAATTCATATTACATGCATGTACATTAGGATGCCCTTCTTCTTTTCCTGGTGGGATTCACATTTGTTTGTCCATTTACAATATGAAACGATGGATTAATCCAAATTCCCTCATCATGATCATCTCTAAGATATAAACCATCACCAGTTGAATCAATTTCATGTGGTTGTTGTGATGTTGCAAATAAAAGATCATTACCAACATCTTCATCATTATTGTTATCATCACTTATTTTATTGGTCGATAGGACAACAGACCATTTATCATCAGAAGGATCAGTGACATAAAACACTTGTTGAGCTTGCGACGCTAAAATAAAAGGCTCGTCTTTGTATCAAACCCTATTAAAATCAACAAGCAAGAATCCTGACTCATCAATCCGAACGCTATTATTATTATCGACCCACTTGCAACCAAATATGGGAACACGAAACATTGTGTAGTCTAACTCCCATATACGCTCGATAACCCCAAAATATGATAGATTTGCATATATTGGGTTTTTGTCTTTTGCACTTGAGACATGCATCGCTTCAGCTACGAGAGTGACTCAACTATTTTGCATAGTGGTCTGATCATCTTGTTCTTTGGTATAAAATGTGTAGCCGTTAATAACATAACCAGTGTAAGAAAAGACATGTAAGCTCGGACCATTTGCTAGCCACCTCAATCTCTATGAAATTGATTCGGGGTCTAAATTAAATTTTGACTTTATGTGATTTTTTAACCATGTTATAAAACTTCGATTGTACTCTCGAGTTATCCAATTTTTATTCCTATTCATGTTCAAACGAGATAACTGATCCATGTGTATTGTAACATACGGTTGAACCTCATCATCATTGTGCAGAACATACAATTGTGCCTGCTCCAATTTTGTCCTTGATATAGTCAGTAGTCTCCTTCCAATTATCCCTTCTCCTGATAGTCTTCCCGAATGAGGAGACATGGGAAGCCCTATGGATTCAACATTGGACAGATATTCAATACAAAATTCAGCAGCCTCTTCAACAATGTATCGTTCCGCAATACAACCTTCTGGTCGACTTCTGCTTTTTACGTACCCTTTTAATATTTTCATATATCATTCTATCGGATACATCCATCTCATATAAGCTGGCCCACAAAGTTGTGTCTCCTTAACCAGATGAACAGTAAGGTGAACCATTATATCAAAAAACGATGGTGGGAAATACATTTCAAGCTCACACAAAGTAACAATAATTTTCCTCTACAATGTCGGTAATTTCTGAGGGTCGATCACTTTACTACAAATTTCTCAGAAGAAGAAACATAATCTAGTTAATGCTAGTCGAACTTTTTCAGGTAAAATGGAACGTATACCTATTGGTAGCAAATGCTCCATTAAAATATGACAATCATGGGTCTTCAAACCTTTTAACTTGAGGTCTTTCATACAAACCAAATTTCTAATGTTCGAAGAGTATCCTTCTGGAACTTTAACTTCGTGTAGAAATTTACATAAAACAATTTTTTCCTTTCTAGATAGAGTATGAGCGGCTGGAGGTAGATATGTGCGATTTCCTTTCTTTACTGGAGCCAATTTATTTCTTATTCCCATATCGACCAAGTCCAATCTTGCGTTGATGCCATCTTTAGACTTTCCTGGAACATTGAGTAACGTACCAATAACACTATCAAATATATTTTTTTCAATATGTATCACATCGAGGAAATGTCTTATATACAATGACTTCCAATATGGCAATTCAAAGAAAATTGACTTTTTCTTCCACCCAGTTTTGACCAGCTCTCCCGCAAAAGGTTTGCCAAATTTATTGGTCAAACCTTGTACTTTTTCAAGTATTTGATATCCTGTCGATGGTAAAGGAGCTTTACCTTCCTCTGATTTTCCATTAAATGCATTTCTCCACCAATGATACTGATGACTATAAGGTAAAAATCTACGATGTCCAAGAAACACATTCTTCTTACAATGTTTCAACTGCATCCAATTTGTACTCTCTTCACATATAGGACATGCACACTGACCTTTAATGCTATATCCGGATAAATTACCATATGCTGGAAAATCATTAATTGTGTCGAACAACATAGCCCTCAAATTGAAAGATTCTTTCTTATACCCATCATAAACTTCCACACCTGCCTCCCACATACGTTTTAAATCTTCGATTAGAGGAGTCAAGTATACGTCGATATCATTCCCCGGTTGTTTGGGTCCAGAAATTAACAGAGACAACATCATAAACTTACGCTTCATACATAACCATGGAGGTAGGTTATATATTACCAAAATCACAGGCCACGTGCTGTGTGAGATGCTTTGAAGACCATGTGGATTCATTCCATCTGTAGAAAGTGCAAGTCTTAGATTTCTTGAATTTATCCCGAATTCAGGATACTCGTGATCAATTTTTGCCCGTTGTGGGGAATCTGCAGGGTGTCGAAACATTCCATCTCTAATTCTTTCATCTGCATGCCATGCCAAGTGTTTTGAATCTTCTTCACTGCAATACATGCGCCTAAATCTTGGTATTATAGGAAAATACCACACGACTTTTGCTGGAGTAGATTCTTTCTTCTTATTTCGAGAGACATTGCCTTTCGGACACGCCTTAAGTAGTTCATATTCATTTCGAAATAAAATGCAATTGTTAGCACACGCATGAATCCTTTCGTAACTCATGCCAATAGAACACAAAATCCGTTTAGCCTCGTAGGTTCGACTGGGAAGTTCATTATCATCTGGCAACATATCTTTTATGAGTGTTAATAATTCTGTAAAGCTTTTATCAGACCATCCATTACTCGCTTTTAAGTTGTACAACTTTAATATCGCCGACAGTCTTGTGAATTTAGTACAACCATTATATAATTCTTTCTCTGTATCACTCAACAAACTTTCAAACATTTTAAGACAATCTCGAAGATCTTCTTCAACTGCTTTTGCGATCTCATCAACTCGGTCCGGCTCATATGTATCTGTATCGAAGTCAGTTGAAGCATATGTCGAACTATTCTCAAAATTAATGTTTCCTTTTTTTTTTCTCACCATGTCTTATCCAACATGTGTAGCTTTGATCAATTCCATTACATACTAGATGTCCTTCTAATTCATCTTCTCTAACACGTTTTCCAAAACAACATTTTAAACAAGGACAAACTACTCTATTTGGATCTTTTGCATTCTTCACTGCAAACTCAACAAACTCCTTCACTCCAATTTCATACTCTTTTGACAATCGATTGGCTGACATCCATTTCCTATCCATATTATACCACCTATATAAATGCAGTTACAAAAATAATAAGCTTTCAAAACATATCAACAA
>JBBPBR010000001.1:31566518-31638152 GCA_037974775.1 Cicer pinnatifidum | reverse complement strand
ATATATATATATATATATATATATATATATATATATATATATATATATATATATATATATATATATATATATATATATATATATATAACAATTTCAAAACAGAACACATATCATGTGGTATGAATTTTTAATTTGATAAAAAAAATCTAGTTAAAAAAAAAATACCTGAGACAACGTAGATGGCGGCACAGTACGTAATGGATATGAGGGTATGAGGGTTCCCAGAGTAGAGGTGATGAAAGATGGAGAGGATATGAGGGTTCCCAACGTATATAATTATTTGAAATTTATGTATTTTACAGCGCTTGTAGTAAAAGTGCTGTAATAGGTAGTTAAATTCAATGAAAGCGCTTGTATTTTACAACGCTTGTGAAAAAAGCGCTGTAATAGGTGGTTCAATTATTTTAAAGCGCACGTATTTTACAGCGCTTGTGAAAAAAGCACTGTAAAATCATACGCGAAAGCGCTTCATTTTACAGCGCTTTTTTGTAAAGCGCTGTAAAAGCCTTATAACATTATGCGCAAACGTCATATGACCTACAACAGCGCTTGTCAATAAAAGCGCTGTAAAAGGCTCCGTTATTTTTCAAATACATTTACAACAGCGCTTGTGTTTAGCAAGCGCTATAAAAGGGGCGCTGTTAAATGTCATTTTTGGCGTAGTGTTAACGTTTTCACCTTCTCTCAACAAAGGCAAGAAATATGTTTCTGCATTTTTCTTGCTAAAAAAAATCTATTTTGACTGTTCTCCAAAAGGCATACAACATCCAATAATATTATCGATTGACATGCCTTGAAAATCTTAGAATCCAACATTCTCTTCTATTGTGATAACCTTTATGTCATTTGTTTAACCAAAATCCCTTTTCTTTATTCTAGAGCAAAAAGGCAAAGTGCTTTTGGTTAGAGTAAACATTCAGTTTGTAGACATTGTACACCAATGGGCTGACATATTCATCAAACCAATAATTGAAGATAAGTTTGACTTCATCAAGAAAAACTTAAATCTTACCTTAATATCTGTTTGATGTTGTAATAACTTCAAAGTACTCTAGCCTTACATTAGTTTTTATATTTTCTTGTAATATGTTATATTCATGTTCTTAAAAAAAAGGGATATTGTTGGAACCAAGTTGGTTTTATACTTAGAGTTTTGATGTTAACAAAAGTATTTTTTTAGAACAATATATTTGACTTCACAGAGTATGAAAGCATATTCGTGTTTTTGAAGAAAATCTAAAATAACATTTGATTTATATTTTGGATTGAAGAAAATCTTTGACCAAGTTGAAAAGAAGATATGGTCAAATGTTTTTGAAGAAAATATAAAATAAGATTTGATTTAGATTTATGATTGTAAAAAATATTTGACCAAGTTGAATAAAAGATATGGTCAAATGTTTTTGAAGAAAATAAAAAAATAAGATTTTATTCTAATTTATGATTGAAGAAAATCTTTGACCAAGTTGAAAAGAAGATATGGTCAAATGTTTTGAAGAAAATCTAAAATAAGATTTGATTTTGATTTGTCTACTACAAAATACAATCACAATCAATTTGAAGAATTTACAAACTCAATCAGAATAAGATACTAAAAGAATAAATTTGAAGAATTTACAAACTCAATCTGAACATAATCAATCTGACGAATTTACAAACTCAATCTGAACAAAATACAAACAAAATCAATCTAGAAGAAATGCTCAGATTTGATTTAGAAATTAAAAATTGGCTAAAGAACATATTATCGAAAAACATCTTGTTCATAATTATTTTTGAATAAGATCGTTATTGACCAAGCTAGGAAAGAAGATACAATTCATAATTAAACAATGACTAAATGGAATCCCGAATTCAAGGCTAAAGAATAAGATAATCGAAAAATCATAAAAGAGTAGAAGTACTCAAGCTCAAAATTCCAAATTCGTCTTAGAGTCCAAATTGAGAAACACTTGTTCAAATGAAAAATATTTTATGAGTGTTTTTCTTAAAGTGTGATAGTCATTTTTATAATCAGCTTGTTAGAAGTAACTACTCAAATTCCAAACCTTTGTATTCAAACTCGAAAGTGGTGTTAGAGTGCCTTCAACAATATATGGTTGTCAGGTTGTGTGGAAAAGACTTGGCTGGTAGAGTCAAGGTATTTGTGTTCCTCAAAAGTTTGGGGCTGTCAAGTTGTTTGAGAATACTTGACTTGTAGGGTCAAAGTGTTTAGTACCTCAAACGTTTGGGGTCGTCAAGTTATGTGGGAACAATGGCTTAGAGTGTCAGGTGCTTTTTAATTCAAGTATTTTAATTGGTGGATAAAGCCTTCTAAATGAGGGGATTAGATGTATCCAAGTTAGTGGTGAACAAGGATAAATTTATGTGTCCAATTATTTATGCTTTCATTGTTTGTTGCCTCTGAACTCGATTGCTTCTTATCTAAGTAATTCATAAAAACTAGCATGCCTTCATCAAATTAACAAAAAATTATCAACTTTGTCAAACACAATTTAACCCTTTTCTCGTGTTTGCACCTTCATTTTCCACAAACAAACATCTTGAACTATTACACATTGATCTTTTTAGCGTAGTTCAAACTGCCTCAATAAGTGGTAAAAATGTTGCTTGTCAATGTTGATGATTGCTCCCATTGGATATGGGTTAAGTTCCTTAAACATAATGATGAGTCACATAAGGTATTTACTACCTACTACAAACAAGTGCAAAATTAAATATCTTTTTCAATAGTAACTATTTGTACTGATCATGGAGGTTAGTTTGAAATCATACATTTTGAAAACTTATGTGAAGAGAATGGTATTTTACACAATTTCTTTTCTCTTAGAACACCTCAATAGAATGGTGTTGTAGGAAGGAAAATTGTACACTTCAAGAAATGGCTTGCACCTTGATGCATGAAAAGAATGTTTCCAAATACATTTAGACAGAGGCACTAAATATTGCATTTTATATTCAACATAGAGTTTGTATCAGACCTATTCTAAGTAAGTTTGACCCTAGATAAAGAAAGTGTACCTTCTTGGGATACTCTAAAAGATCTAAAGCTTATATAGTATACAACAGGGAGACTTTGATCGTAGAGGAGTCAATACATGTTATGTTTAAAGCTAAATGAAGTTCCCGCATGATTTGAAATCTAGAGGAATCAGGAAAAAAATAGGAAACCAGAAAACCTGATGAAACAGAAAAGCTAGATGAAATAGAAAAATTAGAGGAAGTAGGTAAATTAGAGGAATAAGGAACATCATAGGAATTGAACAAAACAAAAGAGGATAACACGAATGTCAGAACAAGTCAAAATCCTCCACAGTTCAGAACTCGATGGAAGTACAAGTCGTCTCATCCAAACTCTTTGATATTTGGGAACTACAATTATCCTCTAAAGACTAGATTAGCTCTCAAGGACACTTTTGTGTTTGTTCTTCTCTCACCAATTAAACCTTCCTCTATTGATGAAGCCCTTGGAGTTGATTCTGAATAGATTCTGACTATGGAAGAGGAACTCAACGAGTTCAAGAGGAATGATGTTTGGAATCTTTTACCTTGACCAAAGGATAAAAAACCCATTAGAACCAAGTTTTCATTTAGGAACAAGTTGAATAAAAATGAGAGGTTGTCTGGAACAAACACATTTACTTGCTCAATGTTAGAGTTATCAAGAAGATTCATCAAATTCATAATGATGTGTACATTCATCAGACAAAGTATTCAAAAGAGCTTATTGAGAACTTTAAGTTGGATGAATGCAAGCCTATGTTTAAAGAAATGAATCCAACATGCTCACTTGATAAAGATGAATCAGGAAAAAAAGGTGGATCAGAAAATGTACAGAAAACCTACTTACCTTACTTCATTCAAACCACATATTTTATTTAGTGTACGTGTTAGGTTTAAAGTTGACCCAAAAAAATCCCTTGTAAGATTTGTTAAGAGGATCTTTAGATACCTTAAAGACGCTACTAACATGGGTTTGTTCTATAAGATTTCATCTGCTTACAAGTTAGTTGGATATTGTGATGTTGACTATGTTGGAGATAAGCTTAAAAGAAAAAGCATTAGTGAAAACTAAATGTTTATGGGAGATAATTTGATATTGGTCAAGCACGAGATAGAGCACCATTGCCATATCAAACATAGAGGTTTGGTACATCTTTGTAGTAGGATGCATCACTCAATTGTTTTGTATGAAACATCAACTAGAAGATTACATGATGTTTGAGAGTAACATTCCTATTTTATGTGATAATACATCAACAACTTTTTTAACTAAGAATCCAATTTTGCATTCTAGGGCAAACATATAGAAATCAAACATAATTTGATTAGATATTTTTTCCAAAATGATATTTTAAATAATCAGTTTGTTGACATTGATCATCAGTGGGTTGGCATTTTTACCAAACCCTTTACTAAGGACATAATTGATTTTGTTAAGAAAAATCTAAACATGGTTTTATTTCTGAATGAAGTCTGGTTTATGTATGCATTACCTCTAGTGGAATAGAATTAGTAGTTAAACTTATCCATGCTCTACTCTTATATATTGAATCTGTACTGACTTTCTAATCATTTGCAATTCAATCTTGTTGTTTGTCTATGATATATTTTGAATGCCCTAACTCACAATCATTCACTCCTTTTGTCTGATGACAAAAAGGGGAGATGAGGTTTTGTGAACAATCTTAAAACACAATGTATATATTTTGATTTAAAACATTTAAAAATGGGGAGTATATACTTTGAAAAACTGTAACGATATTTCTTATAACTCTTACATTTAAATACATGCTTAGAGTTAGGGGGAGCTTTGTTGACTGTTATTGCTTTACTTTTTTTTTTATTGTTAAATAAATTGTTCACAAACATTACAGTTTTGTCATCATCAAAAAATAGGAGACTGTTGGAACCAGGTTTGTTCTATGAACAATTCCTTCATCATATTTTGATGGTAACAAATGTACTTTGTGAGAACAATTTATTGCATTAATGATTTCATTGAGTTTGTAGTAAATTGAACGAGGAAACGGAGGAAATGATATTTGAGGAAGATATTAGAGGAAGTGAAGACGTAAGAGAAAACAAAGGCATCTGAGTCAAGTGAAGTCAAAGAAAGTCAATGCAAAATTCAAACTTTGGTTATTACACGCTTATGTGTGTGCACATCTGCCTTTGAAGCGTCTTCCCAATGTGCCTCTGAAGTGTCAACGTGCCTGCCTCTATTTAGCATGCCTCTGTTCAACATGCCTTTGAAGTTTGAACCATGCCTCTAAAGCGTCTACTACAACAACTCTAAAGCTTATTTTCGAGTTGCCTCTTTGGTGAAGGTTCTGGAAAAAACAAGAAAAGGGGTTTGAATTGTGCTTCCATTTCCAAAACTTACTTATATTTTCTTACAAAAACCCGTTCTTTATCAAAACATTCAACTTACTATTAAAAAAGGTTTAGAAGGAGTAAGCTTGAATCATAAAGAAATATGCAAGAATCAAAACAAAATAAAGGAGATACATATAACTTATACTAGTTCACAACAAGTTACAGCTATATCTAGTCCTCCCCTTATATAGAGATTTTTCTTTAATAAAATTGAGGAAGTAATTCACTATTTTCATATATAGTCGTACAAGTATGCTTTACATTATCTCTTGATGCTTTGACTATTTTTTTTATCCTCTCGAGGTTGACGTTTACTAGAACATTTCTTCAACATAATAACATCCTACCGTTGAGTTTTATGAGTGTCATTGTACCTTTTAAGGTACCACTTTGAGGATAAGAGGATTGTGCCACTATTGGTTGATTTACATTTGTTCTAGTTTGTGTCTGATTTGACACAATTTTTTTATTAGGATTCTAAATTTCATTGAGAGGATGTTATAGATTAAATCTTATATTAGTACAAGTGTGTGAAAACACTTTGATTGATTTACATAAACTCTAATAGCTCTTTATGATATGATAAATCCTTTTTTCTACTAGTTTGACGTGCTCTAGGCTTTTTCAGATTTTCTACTTTTAACATATAGCTCTTTTCACTTTCTCTCAAAGATTCTCTCACTCTTTCACACATCGTAATGGACTAAGTGAGTTCTTCTTAAATACAGAGAAGAAGTGTTTGTTGAGAATGTTACCGTTGGAGATCTTCAATCACCATTTAAGGTAGATAAGTCATTAGTAAATATCCATAGCAGATTCAGAATGTTCATCAAAGAATGTGAAGTTGCTTTGTCTTCTTTGGGAGTTAGATTTTTCAGTGTTTTGACTTTTTTAGACACATAGCAGATTCAGAATGTTCATCAAAGGATGTGAGGTTGCTTTGTCTTCTTTGCGCGTTGACTTTTTTAGTGTTTTGACTTTTTTAGAGCATTGACTTTTTCATAAGATACATAAAAGTTAAGAGTCAGATGATCAAAAGTTTGACATGATTATTAGATGCAGACACAATTATTTGCGTGTCATGCTTATTAGAGGCAGGATGTTTCTTGTTACGCTTATCAATGGTAGATTGTTTCTTGTCACGTTTACCAAGGGTAGAGGAACATAATCCATGTTGATTATATTAGAGGTAAACGAACTATGACATTGGTTTGTGTTTCTAGAGGCAATTGAGGTATATCGTCGCTCGCATTTCAGAGTCAAGTTAAGTTATGCCACAACAAATGTGTGTGTCACCAGACTTACGCTTGATGTGATTATTAAATGCAGACACAATTGTTTGCTTGTCACACTTGTTAGAGGAAGGATGCTTCTTGTTACGCTTATCAAAGGTAGATTTTTATTGTGACATTTTTTTCAAAGGTAGAGGAACATAATCCATGGTGATTTCATTAGAGGTAAATGAACTATTACATTGGTTTATGTTTCTAGAGGCAACCAAGGTATATCGTCGCTTGCATTCCAAAGTCAATTGAAGTTATGCCACAACAAATGCGTGTGTGACTAGACTTATGCTTTCAATTCAAGCTGCAGTGAAGTCTTGGTTTCTTTTGCCTTCATCCAATCATCATAGGATATAACTTATATTGCGATGCATGCTCTATTGAGCTTATTTTTTGAGTATTTTTTTTGCTCTATTATATCTTTCTTCATTAGTAGATCTTTAACATACGTGTAACATAAGCTACTTTGGAATGGATAGTTATTAACATAACTATTGCCTTTAATCTGCACACTTCGCATATATAGCTAGATGATACCTTTTCTTTATTTGTTTGCTTTTGTTATCATTAAAACATCAACCAAATGATTGTATCATAAAAACACTTTTTAACTAACTTGAAGCTCAAGTTCACTACAAGAATTTCTCTATTTTGTGGCCAACTTTATAAATATTTTGTGGCCGAATAAAACCCTCACAAATTTGTGACCGAAAAAGCCCTCACAAAAGCTAAAATTGAAATTGGTCATTTTTTGTGGCTGAAAAAGCCCTCACAAATTTTTAAATATTTAACTGGATTTTGTGAGGGCCTTTACAACCACAAAGGATTAATTTTGTGAGGGCCAAATCCGTCACAAAAGCTTGAAAAGACCAGTGCATTTGTGAGGGCCTATGCCGTCACAATGGATTGTGCACGTGGCATTTGTGGCTGCCAAGGCCGCCACAAAATACGCCCAAATCCACGTGGTTTTTCTGGCCGCTTAAGCCGTCACAAGTGTCACAAGTGCCATTGTAGCTGCTTTGGCCGCCACAAATTCCCAAGGCTAATCCTATATATATTTCCCACCTCTTTCTTCATTTCTCACATCTAACTTCTCTCTACAACTTCATTATCACTATACTCTCCTCCTTCTCTCTACAACTTCAATACTCTTCATTTAAAATTTGGTAAGTATATAAATTATATTATATATGTGAATTTTTAATTTGATATTTTAATTTGATATAACTAATTAATGTTTAATTTTATAAATTAATTTAAATATTTAAATATTTAAATATTTAAATATTTTATTATTAATAATTTAAATATATTTTTATTAATTTAAATATTTTATAATTAATATTTTATTATTTAAATAATTTAATTATTAATCTTTATTTTTAATTTAAATATTTTATTTTAAATTTTTAATTATATTAACATTAGTTTATTATATATATATATATATAATTAAATTTAATTTATTATTACATTATATTTCAAATTTAATTTAATTATAATTTAAATTTTAATATTAATTTATAAATATATTAATTATATTAATTATAATTATATTAATTTATTATATATAATATTAATTATATTAATTATATTAAATACAAAATATATTAATTATATTAATTATAATTATTGAAATAAAAATTAATTTTTATTTTACGTTGGCATTTGTGGCGGCCAAAAGCCCTCACAAATGTCTAGTCAGCAAGATTTTGTGGCGGCCAAAAGCCCTCACAAATGTCCAGTCAGCAGGTATTTGTGGCGGCCAAAAGCCCTCACAAAATCCAGTCAGCATTCCTTTGTGGCGGCTAAAAGTCCTCACAAAATCCAGTCAGCCTGTCTTTTGTGGCGGCCTATGCCCTCACAAATGCAGACTTTTGTGGCTGCAAAAGCCCTCACAAAATCATCTCCTTTGTGGCTGCAAAAGCCCTCACAAAATTTTGTGACCAGCTTATTTGTGGCTGCCTTTGGCCCTCACAAAAGCCACCTTTGTGGCTGTTTTTTTCCCTTTGTGAGGGCTTTTGGCCCTCACAAAATCAACTAATTCTTGTAGTGGTTACACTCGCTCCGAAAGCTGCAACTTATTGAAATAGGCTACCTCTGATACCCAACATGCTCTGAAGGTTCAACAAGGCGACGTTGCCTATACCACTAATTGTTAGTCATGTAGTTTTGCCTCCGCCTCTGACTACCCGAACCAAGCAACACAACATCTAACTCCCATTATCAAATTATGTTATGATGAAGAAACCCAACGATTGTGATGGAAAGTCAACGCTCTAATGAAGATTGAACTGTTTAATTATTGTGATGGTCCAATAACATATTATGATATGTTACCACACTCTTAAACAAGCGTGTGAAAGAATATTCGTGAAAAATTATTTTCAAGCGCTATTTGGAAATTCTCTCATAAATCATTCTAGAAGATTTGGTTGAAGATTTGTTTTGAAATTAATCAAGCTTCAACGATCATATTTCTAAACCATATCTATCAAGGTTTAATTTTTGTGAAGATCTCTATTTACCTTCCACTAGAAAGATACACTTACAAGATTCAAGAAGAACTATTTTTAAGCTCTATCTAGACATTCTTGCACAAAATCATTTTAAAAGATTTGCTTGAAGATTTGTTTTGGAATTAATCAAGCTTCAACAGTCATATTCCCAAACCGTATCTATCATAAGGAAGATACGCTCATAATTTATTTGGGATGACATTAAAATCCTAATTCATGTCATATAAAGGGATCAATTTTGAAGAAGAATACACACCACAACAACTTAGAAAACCTTATGAACTCAAAATTCTCTAAGTATTTAAAATTCAAGGTTTTAGTTTTAGTAAAGGCACTCGTTCAACTTTATATTACTTAGTTTTTAGTGCTTTGTTTTAGTGTGAATTTCATTGTAATCAATCCTCTTAGAAGAAGCAAAACATAACTCAATCTCACCCATTTGTAACTAATCCCAATAGTGGTTATTCTGGCTAAAAGACTTGTAGGTTTTCAAGTTTGAAGTTGAGAAGACTTGACATGTAGGGTCAAGGTGTCGTTGTTCCTCAATAGTATGTAGGTTTTAAGTTGAAAGTTGGGAAGACTGGTTTGTAGGGTTAGATGTTGTAATTAGATATAAATTAACGGATAAATCCTTTTTGTTGAGGGGATTAGACGTAGTTGTCACGTTGATAATGAACCAATCTAAATCTTGGTTTTTCTCCTTCTACCCTATTACTTTATTTTATTGTTACCTCCGATATGTTTGTTTGTTATAAGCATCCCGTTGGTAGTGAACAAGTCTAAATCTTGGTTTTCCTCCCTTTGCCCTATTAGTTTCTTTTATTGATACCTCTGATATGTTTATTTGTTCTAAGAATCCCGAATCAAATTTTTTAAAATAAGTTTTTAATAAGACAAAACACAATTTGAGCCCCTCTTCTTGTGTTTTTGTACCTTCATTAACATCTCTTATTTCGAATTAGTTTAAGGCTAATTGTATCACTTTTCTTTAGGACTTTCTCTTAGCTTTTCAACTCCACCAAGATCAAGTCAATAGGACTCATGTAGCTCGAGTTAGGGTCCAAATAGATGTTGTTGTTGTAACTAAAAACGATATTTTTGAGATTTTCAGTTGTAAATCTATCCCAAAGATATCTAAACGGCTTAGATCCTTATTTGTCTAAGCAAAGTTGACCTAACTGACCCTAAATATTATTTAAACCTTATTCGAGGTCAATTTCTCCTACCTTGTTTTGATTATCAAAATTGTTGAGATTTGAGAGAAACATTAAACGTTTGTAACTTTCTCATCCGTTATCCGAATTCGATTTTGTTTGTTGCTAAATGACTACAAGAATTAGAGCTGTAACTAGAGTCTTACTCATTGTCATTACCATTGTTCTTATTCTTAATTCATTTTTTGAGGTCCAAATTTGAAGTGATCATTCTACTATGTCTCCCTTGATCATGAGTAATCATTATCGACTTCAAGACTCATAATTGATGTAGGATTCATCCATTTGTAATGTAGTTTTCCTAATCATAAGCCATTAATAAGGTACGAGGCTTACACAGTATAGTAGATCACATTTCTTGCATATAAAGTGTATAGCATGTGGATAATAATTCTAAGCCATAAGTGTGATTATATGTGTTGTTTTATGAATTAATGGGTTGTTCAGTGTTAGTGTGTTAAGTTGTAAGTTTTGTGCATTTAATTTGTGTGTTAGTGTATTAAGTTGTAAGTTTTGTGCATTTAATTTGTGTGAATCGTGTACGATTGATGTTAGTAATGTTGTTAGAGAATTTGATTTACACATAATCAATTCATAATTAAATTGAGATAAATTCATAATTAAAAATAAAAGTTGTTTCGTATCAGTAAGCATTTCAAAAGATATGAATAGTTAAATTTGCAAATTTATTTGTTATAATTTATTCATAATTATAATTATGTGTCAATTGATTTAGCACAATTTAATTTCCACTTGGTAATACGTGTACAAAAATAAGTATTATTATACAATTGGAGTTATGCGGATTATGACATATTTAATTATGTCGACATAGTATACATAAAGTTGAAAATTAATTAAATTTATCTAAAAAGTGAAAATATTATCTTATTTATATTGCATAATAATTTATGTGAATAAGTAACATCAAGAAAGTAAATTGTAACAATATATTTATTTAGAATACTATTATATTTACTTGATAATACAATTGATATAATAACATATAGTATGAAATATTGTAAATAGATAATTTTACATCTGCATCACATGGTTCAACAGTAGTAAAAATAAAATACAAACCTTGAATTTATTACAAATAATTATGATAGAAATGTCGAGACTCGTAGCATATGTTCAGAGGAGCATATGTTAGCTGTTATTCTTAATAAACATTGAACAAGAACAGTATCACAGTTCAACGTCGAGTTTAGGGAAGGAAAATATATGATGGATGGAATATAATAATTAAGCTTCATCAACATGTGCTTTTTTGATTACCAAACCTCCCTTCCATTTTCCACTCCAAACTTCATATAATCCAAAATAAAGTTCAGGATCCTTTTCCTGTTCATCTACTTTAATTTTAACTGCATTGGTTTCAGACATACTAGAATTTAAGTTCATTGCCTCAAATTCGTACCGTCCTTTCTTCCCAACTTTTGCCATCACCAGTACTTCGGTGTTCTCCCAACCGAATCCGTCTGTCTTAACTTCAATATCAAATTTCACTGTATAACTTTTTCCTTTAACTACACTTACTCTACCAGATACTTCTAGCCATGAAACTTGTATCAACTCTGCCTTTTCTGTGCTGAAATAATATGTGCGGAAACCTATGTTAGGTCAAATTCAACAAAGTGTAAAAATAACTTTTGATATTCATATGTTATCAATGTATTTGACTAAATATGTAAGACGGGAGACAAAAATTCTAGATTGTTTTCTTGCAAAATGTAGACTATAAATATGTGACAAAATCGTTGAAAAACTTATACTAATTAATATGAAATTTTCGATCATTTTTTGTCTATATTTTGCAAGAAAACAATGTAGAAAATAAAAAACATAATCCGACACATTCAATAAAAATAGAGCACAAAAGTTTCCTCCAAAAGGTACAACTTACTTTTATTGTATTTGAAAAAATTAATGTTTGTTTGAATTGGGACTAGTTAACAAATCGGGCAATTTCGAACTTGGCTAATAATATTTTTTTTTTTATTTTTTTTTTCTACGCTAGATAATCATAAGTGAAATTTATATCCTAATTGATACACAAATTCAATTATTGTACTATTGCTAAATTATTAGATTTTAGATTCTCCGTAAATTGATTTCAAATATATTTACTTAAAGTCAATTCATAGACATTTACATAACTCACTCGACTCAGGTATTATTTTTAAATTTTAAATTCTTGATATTTTGCAAATTAAATTAAAGTACATTTACATAAAATTAATTCAATAACATTTACATAAACTCAATTTAAGTAGGTTAATGTAAAAAATAATTTATGTAACACTTGTAATTGTGTATAATTTTTTTTTACTTTATTTAAACTCAGTTTAAATACATTTAAACTCGGTTAGATGATAGAGATTTAGTCTAACGAAAAGTTTACAATAATCAAAACTATATTAACCTCGTATTACAGAAATTAAAACCAACTTACTTCATAGATTTAAAGCAATTATCAACCTTTTTAACTATTGTAGTTTTAAGGGGTCTTAAAGAATGGTGTGGGTTTTAGTTTCATTCTAAAATAAGTTAAGAGTACAACTCACCTTATTTTCCAATAGCGAAGATCATTTCCCCAGATAATGTTGAATCCTTTTGGCCGTATCTCCTTATTAGGGCCCACCTGCACTCATATATTGTCGTTGCTATTGTTATTATACAAATAAATTGTAGCGTAAGTATTTAAAATTACGTGAAACTAGAACTATGGTTTGTATATTTTGGTTTCTTATTACATTTTATGTAACCGGTTTAATATTACCCCTATGTCTTACAGTAAGGTTTCATTTGATATTTTTTTATTTTAAATTTTTTATTATTTTACAATATCAATCAATACAATATGTAACTATCTAATTAAACAACTCTACTAATAATATACATTTATTTATTGTACCTTAGTTCATTTAACACCTCCACTAACTAAAGTTATTATCCATATTTTAGTGAATATACATTATTTTATAATTTTTTTAATAAAAAAATTATATAACAAAAGCATCATGTGATTATTATAACACTCCTACATATGCTCCTATCATTTGAAATTAACAAAATTAATCGTTTTACTAAAAACAATAATACAAAGTTCAAATAAGACACTTGTAATCAAACGGATAGAGTATTTGAATTGTGAGCACAAAGTAATTAATTCTAATAAGTTGTGAGAGATTCTACTATTCGATGTGAACTTCTAAGAAAAAATCTCATATTTCTACTATACCACTAAATGTTAGAGATATAATAATTATTACAGGCTAATTTCCTTTTCTTTGTCTAATTTTTATTTGGGAATTTATATTTTCAAGTTGAATGGATATCTTATTATAAACAAAAATGAGTTGATATATCACATACACGGTTGAACTATGAGTATTGAAATTTTAAACAGGAAAATAATTCCCTAAAATTAAAAAGAATAACTATCATGCATAATGAATATCAACCGAAGGTTTTCAGTGAAGTTTTATCATTGTGGACAAAAGAAGTTTAATTAACAGGGAATAGGAATATAAAGGGTTACGTTTTGATTGTCGACATTTTACACCTAACAAGACAATTAATAATATTTACTTATCATTTTTCTTCTTCAATAAATATCTAAGATGCACAAAACAAATAATTAAATATATAATTGACAAATCAATAATTAATATTATATTACATTTTAAAAAATCAAAATTAAGTGAGAATTAAAAAGAAAAGAAGGGAGTAATTTTTTTTTTTTATAAAAGAGGGAGTAATATTTTAACACAACTTTAATTACAAACTTAAATTAACGGGCATAAGTTTACTTGAATTTTACTTGTGTATAGCCAGACCATCAATAAATCGTGTAGATCATATATAAGATATATTTTACATTTAAATATTGTGAAGACTCAAAACTTGATGAAGCTATAAAAAGTTAGATGTACGTACCTATCCATCCTTCTATCATTTTGTGAGATCATCATTGAAAAAAAGTTGTTTATTTGTGAGGAAAAAAAAAAGAAATTCGGATCTATCATGTAAAATAATAAAACAAATCTTTCCCTGCTAAATTGTGAATACTAACTTCCTTTTAGTTTGATATACAGTATATGTTTATCATAATTTTCATAAACGTGCTGCTTTTTGAAAAGTTTATAGGTAAAAGAAAACGTATACTTGCCTGGTAGATACTACTAGGATCTGCTGTCTGATGAGGTTTCCTGAAAGCCATCGTTATGATCGAAAAGTCTTGAAATTAGAAAGCTGCTTTTGTCCTTTCAGCAGTTCGATCCTCTCTTTTCTGTTTCTTTTATTTGTTTGTGTGCTTTACCTTAACGCAATCTATGAAGGAACAACAAAACTCTTATATAGAACGACGAAGAGAAATTTAGATCGAAAGTAAAAGAAGAATATAGTTGTATTGGATAAGAAAGAAGGGAAAGAATAATACAACTTGAGCACAAAAGGAATCAACAAAATTCGACGAGCTTTTCAAAAGTAATTCCATTCTTTTCACATCCGCGTGAGTTTTATTCGAATAAAATGTATTAATCATGTAAATCAATTTTATAAATATTTTATTTTAATATTATTATGTGAATATATATGTTTATTTAATTATATTAGACTTTTATATATCAAAGAGTTTTAATTATGAAATTATGTAATAATACTAAATAAATTTTTAAATGATAATTAATTTATGTGAACATAGAATTTTAATTGGTCATTGTTTTATATATATATATATATATATATATATAAACTATGGCCCCAATATATAATACTCTATTTATTATTGTCTCTTCTTCCTGTTAAATTATTTAGATTGATAAATAATTACAAATTAAAGTCTTTGTCGTCTGTTACTCTTTTCAAAATTAATGTCAAGAGATGAATATCTACGAATTCAAATTTTCTGAAAATTTCATCTTTAATAGATTAAAATGTTGAAATCCTAAAATAAGATTATTCTTTTTGATGAATTAGTAAATTAATCGATTTTCATGTTTGTTTTATTGTATTATTTTATTTTATTTATGTTTGAGTTTTCATGGTGTTGCAGTACTATGGAACATTGTTTTAGAACCGATCAACAAATAAAGTTGCTTGAGCCGTGTTTAAGATGTACACGTATTTCTCTGAACAGTTTTTTTAAAAGAAAAAACGATCTGCAAATATTGATTTTCTTTAGATGCTATTTTGGATGATACATAATTTTATATACGAATATAAAGATTTAAGTTTTTTTTTTTTTTTTATTAAGTTCTAGCTCAATTGAAAAAATATCAATATTGTTAGGTTATATATTATATTTTAGATTCGAATCTTTGTGTGAATTTTTAGTGGTAATTGTTGCAACTTGTATGTTGGAGGATAAATGACCTTTTAGGTGTGGCTCAATGACCTTTGATGCGTTTTCCACGTTACGACATGTTTTTCTCGCCCTCTGCCGAGCCATCGAATCAATATTTTCTCCTTTGAATATTATCATTCATATTTTTCAGTGGTCATCGTATCATATTTTCAAGTGGCCATTATCGCCATATTTAGAGGATGTAATTTTAGAACAGTTTGCTATGGTGCAATAGAAAACTGATACAGTGTATATGAGCTACTTTATCCTGGGGTGTTGTGATAAACTTAATTATAAAATTTCGACTTCTATTATTATAACTTAAGTAATATGCTTGTTCTCATATATTTGACATAAAATTGCAATTTTGGTTTTGCTTAAGTGTACTTAAGTATAAAGTTCTGATTTATATTATGATTTCAAGAGTAATATGTTTGTTATGACGTATTTAATTTAAAGTTTTGATTTATGTGCTATTTCATTTCAAAGTTTTGATTTTTATAAATACTATATGAGTTTTGGGTGAATTGATGAAATGTTTTAATTTTTAATTGTGGTAACATGACTAAGTTGATTTTTAATTTTTAATTGTGATAACATGATAAACTTTATATTTGTATGTGTTCTTCATTATTTGAGTTTGATGTCAATCAATAACACGTCGCTAAATTCAAATTTTATAGCTTATAAAATGAAAGTTATGACTCTATAACATTTATTCACGTGTTTATGTGTTATGTATTTGGGATAGAAAAGTTATTGATTCTTGATTGTAAGCATTCATGGGAATAAAATCTTGATGACATATGTGATTAAAATTTAACTTCGAATTTTTTATCTTTGTGGTAGCCTAAGTGACTGATGATTTGTGTTTTCAATAATGTTACATTGTGGTTGTCTAAGTGGCTGGTGATTTATGTGTTGGACATTGTTCCATTTGTGATTATCTAAGTGGATGGTGACATGTACCTTTTGAGCATCATTATCATTTCATGACATATCATATGCATCTTTGTGAACGCTTGTGCGAATGATTTAATTTTCTCAATTGGTATAAGTGACTTCTGTGTGGCTTGTTATATCCGGATCATATACTTTTAGGAGCATGCATAACTTACATATATTTTATGGTTATTTTTATTTTGATCTAATTATTTGTTCTAAGGTAACTTGTCAGTTGATTTATTTAGATGCATTTTATTACTTTTGATACATCTTTGTGAATTATTAAAGAATCAATTTCTTTAAATATTTTATTACGAAAAGATTTTATATTGATATTTTACGGCTATTAATAGGGATAGAAATAGGCTAGGCCGTCCATCAAGAGCCTATGCCCTGGCTTGGCCTAACCTATTTAATAAAAAGGATAGGCTCAAGCTGTTTTTAAAACCTATTTATTTAAATAGGTCACACTCATGCTTATAAAAAAATATATTAGGTCTGACAGGTCGTCCTATGTATATTTTATTATTTATAAATATTATTTTTTATTATTATTTATTAATAATATTATTTCTTATTTTAAATTCTATCAATTAGACAATCACTCAATAATTGTTCCATATTCGGTAGTCATTCTATATTCGATAGTCGTTCCATATTTGGTAGTTGTTTAATTAGGCAATCACTCAACAGTTGTTCCGTATTTGTTTGAGAGTTAATAATGAGTTCGTTTGTTTCATGAAAAAATCTATTATTTGAAACCAAAAATCATGTTTTAGAGTTTAAATGGTGTTTTTTTTTTTTTCAGAGTTTTTTAAAATCATTTTGTTAGAAAAAATTATTTTTTGTTTAATATATATAGATATGTACATTGGTATTGGTATATGAAGAGCATCATGTGGTATGAGTATAACATCATGTAAATTGGTATGGATAGAGCATATAACTTGATATCTGTATAGGGACAATTATGGATTCATTTTTTTTTCCTTGAAAGGTTGTTGCAGTGCATTAATTATTATTTTATTAGATTTGATTATCATTTTATTAGTATATCTTTTATATAAAAACATAATTTAGCCTATTTAAAAAAATGTAAAATATAACATTTAAATATTTTCATGTGGATAAGACTTTTACATAGTCTTTAAGGCCAGACCAGAGTTTTAAAAAGATCAGACCATTCCGGAAAAAAAACCTATGATAGGTCGTAGTCTTAAAAATTTAATGCTAGGTCAGGCTCAGACTTTTCAAAGTCTGACCTATTCCCACCCCTAGCTGTTAACTTACTATTTGGTTTTATTTTATGAACTGGCCCCTTACTCCAACAATTAAGGTATTAATGATATCAAAGAGGTTCATTGTAACACCCCAATTTTTAACAGCGCGGGTGCTTTTTTTTTTAACAAATTATTAAAATAATAAGTCATACCACAAAATGACAAGAATAGTAAATAATTACATCATATATACAAACAAGCTAAAATAGTTTTTTAGACGATAATCCAATGTATACAAATAAAAAATACATCGGGGTTATGAGATTTATCAGACATGGCGCATACCCCTAAGGCATTCTCGGTAGACACTTGCACAAAAGTATTGCTCCAAGAATGTTACCTCTGTTACGATCACGTCAAAAAAAAAATGGAACATGGACCCACCAAATAAAAGTCAACTGTCAAAGAATATCATAGGTACAGTCATCCCAAAATAAAATAAGTACAACCACTAAAAGAAAGACACTAAGGCCCTATACAACAAAAACTAATATGATCATCCACTAGTAATAAAAGGATCAATCTCCTCGGAAGTCAAGTCCACCCACGAGATATACTGTCCCAGCTCTCCTACTGGTCCTCACTACCCTCCCCATATAGGTAACCCTGCTTGAGAAGGGGGTCGTATACCCAAGTAGTCGGTGAATGACGGTCAGGGAAGCCTGACGACCTTTCTTTCGTCAAAGTAACAATTGGTGGAACGAACTCATGTCTCATTTGAGGGAAAAACCCATTTTCCACAATAATATAAAGGGCCACCAACTGAAATTAACAAATAAAATTCAACAATTATATCATAAAGACAAGCAATAACACTTAGAAATTACGATATGATAACAAACCTTCAAATATATATACATATATATATATATATATATATATATATATATATATATATGTACACACACATATATTTTAAAGATATTAGTGACTCTAACAAAATATATTTTGGTACTTAATTCACAAAATAAAAATTATGCTAAAAGCCTAAGCAATTCGACAAAAAAGACATTAAAATTGCATAAATTAGAGTTTAGAAAATTCGGGGTCTTACATTCGTGAATGATGTTTGCTTGGTGCGCGCACGTGGTACATTTCTAAAGTATTTTCTTTTCATCGTTAATTTTAAATAGAAATACGGAGGTGAAGTTCCTTCTGCTAGGAAAATTTTGAATCGGTTAATCTTAATATTTTTTTTATTTCAATTAAAGAGAATTTATTCTGTTTTTGGACGTAAGTGAATGTTATTCTAACAATGAGCAAATTATCCTTGAAAGAATGATGATGATGATGATAATAATAATAATAATAATAATAATAATAATAATAATAATAATAATAATAATAATAATAATAATAATAATAATAATAATAATAATAATATCTAGTAAATTGCGTTGTATTCCTTTAATAAGTTATTTTCTTGCGAAATTTTTCTTTATTACATGATGTACTACTCCAAAGAAAAAAAAAATATTGTCCTTTTTAAAAGAAAGCAAATATCTTTAATTAATTTCTTGGATCAAAATCTGGAGGTGTTACATTGTGGCATCATAGCAATGATTCTCAAACCTTCGGATGAAATGTTTGGTGTATGTCGTATATATTTTAATGTTGAATGTTTGTTTTTTTTCAAATTATTGGACTTTACTAAATTTTTTAAATTCTTAATTGTTTGGTTTTCTAATTATTGGATTTTACTAGTTACTTAAATTCTTATTATGTGTCATTAATTGTGTAACCTCTTTGAATTTTTGTAATTAAATATATGTATTAAATATTTGGCGTTAACGGTGTTATTTATTTGTGTATTTAGTAGTTTTCAAATTCGAATTTTCTATGCCTACTTGCATGCTTTTCTTGACATTGATTTTTTATATTATTTAAAAATATTATATTTAAGTTGATAGATTTTATTTAATTATTATATTCCAATATTATTATGTGGGCACATATCATTATTTAATTATATTAACTATTTATTAATTAGGAGTTTTATGATTAATGATCAAATTACATAATAAGGCTAAATACATTGTTTTAAAGCTATTTAATTAAATATTTAATTAATTACCATAACTCAAAAATGAGAGATTGATGACCTCAATAATGAAAATCCTAATTAGTCATGACCCTATATATAGGTTATGGTCTTCAATATATCACATACACTATATATTGCTTCTTCTCCCATCCAAATATCGTAATGTAGATATTCATAATACTTCACCTTTAATAGATCAAACATATTGTAAATCCTAAAATATTATTATACCTTTTTTTTATATAACAAAACATATTACACGAGTTAAAGAAGGCCCATATCCTTGAAGTGGTGGGTTACATGAATCGGGGAAGGGAGTCAATCCATAAACCATTAGGCTCCATCGTGGCCCATCTTGCTAGAACATCAGCTATCCTATTCCGTTCTCTTATAGATGACCAATAGTACCGCCTAGAAATGTGTCCCCAATAGTTCCTAGCGAATAGGGATGGGAATAGGCTAGGCCGTCCGTAGGGGCCTATGGCCTGGCCTACTTAAGGTCTGGCATGGCCTGGTCTATTTAATAAAAAGGCTAGGTTCAGGCTGTTTTTAAAGCCTATTTATTTAAATAGGTCAGGCTCAGGCTTATAAAAAAGCATGTTAGGCCTAACAGGCCGGCCTATATATATTTATTATTTATTAATATTATTTTTTATTATTATATTAATAATATTATTTTCTATTTTAAATTCTATCAATTAGACAATCACTTACTAATCATTCCATATTCAGCAGTCGTTCCATATTCGGTAGCAGTTCTATATTTGGTAGTCGTTTTATATTCGGTAACTGTTCAATTAGTCAATCACTTAGTAGTTGTTCCTTATTTGTTTAAGAAGTAATAATGGATTCGTTTAAAAAGACTTTTAAAAAGGCTTCCAGGCCAGGCCAAACTATTAAAAAGGCCAGGCTTAGGCCGAAAAAAAAAGCCTATGATAGGCCGTAGGCCAGGCTCAGGCCTTTCAAAGACTGGCCTGGCCTGGCCTATTCCCACCCCTACTAGCGAACTTACGGGGAGTTCATAGCCTCCACAATATTTTTAGCATCAAGTTCAAACATTATTCGATCCATAGTTTTGAGCAAATTTGAAGCTTCCCATAGCTCCATAAATTTAGCTATGGTTGCGTCCTCAAAGCTTCGTATTGCCAACAATGAAGTCACCATTCTTGTCTTGCATCACCATTCCTATAATTATCAGTAAGTGAACATCCACATTGAATTTGAGGAAGTTCTTCGAGGGACAGACAGACAGACACACAAACAGACAAACAAAAAGACAGAAAGAGAGACAGATAGATAGGCTGACAGACCGACAGACAGACAGACAAATAAACAGACAGATAGACAGACATATAGATAGACAGACAGACAGATAGACAGAGATAGACAAACAGACGAGATATAGATAGATAAATAGATAGATAGATAGGAAGTTATCACAAACCAACATAGTGCAATCTATCACATACCAGCACAACTCAGTATTAATCCTCATTAGGAGAAGGTGGATCATCCAATCACATGATACCACCCTGTGGCTCCTCACTTTCACCACTAATTATGAAATACATGAGCGTATTTTCACTTTTTCACATGAATTATAATGTAAATGCAACAATTATAATACTTTACTTTTAATACTCATTAACCACTAACAATTTTTCAACACTTTTACAAATAGCATACTTATTGCATATTATCATCAATAAAATTCGTAGCACATATATAGTAAATACGAAGCTTATCAGTTATGAATAGATAGTCTCATCAAATGAATTTCTCAACGATTTAAAACATCAATCACACAATTAAATTTCAACATGCGAACTAAAATTAGAGTATATTTTATGTACCAAAACAATTTGATGAAAAATAAATCGGAAACGATCAAACACACACGATTTACCTTTTTCAATCAAAATTCAACTCATACTATATTCAAAATCAAACAGACATGCAGACAAACGGACGGACAAATAGAAAGACAAACAAACATACAGAGAGACAAACATAAGACAGACAAAAGACAGACAAATAAACAGGTAGACAGACAAACAGACAGAAAGAGAGATAAACAAACAAATAGACATACAGACAAACAAATATATAGACAGACAGACATATAGATAGATAGACAGATAGACAGACAAAGAGATAGACATACAGATAGAGAGACAGATAGAGTGACAAATAGACAGAGAGACAAACATATAGATAGACAGATAGATAGACAAATAGACAGACAAATACATATAGATTTGATGAAAAATAAATCGGAAACGATCAAACATACATGATTTACCATTTTCAATCAAAATTCAACTCATGCTATATTCAAAATCAAACAGAAAGACAAACAGAAAGATAGACAAATAGACAAATAGATAGAAAGACATACATACAGAGAGACAGACAGACAGACGAAAGATGGACAAAGACAGACAGCCAGATAGACATACAGACAGATAGATAGACAGAAAGGCAGACAGACAGACAAACAAACAAACATATAGAGATACAAACAAATAGATAGATAGACAGACAGACAGATAGATATATAAACATACATAAAGAGAGATAGAAAAACAAACACACACTGATAGAGAGATAAATAGATAGATAGACATACAAATTGACAGACAAACAGATAGACATACATACAAGCAGACAAACAGATAGACAAATAGACAAACATATAGACAAAGAAAGAGACATATAGACAGACAAATAGACAGACAAACAAATAGAGAGATAGAAAGATAGAGAGACAAATAGATAAACAGACAGACAGATAGACAGACAAACAGACATATAGACAAACATATAGATAGATAGATAGACAGACAGAAAGACATATAGACATACTTACAAAGAGACAAACAAACTGATAGAGAGATACATAGACAGATAGACGGACAGAAAGATAGACAGACAAATATGCAGACAGACAGACAAACAGATAGACAAAAAGACAGACAAACAAATAGAGAGATAGAAAGATAGACATACAAACAAATAAACAGACAGACAGATAGGCAAACAAACAAACAAATAGACAAACATATAGATACACAAATAGATAGATAGACAAGCATCTAGATAGACGGACAAACAGACAGACAGAGAGACAAACAAACAGCTAGAGAGACAAAAAAACATAGAGACAGACAGATAAACAGCCAGACAGATAGCCAGATAGACAGACAGATCGACAAATAGAAAAACAGACATATAGACAAACATATAGATAGATAGACAAACAAGAAGAAAGACATATAGACATACATACAAAGAGACAGACAGACAGGCAGACTAATAGAGATATAGATAGACAGACAGATAGACAGACAAACAAACAGATAGACAGACAGACAGGCAGAGAGACACACATATAGAAAGAGAGAGGCAAGTAGATAGACAAACAAACATACATACAAATAGAGAGATAGA
Organism: Cicer pinnatifidum; assembly: GCA_037974775.1. Classification (NCBI taxonomy): domain Eukaryota; kingdom Viridiplantae; phylum Streptophyta; class Magnoliopsida; order Fabales; family Fabaceae; genus Cicer; species Cicer pinnatifidum. The sequence goes on along the minus strand of JBBPBR010000001.1, from coordinate 31,614,685 downwards.
CAAATAGATAGAAAGACAAACAGATAGACACACATATATATATAGATGGTCAGACAAATAGACAGACAAATAGATACAAACAAAAGATAGACAGACAAACCGACAACAAGATAGACAAACATACAAATAGACAAATAGACAAACAGACATATAGACCAACATATAGATAGACATGCAGACAGACAGAAAGACATATAAACAAACGTACAGAGAGACAGACAGACAGACTGATATAGAGATAGATAGATAGATAGATAGACGGACATATAGATAGACAAATAGACACACATACATAGAGAGAGAGTGACAAATAGATAGACATACAGACAGACAAATAGAGAGATAGACAGACAGATAAAGAAATACACAAATAGACAGACATATAGAGAGATAGACAAACAGATAAAGAGATAGACAGACAAACAGATAGATAGACAAACAGACAAATAGACAGACAAATAGATACTTTACTTTACTTTTAATACTCATTAACCACTAACAGTTTTTCAACACTTTTACACATAGTATACTTATTAGATATTATCATCAATGAAATTCATAGCACATATATAGTAGATACGAAGCTTATCAGTTATGAATAGATAGTCTTATCAAATGAATTTTTCAGAGATTTCAAAACATCAATCACATGGCTTAATTTCTACGTGCGAACTAAAAGTAAGTCCCTTAGACTTTAACAACCTAATACTCCGATCCACAATCATTATCTCCTTAGAGTATATTTTATGTACCAAAACAATTTGATTAAATATAAATCAGAAACGATCAAACACACACGATTTACCATTTTCAATCAACATTCAATTTATACTATATTCAAAATCGAACAGACCGACAGACATAACGATAGTCAGACGAACAAATAGAAAGACAAACATACATACAAAGAGACATACAGAAGACAGACAAAAGACAAACAGACAAATAGTTAGATAAATAGACATACTGACCGACAGATAGACAGACAGAAAAACAGATAGACAAACATATAAACACGCTGACAGGTAGACAGACAGGCATATAGAGAAATAGGCAGATAGACGGACAGACAAATAGACAAAAAGACAGAGAGACAGACAAACAGATACGTAGACAGACAAACAGATAGATAGATGGACAGACAGATAACCAAATAGATAGATAAACAGACAGATAAAGATAGATAAATAGATAGATAAATAGGCAGTTATCACAAACCAACAGAGTGCAGTCTATCACATACCAGGCCGACTCAATAATCCTCATACGGAGAAGGTTGATCATCCAATCACATGATACCACCCTGTGGCTCATCACGTACACCACTAATTACGAAATACATGAGCGTATTTTCCCTTTTTCACATGAATTATTATGTAAATGCAACTATTATAATACTTTACTTTTAATACTCATTAACCACTAACAATTTTTCAACACTTTTATACATAGCATATTTATTACATATTATCATCAATAAAATTCATAGCACATATATAGTAAATACTAAGCTTATCAATTATGAATACATAGTCACATCAAATAAGTTTCTCACAAATTTCAAAACATCAATCACACGAATAAATTTCTACATGCGAACTAAAATTAAGTCTCCTAGACTTTAAGCATCTAGATAGACGGACAAACAGACAGACATAGAGACAAACAAACAGCTAGAGAGACAAAAATACATAAAGACAGACAGATAAACAGTCAGACAGATAGCCAGATAGACAGACAAATTGACAAATAGAAAAACAGACATATAGACAAACATGTAGATAGATAGACAAACAAACAGAAAGACATATTGACATACATACAAAGAGACAGACAGGCAGACTAATAGAGATATAGATAGATTGACAGATACACAGACAAACAAACAGATAGACAGACAGACAGGCAGAGAGACACACATATAGACAGAGAGAGACAAGTAGATAGACAAACAAACATACATACAAATAGAGAGATAGACAAATAGATAGAAAGACAAACAGATAGACACACATATATATAGATGGTCAGACAAATAGACAGACAAATAGATACAAACAAAAGATAGAGAGACAGATAGACAGCAAGACCGACAGCCAGCCAGACAAACATACAAATAGACAAACAGACATATAGACAAACATATAGATAGACAGGCAGACAGACAGAAAGACATATAAACAAACATACAGAGAGATAGACAGACAGACTGATAGAGAGATAGATAGACGGACAGATAGATAGACAAATAGACACACATACAGACAGAGAGAGAGTGACATATAGATACATAAAAAGACAGACAAATTAGAGAGATAGAAAGATAGATAGACAGACAGACAGATAGAGAAACAAACAGACATATATACAAACACACATACAGACATATCCAAGACAGACAAACAGATAGATAGATAAACAAATAGATACTTTACTTTTAATACTCATTAACCACTAACAATTTTTCAACACTTTTACACATAACATACTTATTAGATATTATCATCAATGAAATTCATAGCACATATATAGTAAATATGAAGCTTATTAGTTATGAATAGATAGTCTCATCAAATGAATTTCTCACCGATTTCAAAACATCAATTACACGACCAAATTTCTACATGCGAAATAAAATTAAGTCCCTTAGACTTTAACAACCTAATAGTCCGATCAACAATCCTAATCTCCTTAGAGTATATTTTATGTACCAAAATAATTTAATTAAATATAAATTTGAAACGATCAAACACACACGATTTACCATTTTCAATAAAAATTCAACTCATATTATATTCAAATTTAAACAGACAGAAAAACAGACCGAAAGAAAGAAAGACAGACGGATAAATAGACAGACAGACAGACATACGGACAAATAGACAGACAGACAGACAAAGAGACAGACTGACATACGAAAGACAGACAGATAGATAGACAGAAGGCAAATAGACAAACAAACAGATAGACACACAAACACATAGAGAGACAAACAAAGATATACACAAATAAATAGATAGATGGACAGAAAGACATATAGACATACATTTAGAGAGATAGACAGACTGACAGACATAATGATAGAGAGATAGATAGATTGACGGACAGATAGATAGTTAGGCATACAGACAAACAAAGAGATATAAAGACAGACAGATATACTAACAAAGAGAGAGTCAGATAGATAGACAAACATACAAAAAGACATACAAACAAAGAGAGAGACAGATAGATAGACAAAAAGACAAACAGACAAACAGACAAACAAATAGAGAGATAGAAAGATAGACATATAAACAAATAAACAGACAGACATATAGACAAACAAACAAACAAATAGACAGACATATAGATACACAGATAGACAAGCATCTAGATAGACGGACAAACATTCAGACAGAGAGACAAATAAACAGCTAGAGAGACAAAAAAACATAGAGACATACAGATAAACAGCCAGACAGATAGCCAGATAGACAGACAGATCGACAAATAGAAAAACAGACATATAGACAAACATATAGATAGATAGACAAACAAAAAAGAAAGACATATAGACATACATACAAAGAGACAGAAAACAGGCAGACTAATAGAGATATAGATAGACAGACAGATAGACAGACAAACAAACAGATAGACAAGCAGAGAGACACACATATATACAGAGGGAGACAAGTAGATAGACAAATAAACAGACATACAAATAGAGAGATAGACAAATAGATAGAAAGACAAACAGATAGACACACATATATATAGATAGTCACACAAATAGAATGACAAATAGATACAAACAAAAGATAGACAGACAGATAGACAGCAAGACCGACAGCCAGACAGACAAACATACAAATAGACAAATAGACAAACAGACATATAGACAAACATATAGATAGACAAGCAGACAGACAAAAAGACATATAAACAAACGTACAGAGAGACAGACAGACAGACTGATAGAAAGATAGATAGATAGATCGATAGATAGATAGATAGACGGACAGACAGATAGACAAATAGACACACATACAAAGAGAGAGAGAGTGACAAATAGATAGACATACCGACATGCAAATAGAGAGATAGACATACAGATAAAGAAACAGACAAATAGACAGACAAATAAAGAGATAGACAGAGAGATAAAGAGATAGACAGATAGACAGACAGACAGATAGATAGATAGATAGATAGATAGACAAACAGACAAATAGACTGACAGATAGATACTTTACATCACTTTTAATACTCATTAACCACTAACAATTTTTCAACACTTTTACATATAGTATACTAATTAGATATTATCATCAATGAAATTCATAACACACATATAGTAGATACGAAGCTTATCAGTTATGAATAGATAGTCTCATCAAATGAATTTCTCAGAGATTTCAAAATATCAATCACATGGCTAAATTTCTACGTGCGAACTAAAATAAAGTCCCTTAGACTTTAACAACTTAATAGTCTGATCCACAATCATTATCTCCTTAGAGTATATTTCATGTACCAAAACAATTTGATTAAAAATAAATCAGAAATGATCAAACACACACGATTTACAATTTTCAATCAACATTCAATTTATACTATATTCAAAATCGAACAGACAGACAACCATAACGATAGTCAGACGAACAAATAGAAAGACAAACAGACATACAAAGAGACATACAGAAGACAGACAAAAGACAAACAGACAGATAGTTAGATAAATAGACAGATTGACCGACAGATAGACAGACAAAAAAACAGATAGACAAACATATAAAAACGCTGACAGATAGACAAACAGACATATAGAGAGATTGGCAGATAGACGGACAGACAAATAGATAGGTAGACAGACAGACAGACAGACAGATAGACAAACAGACATATAGAGAGACAGATAGACAGATAGGTAGACAGACAGACAGACAGACAGACAGATAGATAGACAAACAGACGGATAGCAAGATAGATAGATAAACAGACAGATAAAGATAGATAAATAGATAGATAGATAGGCAGTTATCACAAACCAACATAGTGCAGTCTATCACATACTAGGCCGACTCAATAATCCTCATAAGGAGAAGGTTGATCATCCAATCACATGATACCACCCTGTGGCACATCACGTTCACCACTAATTATGAAATACATGAGCGTATTTTCCCTTTTTCACATGAATTATTATATAAATTCAACTATTATAATACTTTACTTTTAATACTCATTAACCACTAACAATTTTTCAACACTTTTTTATACATAGCTTATTTATTACATATTATCATCAATAAAATTCATAGCACATATATAGTAAATACTAAGCTTATCAATTATGAATACATAGTCTCATCAAATAAGTTTCTCACAAATTTCAAAACATCAATCACACGAATAAATTTCTACATGCGAACTAAAATTAAGTCCCCTAGACTTAAACAACCTAATAGTCCGATCCACAATCCTAATCTCCTTAGAGTATATTTTATGTACCAAAACAATTTGATTAAAAATAAATCTGAAACAATCAATCACACACAATTTACCATTTTCAATCTAAATTCAACTCATATTATATTCAAAATCAAATAGACAGACAAATGGACCGAAAGACTGATAGACAGACAGACAGACAAACAGCTGGAAAGACAATCATACATACATACATACATACTCACATACAGACAAACAAACAGACACACAGACAAATAGATAGACAGACAAACAGACAAATAGATAAATAGACAGACAATCAAATAGATAGATATATAGACAGACACATAGACAGATAAATCGACAGAAAGATAGACAGAAAGTTATACAGATAGAGAGATAAACAGATAGACAGACATACAAGCAGATAGATAGACGGCGCGACAGACAGACAAACAGCTAGAGAGATAGACTGACAGAAAGACAGACAGACAAACAGCTAGACAAACAAACATATTGACAAACATATAGATAGACAAACAAACAGACTGATAGAGCGATAGATAGACAGACAGATTGACAGACAGATAGACAGATAGACATATATACAAACAGATAGATAGACAAACAGACAGATAGACACACATACCGACAGAGAGAGAGACAAATAGATAGACAAAAAGACAGACAGACTAACAAATAGACAGATAGACAGACAAATAGTGAGATAGACAGACAAAAGATAGATAGACAGAAAAACAGACATATAGATAGAAAGACAAATAGAAAGACAAAATGCCATATAGATAGCCAGACAGACAGACAAACAAACAAATAGACAGACTAATCGATAGAGAAAAAGATCGACAAACAAACAGAAAAACAGATAGACACACATACAGACAGAGAGAGAGAGACAAATAGATGGACAAAAAGACAAAAAGGCAAACAAATAGAGAGATAGACAGATAGACATACAGATAGACAGACAGATAGATAGACAAACAGACATATAGATAGACAGACAAACAAACATATAGATAGACATACAGATAGACAAATTGACATACAGACAGACATATAGAAAGATAGACAGACATGCAAACAGATAGACAGAAAGACAAACATACAAACAGGTAGATAGACAAACAGACAGATAGACACACATATCGACAGAGAGAGAGACAAATAGATAGACAAAAACACAGACTGATAGACAAATAGACAAATAGATAGACAAATAGAGAGATCGACAGACAAACAGACAGACAGATAGACACACATACAGACAGAGAGAGAGACAAATAGATGGACAAAAAGACAAAAAGACAAACAAATAGAGAGATAGACAGATAGACAGACAAACAGATAGACATACAAACAGACATATAGATAGACAGACAGATAGGCAGACAAACAGACATATAGATAGATAGACAGATAAACAGACAAACAGACATATAGATAGACAAACAGACAGATTGACATACAGACAGACAGATAGATAGAAAGATAGAAAGACATGCAAATAGATAGATAGACAGACAGACAGATAGACATATAGATAGACAAACATACACACAGACACACAGATAGATTGACCGACAAACACATAGACAAACAAACAGAGAGATAGATAGACAAAAGACAAACAGATAGATAGACAAACAGACACACAAATAGACAGATAGACAGACATACAAACATATAGATATACAGATAGACAGACATATAGACAAACAAACATACAGAGAGACAGATAGAAGACATACAAAAGACAGAGCGATAAACAGACAACAAGACAGATAGATAAAGAGACATACCAACAGATATAGATAGATAGGTAGGTAGTTATCACAAACCAACATAGTTCAGACTATCAAATCCAACACAATTCAATAATCTTCATTAGGAGAAGGTGGATCATCCAATCACATGATACCACCCTGTGGCTCATCACGTTCACCACTAATTATGAAATACATGAGCGTATTCTCACTTTTTCAAATGAATTATTATGTAAATGCAACTATTATAATAATTTACTTTTAATACTCATTAACCACTAACAATTTTTCAACACTTTTACACATAGCAAACTTATCACATATATAGTAAATACGAAACTTATATGTTTTGAATAGATAGTCTCATCAAATGAATTTCTCACATATTTCAAAACATCAATCACACGAATAAATTTCTACATGCGACTTAAAATTAAGTCCCCTAGACTTTAACAACCAAATAATCCGATCCACAATCCTAATCTTCTTAGAGTATATTTTATGTACCAAAACAATTTGATTAAAAATAAATCAGGAACGATCGAACACACACGATTTACCATTTTCAAGTAAAATTCAACTCTAACTATATTCAAAATCGAACAGCCAGACAGACAAACAGACAGACAGACAAACAGACAGACAGACAAATAGACAGAGAGACATATAAATAGACATAGAGAGAGACAGACAAAAGACATACAAAAGACATAGCGACAAACAGACAACAAGACATATAACCCAACAGCCAGATGGACAGATAGACCGACAGACAATCAGTTAGACAGAAAGGTAGACAGACAAACAGACAGATAGAGAGACAGTTAGACAGACAGAAAAATAAATAGATAGACAGACCGACATATAAATAGACAGACAGATATACAGACAGACACACAGAGAGACAACCATACACACACACATAAAAAAGAGATAGACAAACAGACAGATAGAGACATAGATAGATAAATAGATAGATAGACAAACAGACAGAGAAACAGATAGAGAGACAAATAGAGAGATAGACAGACGTATAGACAGATCGACATACAAATAGGTGGACAATCAAAATTAAGTCTCCTAGACTTTATCAACCTAATAGTCTGATCCACAATCCCAATCTCCTTAGAGTATATTTTATGTACCAAAACAATTTGATAAAAAATAAATCGGAAATGATCAAACACACACGATTTACCATTTTCTATCAAATTTCAACTCATACTATATTCTAAACCAAACAAATAGACAAACAAACAGATAGACGGACAAATAGACAAAAAGATAGACATACGGACAAATAGACGAACAGAGAGACAAACAGACATACAGAGAGATAGACAGACAGACAGCCATCCAGACAACTAGACATATAGACAGATAAACAGAAAGGCAGACAGACAGAAAGACTAACGACAGATAGAGAGACAAATAGACAGAATGACAGACAAACATATAGACAAACATAAAGATAGACAGACATATAGACATACATACAAAGAGATAGACAGACAAACAGACTGATAGAGAGATATAGAGATAGATAGACAAATAGACTTATAGACAAACAAATTGATGGACAGATATCAAACATATAGACATACATACAGAGAGTTTGACAACAGAGAGGTAGACAAATAGACAGACTGACAAATAGACAAACAAAAGACAAACAGACAGATAGACCGACAGATAGATAAATAGACAGACACATAGATAGATAGACAAACAGATATAGATAGATAAATAGATAGATAGATAGGCAGTTATCACAAACTAACATAGTGCAATCTATCAATTCCAGCACAATTCAATAATCATCACTAGGAGAAGGTGGATCATCCAATCACATGATACCACCCTGTGGCTCATCACGTTCACCACTAATTATGAAATACATGAGCGTATACTCACTTTTTCACATATTAGGCTAAATTACATCGGTGATCCCTTAACTTAATTTCAGGTAACGTTTTAGTCATTTATCTTTTTTTTTTCCTGAGTTGGTCCTTTATTTTAATTTTAAGAGACAATTTGATATTTTATGTTATAAAATTTCAACAATGTTGTCCTTTTTTTTTTACAAAAATTCAAAAAAATCATCATATTTCTCAAACATAACCTATAAAATTCATTATCATCTTCAATAAAATACAAATTTAATAAAATTCATATATTAAATCTTGAAATAAACTCATATTTTCATTCTTTATTTGATGTTGGAAATGAAAATATGAGTGTATTTGAATATTTGAGTTATGGATTTGATTAAATTTGCATTATATTGAAGATGATTATTAATTTTATGGGTTTTGGTTGAAAATTTTGATGATTTTTTTGAATTTTTATACAAAAAAGGATAACATTGTTGAAATTTTAAAACATAAAATATCAAATTGTCACAGAAAATTAAAATCAAGGACCAACTCGGGAAAAAAAAGATAAAGGACTAAAACGTTATCTGAAATTAAGTTAAGCGACAATGGATGTAATTTAGCCTACATATTATCATCATTAAAATTTATAGCACATATATAGTAAATACGAAGCTTATCAGTTATGAATAGATAGTCTCATCAAATGAATTTCTCACAGATTTCAAAACATCAATCACACGATTAAATTTCTACATGCGAACCAAAATTAAGTCCCTTAGACTTTAACAACCAAATAGTCCGATCCACAATCCTAATCTTCTTAGAGTAAATTTTATGTACCAAATCAATTTGATGAAAATAAATCGGAAATGATCGAACACACACGATTTACCGTTCTCAATTAAAATTCAACTGAAACTATATTCAAAATCGAACAGACATACATACATACTTACATACAGACAAACAAACAGACATACAGAGAGACAGACAAAAGACAGAGCGACAAACAGACAGATAACCAGACAGACAGACGGATAGATAGACATATTGACAGTCAGATAGATAGTTAGATAGACTGAAAGGCAGACAAACAAACAGACAGACATATAGACAGATTGAGAGACAGACAAACAGACAGAGAGATAGATAGACAAACAGATAGACAGACAGACACACAGACAGAATATAACTAAATTTATGAGTTTTGTTTGAAAATTTTGATGAATTTTTATTAAAAAAAAGGATAACATTGTTAACATTTTATAGCATAAAAGATTAAACTGTCACTTAAAATTAAAATAAAGGACTAAATTGGGAAGAAAAAAAAAGATAAAGGACTAAAACGTTAACTGAAATTAAGTTAAGGAACTATAGGTGATATTTACCCTATATAGTAAATACGAAGCTTATCAGTTATGAATAGATAGTCTCATCAAATGAATTTCTCACAGATTTCAAAACATTAATCACACGAATAAATTTCTATATGCGAACTAAAATTAAGTCCCTTAGACTTTAACAACCTAATAGTCCGATCCACATTCCTAATCTCCTTAGAGTGTATTTTATGTACCAGAACAATTTGATGAAAAATAAATCGGAAACGATCAAACACACACGATTTACCATTTTCAATCAACATTCAATTGATACTATATTCAAAATCGAACAAACAGGCAGGCATACCGGAAAAATAGACAGATAAACAAACATACATAGAATAGATAGAAGACAAACAAAAGACAGACAGGCAAACATAGAGATAGAAAGACAAACAGATAGACAAACATACATACAAAGAGTTAGACAGATAGACGAAAGACAGACAAAAGACAAACAGGTAGAAAGGAAGAAAGGCAGATAGACAGACAAACAGACAAATAGATAGACAGACAAACAGACATATAGACAAACAAACAGACATACAGAGAGATAGACAGATAGACAATCATACATAAAGAGAGATAGACAGACAAACTGATAGAGAGATAAATAGACATACAGATTGACAGACAGACAAATTGATAGACATACAGACAGACAAATAGGTAGACAGACATACAAACAAAGAGAGAGGCAGATAGATAGACAAATAGATAGACCAAGAAACAAATAGAGAGATATAAAGATAGACTGACAGATAAACAGACAGATAGATAGAGAGACAAACAGACAGACACACAAAGATAGACAGACAGATAGAGAGACAAACAAACAGACACACAAAGATAGACAGACAGATAGAGAGATACACAAATCGACAGAGAGAGGGGCAGACATATAGATGGACAAACAGACAGTCAGATAGACAAACAGCTAGAGAGACAGACATACAAACATACAAATAGATAGACAAATAGATAGACTGATAGACTGATAGACAGACAGACAGACTAATAGAGAGATAGATAGATAAATAGATAGACAGAAATATAGACATACATACAAAGAGACAGACAGACTGATAGAGAGATAGATAGATAGACAGACAGAAACACCGACAGACATACAGAGAGACATACAAACAGATAGAATTACAGGCAGACAGATAGATAGAAAGGCAGACAAACAAACAGACAGATAGAGAGACAGACTGATAGAGAGACAAACAGATAGATACACACTACGCCAAAAATGTCATTTAAAAACAGATAGACGGTCAAATAGAATGACAGACAGACATACAGAGAGATAGATAGATAGACATACAGAGAGATATTCAGATAGACAAAAGACAGACAAACAGTCAGACAAACATATAGACGGATAAACAGAAAGGCAGAGAAATAGGCAAACTGACAAACAGATAGAGAGACAAACAAAAAGACAGACATACAGACATATAGACAAACAAATAGATAGATAGGCAGATATATAGATAGACAGACAAAGAGACATGTAGACATACATATAGAGAGATAGAGAGATAGATAGACAGACAGATTGACGGACAGACAGATAGACAAACATACAGACAGACAAACAGAAAGACATACAAAAAGAGAGACAAATAGACAGACAAACAAACAAATAGAGAGATAGAAAGATAGACAGACAGATAGATAAACAGATAAATAGATATACAAATAGAGAGACAGACAGACAAATAGACAGATAGATAGAAAGATAGACAGACAAACAGACAGATAGGCAGATACACCGACAGACATACAGAGAGACATACAGACATATAGAATTACAGGCAGACAGATAGATAGAAAGGCAGACAAACAAACAGACAGATAGACAGACAGACTGATAGAGAGACAAACAGATAGATACACACTATGCCAAAAATGTCATTTAATAGCGCTCATTTTACATCGCTTACTAAATACAAGCGCTGTTGTAAATATATTTTAAAAATAACGGAGCCTATCACAGCGTGTAACACCCCAATTTTTAACAGCGAGAGTGTATTTTTTTTTTTCAAAACAAATTCATAAGACAAAGAAATAAATAAGGAAATACCTTTGGATAAATATTTAAGTCATAACACAACGACAATTAGGTCAACATAATTTATAAGCAGCGGAATAGTTTTTTGCAATACGAATCCAAGGTATTTACACATCAAAAAGTGCTACATGGGACCCATCGAAAATAAAATGTCATGCTGACAATATTGGTATAGGTACAGTCTTCCAAATTAAAATAAACACATCCCAAAAGAAAGACATCTAGTCCCTATACCTCAACCTAATCTGATCATTCTACAAAAAACTATACATCCCAAGTGATCTTCACGCGCCCCGCAAGATCCTCCTAACATAGCTCCAGTCAGGTGTTTCCAACTACATTCCCATCCACAGGGTACAAACCGGTATGATGGTCCTGGTTCTCACCTGAAGGCAAAGCCCAGATTTCCACAATAGTGTAAAGGGTCACCAACCGAAATTAACAATTAACACATAACATTTAAGTTTTTAAATGCACAAAATGATATTTCAACTTAGCATGCACCTTAAAAGGGTTTCCATATGCTACACATTCATAAACAAGGTTGAAAAATGAAGTTTTTAACAAAACAGCACTGCTGTATTCGAATATAGCATCTTTGTATTCAAATACAAGGCTGTTTTAGCATTCAGCATCAAAAACAGTTTGTCTGTATTCGAATACAGCCTTCTGTATTCGACTACATAGCAAGTCAGTAGCAAAACAACATGTTTGTATTCGACTACAACAGTTTGTATTCGACTACACAGTATGTCAGTGGCAAAAACAACATGTTTGGATTCGAATACAACTTGCTGTATTCGAATACACATCAGACAACATCAGAAAAACAAAAAAATTCAGCATTTTTCAGCTTTTCAATGGGTTTCGAAATGAATCAACACTTCCACACAAAACCAAACAATTACACTTAACAATTATAGCGCAATCACCAAGACATCTTGAGTTTCGAAATGGTTTTGTAATCAATCACACTTACAAACAATTCCAAAACATCCACACTTGGCAATTATAACACAATCACCCCAACAACTTAAGTTTTGAAAAGGTTTTGCAATCAATCACACTTACAAACAATCCAAAACATCCACACTTGGAAATTATAACACAATCATCATGACAACTTGAGTTCAAACACTCAATCATAATCTTGAATCAAACACGACTCGCGTGCAAAACACCCTAATGCGATGCGTATATGCAAAAATGCATGGATTCGGAATTTCAAATCAAAATCTCCGGGAGCAGAAAATCGTAATTCTACAGTCTCTCACAGACCAACACTTATTACCAAGGTGCCACCTATTACAGGCCCGCACGATTTATTAATATTTAGCCTATCACAAGTCTTAAACCTCAACTCCAAACAAAACCCTCCGCGAGAGGCGTAAATCCTAAACGTACAGTTTCTCACGAACGAACACGAGTGCAGTCTCTCACGGACAAACACAATTTACTAGGGTGTAGTCTCTCACGGACAAACACTAGTGCAGTCTCTCACGGACAAACACAAGTTACCAGGGTGTAGTCTCTCACGGACAAACACCAGTGCAGTCTCTCACGGACAAATACAATTTACCAGGGTGTAGTCTCTCACGGACAAACACCAATGCAGTCTCTCATGGACAAACACCATTAAGTAAAGGCAGATATTAAAAGATTCCCCATTTTTAATACCCATTTAACTCTTACAATTCGAACGACAATCATTAAGTAAATGCAGATATTAAGAGATTCCCCATTATTAATACTCATTTAACTCTAACGATTTTCACTACAAACAATAAGTAAACAGAGTCATTAAAAGATTCCCCATTTTTAATACTCATTTAACTCTAGTGATTTTCAAATTCCACACAGAACATACTCAGACATATTCTCAAATTCCATCCACAATTCACACCAAATTACATCAATTCATTTTTCCACATAATCCACACAAACACATCTCAAAATTTATAAGTATTAGTTATGAAACACGTCAAACACGACAACCACAAATCATCACAACCCACCACTCAAACATATAAAATTTCATTTTCTCAAAATCACACATAAATGAGTTAAATTCATTTTCCATGAAACACTCATCAATATCACCAAAACCCAACTCTAAAATTTCACCCATAAAAGCATTATATTCATTTTCCCAAAATCAACACTTCAACCCTAACAAATTTCTTTTCCACACAACCACAGATAAGTCCCTAAATGCAAACTAAAAATTTGGAAGGAGCCCTTACCTTAACGATAGCTTTAACGAGCGATTATCGTACCGCGAGTAATTTCGATAAAATCTCCGTTCACGACGTTGCTTCCAAAGTTGGTTCACTAGCACCGTAGCATGGTGGTGAGCAACTTTCCCTTCTATCTCTTCGCGAAACGAAGCTTAGATCTAGATGAAACGTGGAGGTTTGCATTCGACGGTTTGAAAATCCCTAACACCGTTTTTCTTCGTTTTCAAATCAAAGAGGAAGATTGAAGCTAAGAAATCCTTGTCTTCTCACCCACCAAGCCTTGGGTTTCTTTTTTTGAAGCCAAAGACAAAGAAAATGGAAAGAAGTAGGAAGAAGAAGAAGAAGGGTTCTCGCAAGTCTGGGAGGAAGACATTTTCTTCCCTCTGTTTTCCGTTTTCTTCCTTTCCTTTCCAATATATATATATAAGTTATATATATATATATATATATATATATATATGTATATATATATATATATATATATATATATTATACTTAAAATCAAACCCAAACGAATATCTAACAACTCTTACACACATCACTTTACTCACATCTCAAACTATTTTGATAAAAATATCTACTCTTGTCGGAAATCAATTGACAGATAAATTTTCAGCAACCTGAGATATTTTTAACAAAATTGTCCGGTATTAAATTCTTTGTAACGTAATTAAATTATTCTCCGACAAATAATTTTTATCCAATTTCTAAAAATGTATTTTTTGGCATTTAACTCACTAAATACCGAAAACTGGGCCAAAAGCCTAAGAAACTTAATATATAATACCCTAAAATTGTATAATTTAGGATTTAAAATTAAGGATCTTACATTACTACCCCCCTAAAATTAGTTTCGTCCTCGAAACTTAAAGTACGAGTAACAATTCACACTAGGTTTGTACTCAAATTCAACATACAAGTCACAACTTGTTTCACCCGACCTACCTGAAGAAAGTGTTGTCTACCCCTTTTCATAGGGTGCTTAATAACTCTACACCCAACCATAGTCGGTAAGGCTCGTCCATTCCATTCAACATGATTTTGTCTACTATCAACAAGAGATTAAGGATGATCAGTCCCTCAATTTGTCAATAAATAGCCAACAACCATGATAGTGGCTTAGACTATCTTAACCAAACTGTAATAGCGCTCCTTGTGACTTACACTTGAGGTTATCCTAATGTACAAGTGTTCAACAATCTTCTCAAAGTCCACTGAGTTTCCCTTATTTTCCTATAACTTTGATCTTGTCGATGAAGTACAATTTCCCATAGCTATGTCACATAGCCTCATTTGCATCCACTTGGTACAAAACATCCATTTGGTACCAAACCGAAACACTAAGTATGACACCAACACACTGAGCACAAAACAATCACTACAATCTCGGAGTATTCTCGTACTCGATACTTCAAATTCCACTTAATGGTAACATAGGGTTCAATACATCAAGGATTAACTCCTCATGTTTCTCCGAACATTGCTCAAAATTCACACTTACGCATCTATAGTTTCATCCAAAATCACTACCCATACTATCTATCTCCTAAACCACAAAGAGATTTGTCACTTATCATAAAATATATATTCTCACTCCTATACTCGTCATTATATTCATACTTAATAATCCGAGTTGCGAATCTAGTTTAACTCGAATGCTCAACTTTACCCCTAAAGTTATCGACTATTCCTCAAAGCGCACTTTATCCAACCAAGGTAGTATTTACCCTTAACGTGCAGCGCCCCTTAACTTCAATACAAGTCTCTTTCATTGACACCAAAGCACCAAATGCTATTCCAAATGGAAGCCTCATCTTCTCAACAATTCCATGATGTTCACATCTCTTTGACAGTTATCAAACTTCATGTAGTCTCATCCCGAGATCTACCAGGAAAACATCTAATACTTTTCTTAACATAAGTCCTCCACTTAGATCTTTACTTGTAATCCCTTATTAGTCTAATGTTAATCCATCCATACTCATCATCTTCGAGTTAACACCAACACATGGCTTATGTGTCCTTGGAACCATTTCATAAATTCATGCCGTCATGATTTGCTTCAACTCTGCCTGACAATCCATCATCTCGAAGATCTCTTCCATTCCTTGAATCCACTGATCAGCTTTTTCTCAGTTCTCATCATCCTTGAACTTTGGAGGATGGTAACGACGAAAATCTTCCAATCCTCTTGACTCGGAAGCACATATCTCTTTTTCCATCTTTTCTAGATCCTGTAGAGTCTTTGCAGCTGTTTGTGCAACTACGAAAACATCCATGTTATTCGTAGCTTCAACCATTTCATCATCCCTACTGACGTTCATTCTTGCAACGTCATTCCTTCTTGGAGGTAGTGTTTCCCCAAAACTAACATCAAGAAGAGTGTCAACACCACTTCGGATAATTCCAAAACTAACCTTCGGCTATATCAACACATAATAACTATCCCTAATCTGACAACTCAGATCAATTACCCCGATGCATGATCAGATAACGACTCCCAACCTACAGGTTGACCTATAACCTAAACCAAGGGATCCACAGCCCCAAAGAAATCTAAAACCAAAGCTCCACATCCCCAAAGAAATCAAAACCAAAGCTCTGATACCACAATGTAACACCCCGATTTTTAACAGCGAGAGCGTATTTTTTTTTTCAAAACAAATCCATAAGAAAAAGAAATAAATAAGGAAATACCTTTGGATAAATATTTAAGTCATAACACAACGTCAATTAGGTCAACATAATTTACAAGCAGCGGAATAGTTTTTTGCAATACAAATCCAAGGTATTTACACATCAAAAAGTGGTACATGGGACCCATCGAAAATAAAATGTCATGCTGACAATATTGGTACAGGTACAGTCCTCCAAATTAAAATAAACACATCCCAAAAGAAAGACATCTAGTCACTATACGTCAACCTAATCTGATCATTCAACAAAAAACTATACATCCCGAGTGATCATCACGCGCCCCGCAAGATCCTCCTAACATAGCTCCAGTCAGGTGTTTCCAACTACATTCCCATCCATAGGGTACGAACCGGTAGGATGGTCCTGGTTCTCATCTGAGGGCAAAGCCCAAATTTCCACAATAGTGTAAAGGGTCACCAACCTAAATTAACAATTAACACATAACATTTAAGTTTTTAAATGCACAAAATGACATTTCAACTTAGCATGCACCTTAAAAGGGTTTCCATATGCTAAACATTCATAAACAAGGTTGAAAAATGAAGTTTTTAACAAAACAACATTGTTGTATTCGAATACAACATCTATGTATTCGAATACAAGGCTGTTTCAGCATTCAACATAAAAAACAAAATGTCTGTATTCAAATACAGCCTTCTGTATTCGACTACACGGCAAGTCAATAGCAAAACAACATGTCTGTATTCGACTACACAGTAAGTCAGTGGCAAAAACATCATGTTTGTATTCGAATACACATAAGACAGCAGCAGAAAAACAACAAAATTCAGCATTTTTCAGCTTTTCAAAGGGTTTCGAAATCAATCAACACTTACACACAAATCCAAACAATCACACTTAACAATTATAGCGCAATCACCACGACATCTTGAGTTTCGAAATGGTTTATAATCAATCACACTTACAAACAATTCCAAAACATCCACACTTGGCAATTATAACACAATCACCCCAACAACTTAAGTTTCGAAAAGGTTTTGCAATCAATCACACTTACAAACAATCCAAAACATCCACACTTAGCAATTATAACACAACCATCATGACAAAAAAACTCAATCATAATCTTGAATCAAACAAGACTCGCGTGCCAAACACCCTAATGCGATGCATATATGCCAAAATGCAAGGACTCGGTATTCAAACCAAACTCTCAGGGAGTTGAAAATCGTAATTGTACAGTCTCTCACAGACCAGCACTTATTACCAAGGTGCCACCTACTACAGGCCCGCACGATTTATTAATACTTAGCCTATCACAAGTCTTAAACCTCAATTCCAAACAAAACCCTCCACGAGAGGCGTAAATCCTAAACGTACAGTTTCTCACGAACGAACACGAGTGCAGTCTCTCACAGACAAACACAATTTACTAGGGTGTAGTCTCTCACGAACAAACACCAGTGCAGTCTCTCACGGACAAACACCTTTTACCAGGGTGTAGTCTCTCACGGACAAACACCAGTGCAGTCTCTCACAGACAAACACAATTTACAAGGATGTAGTCTCTCACGGACAAACACAATTTACTAGGGTGTAGTCTCTCACGGACAAACACAATTTACCAGGGTGTAGTCTTTCACAGACAAACACCAGTGCAGTTTCTCACGGACAAACACAATTTACCAGGGTGTAGTCTCTCACGGACAAACACTAGTGCAGTCTCTCACGGACAAACACTAGTGCAGTCTCTCACGGACAAACACTATTTACCAGGGTGTAGTCTCTCACGGACAAACACTATTTACCAGGGTGTAGTCTCTCACGGACAAACATCAGTGCAGTCTCTCACGGACAAACACAATTTACCAAGGTGTAGTCTCTCACGGACAAACACCAGTGCAGTCTCTCACGGACAAACACAATTTACTAGGGTGTAGACTCTCACAGACAAACACTAGTGCAGTCTCTCACGGACAAACACAATTTACTAGGGTGTAGTCTCTCACGGACAAACATCAGTGCATTCTCTCACAGACAAACACAATTTACCAGGGTGTAGTTTCTCACGGACAAACACCAGTGCACTCTCTCACGGACAAACACAATTTACCAGGGTGTAGTCTCTCACGAACAAACACCAGTGCACTCTCTCACGGACAAACACCATTAAGTAAAGGCAGTTATTATAAGATTCCCCATTTTTAATACCCATTTAACTCTTACAATTCGAACGACAATCATTAAGTAAATGCAGATATTAAGAGATTCCCCATTCTTAATACTCATTTAACTCTAACGATATTCACTACAAACAATAAGTAAACAGAGTCATTAAAAGATTCCCCATTTTTAATACTCATTTAACTCTAATGATTTTCAAATTCTACATAGAACATACTCAGACATATTCTCAAATTCCATCCACAATTCACACCAAATTACATCAATTCATTTTTCCACAGAATCCACACAAACAGATCTCAAAATTTATAAGTATTAGTTATGAAACACGTCAAACACGACAACCACAAATCATCACAACCCACCACTCAAACATATAAAATTTCATTTTCTCAAAATCACACATAAATGAGTTAAATTCATTTTCCATGAAACACTCATCAATATCACCAAAACCCAACTCTAAAATTTCACCCATAAAATCATTATATTCATTTTCCCAAAATCAACACTTCAAACTTAACAAATTTCTTTTCCACACAAGCACAGATAAGTCCCTAAATGCATACTAAAAATTTGGAAGGAGCCCTTACCTTAACGATAGCTTTAACGAGCGACTACCGTACCGCGAGTAATTTCGATAAAATCTCGGTTGACGACGTTGCTTCCAAAGTTAGTTCACTAGCACCGTAGCGTGGTGGTGAGCAACTTTCCCTTCTATCTCTTCGTGAAACGAAGCTTAGATCTAGATGAAACGTGGAGGTTTGCGTTCGACGGTTTGAAAATCCCTAACACCGTTTTTCTTCGTTTTCAAATCAAAGAGGAAGATTGAAGCTAAGAAATCCTTGTCTTTTCACCCACAAGCCTTGGGTTTCTTTTTTTAAAGTCAATGAAAAAAAAATGGAAAGAAGTAGGAAGAAGAAGAAGAAGAAAAAGGGTTCTCGCAAGGCTGGGAGGAAGACATTTTCTTCCCTCAGTTTTCCGTTTTCTTCCTTTCCATTCCAATATATATATATATATAAGTTATAATAATAATAATATATATATATATATATATATATATATATATATATATTATACTTAAAACCAAACCCAAACGAATATCTAACAACTCTTACACACATCACTTCACTCACATCTCAAACTATTTTGATAAAAATATCTACTCTTGTCGCAACTCAATTGACAGATAAATTTTCAGCAACCTGAGATATTTTTAACAAAATTGTCCGGTATTAAATTCTTTGTAACCTAATTAAATTATTCTTTGACAAATAATTTTAATCCAATTTCCAAAAATATATTTTTTGGCATTTAACTCACTAAATACCAAAAACTGGGCCAAAAGCCTAAGAAATTTAATATAAAATACCCTAAAATTGTATAATTTAGCATTTAAAATTAAGGGTCTTACACAGCGCTTTTTTGACAAGCACTGTGAAAAAAGCCCTGTTGTAGGATCATATAGCGTTTGCGCATAATGTTTATAAGGCTTTTACAACGCTTGTACAAAAGCGTTGTAAACTGAAGCGCCTTCACGTATTATTTTATAGCGCTTTTTCACAAGCGCTGTAAAAGACATGCGCTTTCAAATAATTAAGTTACCTATTACAGCGCTTTTTTCACAAGCGCTGTAAAAGACATGCGCTTTCAAATAATTAAATTACCTATTGCAACGCTTTTTACACAAGCTCTGTAAAAGACATGCGTTTTCAAATAATTTAATTACTTATTACAGCGCTTTTTTCATAAGCGCTATAAAAGACATGCGCTTTCAAATAATTTAATTACCTATTATAGCGCTTTTTTCACAAGCGCTGTAAAATAATTCACTTTAAATAAAAATCATTTACTTTTAAATAAATAAAAACAAATTTAAAACAAATTTATGAACCCTCATCACATCTACTCTGGGAACCCTCATATCCTCTACGTACTGTGCGGTCATTTACGTTGTCTCAAGTATTTATTAATTTGTTTAATTTTGTCAAAAAAATCTTTAGTTTTTTTAATAATTGTTTTGAAATATGTTGATCTGTTCTGTTTTGAAATCTTTTATGTTTTGAAATTGTTATTAGATATGTTGATATTAGATATATTGATATTGGTTTTTTTGTTGAAATTTGTTGATCTGTTCAGTAGTTTATTATTTTTGTAACTGCATTTATATAGGTCGTATAATATGGATCGGAAATGGATGTCTGCCAATCGATTGTCAAAAGAGTATGAAAATGGAGTGAAGGAGTTTGTTGAGTTTGCAGTGATGAATACAAAAGATCCAAATAGAGTCGTTTGTCCTTGTTTAAAATGTTGTTTTGGAAAACGCGTTAGAGAAGATGAATTGGAAGGACATTTAGTATGTAATGGAATTGATCAAAGCTACACATGTTGGATAAGACATGGTGAGAAAAAAAAAAGGAAACATTAATTTTGAGAATGGTTAGATATATGCTTCAACTGACTTCAATACAGATACATATGAGCCGGACCGAGTTGAGGAGATTGCAAAAGTAGTTGAAGAAGATCTTCGAGATTATCCTAAAATGTTTGAAAGTTTGTCGAGTGATGCAGAGAAACCATTATATAATGGTTGTACTAAATTCACAAGACTGTCGGCGATATTAAAGTTGTACAACTTAAAAGCGAGTAATGGATGGTCTGATAAAAGCTTCACATAATTATTAACACTCATAAAAGATATGTTTCCAGATGATAATGAACTTCCCAGTCGAACCTACGAGGCTAAATGGATTTTGTGCTCTATTGGCATGAGTTACGAAAGGATTCATGTGTGTCCTAACGATTACATTTTATTTCGAAATGGATATGAATTACTTAAGCCATGTCCGAAATGCAATGTCTCTTGATATAAGAAGAAAGAATCTACTCCAGCAAAAGTCGTGTGGTATTTTCGTATAATACCAAGATTTAGGCGCATGTATCGTAGTGAAGAAGATTCAAAACACTTGACATGGCATGCAGATGAAAGAATTAGAGATGGAATGTTTCGACACCCTGCAGATTCCCCACAATGGGCAAAAATTGATCACGAGTATCCTGAATTCAGGATAGAGTCAAGAAATCTAAGACTTGCACTTTCTATTGATGGAATGAATCCACATGGTCTTCAAAGCATCTCACACAGCATGTGGCCTGTGATTTTGTTGATTTATAACCTACCTCCATGGTTATGTATGAAGCGTAAGTTTATGATGTTGTCTCTGTTAATTTTTGGACCCAAACAACCGGGGAATGATATCGACGTATACTTGACTCCTTTAATTGAAGATTTAAAAATTATGTGGGAACACGTGTGGAAGTTTATGATGGGTATAAGAAAGAATGTTTCAATTTGAGGGCTATGTTGTTCGGCACAATTAATGATTTTCCAGCATATGGTAATTTATCAGGATATAGCATTAAAGGTCAGTGTGCATGTCCTATATGTAAAGAGAGTACAAATTGGATGCGGTTGAAACATTGGAAGAAGAATGTGTTTCTTGGACATCGTAGATTTTTACCTTATAGTCATCAATATCGTGGGTGGAGAAATGCATTCAATGGAAAATCAGAGGAAGGTAAAGCTCCTTTAGCACCGACTGGATATCAAATACTTGAAAAAGTACAAGGTTTGACCAATAAATTTGGCAAACGTTTTGCGGGAGAGCTAGTCAAAACTGGGTGGAAGAAAAAGTCAATTTTCTTTGAATTGCCATATTGGAAGTCATTGTATATAAGACATTTCCTCGATGTGATGCATATTGAAAAAAATGTATTTGATAGTGTTATTGGTACGTTACTCAATGTTCCAGGAAAGTCTAAAGATGGCATCAACGCAAGATTGGACTTGGTCGATATGGGAATAAGAAATGAATTGGGTCCCGTAAAGAAAGGAAATCACACATATCTACCTCCAGCCGCTCATACTCTATCTAGAAAGGAAAAAATTGTTCTATGTAAATTTCTACACGAAGTTAAAGTTCTAGAAGGATACTCTTCAAACATTAAAAATTTGGTTTGTATGACAGACCTCATGTTAAAAGGTTTGAAGACCCATGATTGTCATATTCTAATGGAGCATTTGCTACCAATAGGTATACGTTCCATTTTACCTGAAAAAGTTCGACGAGCCTTAACTAGATTATGTTTCTTCTTCAGGGAAATTTGTAGTAAAGTGATCGACCCTCAGAAATTACCGACATTGCAGAGGGAAATTGTTGTTACTTTGTGTGAGCTTGAAATGTATTTCCCACCCTCATTTTTTGATATAATGGTTCACCTTACTGTTCATTTGGTTAAGGAGACACAACTTTGTGGGCCAGCTTATATGAGATGGATGTATCCGATAGAACGATATATGAAAATATTAAAAGGGTACGTAAAAAGTAGAAGTTGACCAGAAGGTTGTATTGCTAACGGTACATTGTTAAAGAGGCTGCTGAATTTTGTACTGAATATTTGTCCAATGTTGAATCCATAGGGCTTCCCATGTCTCGTCATTCGGGAAGAATATCAGGAGAAGGTATAATTGGAAGGAGACTACTGACTATATCAAGGACAGAATGGGAGCAAGCACAATTGTATGTTCTGCACAATGATGATGAGGTTCAATCGTATGTTACAATACACATGGATCAGTTATCTCGTTTGAACATGAATAGGAATCAAAATTGGATAACTCGAGAGCACAATCGATGTTTTATAACATGGTTAAAAAATCACATAAAGTCAAAGTTTGATATAGACCCTGAATCAATTTCACAGAGATTGAGGTGGCTAGCAAATGGTCCGAGCTTACATGTCTTTTCTTACACTAGTTATGTTATTAACGGCTACACATTTTATACCAAAGAACAAGATGTTCAGATCACTATGCAAAATAGCGGAGTCACTCTCGTAGCTGAAGCGATGCATGTCTCAAGTGCCAAAGACAAAAACCCAATATATGCAAATCTATCATATTTTGGGGTTATCGAGCGCATATGGGAGTTAGACTACACAATTTTTCGTGTTCCCATATTTGGTTGCAAGTGGGTCGATAATAATAATGGCGTTCAGATTGATGATTCAGGATTCTTGCTTGTCGATTTTAATAGGCTGGGATACAAAGACGAGCCTTTTATTTTAGCGTCGCAAGCTCAACAAGTGTTTTATGTCACTGATCCTTCTGATGATAAATGGTCTGTTGTCCTATCGACCAATAAAATAAGTGATAATAACAATAATGATGAAGATGTTGGTAATGATCCTTTATTTGCAACATCACAACAACCACATGAAATTGATTCAACTGATGATGGTTTATATCTTAGAGATGATCATGATGAGGGAATTTGGATTAATCCATCATTTCGTATTGTAAATGGACAAACAAATGTGAATCCCACCAGGAAAAGAAGAAAGGCATCTTAATGTACATGTTTAATTGTTTTATATAAGCTATGTAATCTGAACTATGTTAATGTAAATTTAATTGTTTGAACATTTGTTTTATATATGCAGCCATGTATTTGATTTTCTGATTAATTTATTTTCTACTTATATTTAGCTTGATTTGAGTGCTTTATACTAAGTTCATGTAATTTAATATAAACTAGTAATTTACATGAACTGAACTGAATATAAATTAGTAATTTACATGAACTGAATTGAACTAAATTGAAAAAGAGCCTTAAATATAAAAATAAAACAAGGAGGTCTTTTACAGCGCTTTTTCAAATAAGCGCTGTAAAAGAGCCTTTATAAAATAACGTAAGGAGGCCTTTTAGAGCACTTATTTGTAAAAGCGCTGTAAAAGGCATTTAAAAAAACATTCATATATCATAAGAAAACAAGGAGGTCTTTTACAACACTTTTTTCAAATAAGCGCTGTAAAAGAGCCTTTTTAAGATAACGTAAGGAGGCCTTTTAGAGTGCTTATTTGCAAAAGCGTTGTAAAAGGCTTTAAAAAAAACATACATATATCATAAGAAAACAAGGAGGTCTTTTACACCGTTTTTTCAAATAAGCGCTGTAAAAGAGCTTTTTTAAAATAACGTAAGGAGGCCTTTTAGAGCGCTTTTCCAACAAGCGTTGTAAAAGGCTTTAAAAAAAACATTCATATAATATTAGAAAACAAGGAGGTCTTTTACAACGCTTATTGGGAAAAGTGTTGTAAAATAGCCTTTTAAAAAATTAAATAAAGACGCCTTTTAGAGCGCTTTTCAAACAAGCGCTGTAAAAGGCTTAGGCCTTTTCGAGCGCTTTTCTAACAAGCGCTGTAAAAGGCTTATAAAAAAGCGCTGTAAAAGGGTTTTATATATAACAGTAAACCGCTTTAGTTTCCTCTTCATTACGTAAACTTCACTATCATCTCAACCTTCATCGTTCTTCTCTTCCTTTGCAAACCCTATCATCTCTTCCATTACGAACCTTATTTCCACGATCATCTCCTTCATTTCGAACCTTATTTCCATCCACGATCATCTCTCCCATTGCACACAATATATTTTCATTGAAATACGGAACCCTCATTACTTATTTCTTCAAACCATGTTTCTGCGAACCATATTTTTGTGAACTTTCTGCGAACCCTCTTTTCTTTGCATTTCGTATTTCTTCGAACCCTCATTATTCATGTATTGATGTTATTTATGTTTTGTAATCACTAAAATGCATGTTGAGCTTGTTTAAGATATACTGATACTTATATGTACTTAGAATCCTGCATGTTGAGCTTGTTGAAGTTATACTAAACTGCATGTTGAACTATTTGTAGTTAAATGGATAACACCAAAGATTTAAAATGTCAAAATGAAGAAGTTGTCAACACTAAGACTTATGCAAATGAAGTCAAACGTGGTGCAACTATAATGCAAAAGGTCATTAAAGCAAGGAGCAATTGCATCAAATTTGAGGTATACTATACTCTGTTTGTTGTGTGTTTTTTATCCTTTTTTAATAGCATGTACTTACTATATGAGTTTATTAGGTTGGCTGGAATGAAAGTGGTCAGCCAATTGACCCCAACAGCTCCATGTTTGTAAGTTTCATTGGGGCTATTGTTCGACAAAATATCTGAATTACGATTGATGATTGGAGAGATAAGGCGTTGAAGGATGCCAAAGATAAATTATGGAATGAGATTCAAGTAACTTTTTTGATCCACTCTTTTGTCATTTATAATTTTTTTCATTGAAATACTTTACATACTCAAATTATATCTTTATTTCGCTTGTAGACTTCTTTTGTTCTTGATGAGGGGAGAAAGAGTTTTGTATTGAGAGTTGCTGGGAAAATCTACTGCGGATTTAGATCTCACCTCTCTAATTTCTATCTAAAAGATAGAGAAGGAAATACAAATGCTGAAGCTCCAAGAATATATAAACATTATATATCAAATGATGAATGGAGTGCATTTGTATCCAAACGTTCGGACCCCGCGTTTGTCGTAAGTGATTAATTTATTAGCATTTTTGCTTTATTATTCATATTCGTAGCGTAGTTTAAATTTTTACACGATTGCTATTTTTTTATATAGAATATTAGTAAGGCAAATCACGAAAGGGCAAGCAATCCGACACACCCATACAAAAAATCATGTATGGGATATGCACGTCTTGAGCAAAAACTTGTAAGTAATTAAACATCACTTTTATATAATGAAGTAATTTGTATTATAAACTATAGTTTCTAACTAATATTTTGTTTATGATCTTAACGAATAACGACAAGACACCCAATCCGATCAACCCTTGGGTCGTCATATATTGTGGAAGGAAGCTCGTGTAAATAAAGACGGAGTGGTTGACAATGAAAATGTCCAAAAAGTAATAAAACTTTGTGTAAGTATATTATCACTTTAATATTTTTTTAATATTGTATTTTATCACTTGAATATATTTGAATATTGTATTTTCAAAATGATATTGAACTTATCTTTTTAATCCTACATGTATTTTAGGAGACTATCGAACAAAGTTCTGAAAATCAAGAGGGCAACAATGCTAGTTGCAGGGACATTCTGGGTAAAGTTTTTAATGTTCCTGAGTATTCCGGTCGGGTTAGGGGAAAGGATTGGGCGTAACTCCCAAAAGCTATTTTTCTCAAGAGAAGTGCCAAAATCATTCCAATGAGGAAGTATTAGAGAAGCTCAAACTCCTTACAGAGCAAGTGGCACTTTTGGTGAAGACAAACAAAGACAAGCAACTCCCGGATCAGCTCCAACATGAAATACAAATGGAGAGTGAAACCGCGAGTTGCAACATTGGTCTCAAAAGTATTCCCGAGGTAATTAATTATTTACTTATGTAATTACTTATGTATTAACTATACTTATATATTAACTGTACTTATGTTTTAACTATTGATTTAGGGTGTCACTCCATGCGTGCTATACTTATCCTCCCCTACTCATCGGAAGGTCGGAAAAAGAAAATTGTACAATACTTCGGGAGAAGTATTGCACAATACACTGATCCCTGCGGGCCATGTCAAAGTATCACCTGTTATTGCTTTGGAACCAATTGCACCGTTTTTGCCGATACCACACATCTTGTTGCCCTCGATAAGGTATATTTAATTAATTGAAATGTATGTTTAATTGATATGTATATTTAATTGCTGATTTTTTTCCGCTCCTAACTTTAATTTCACATTTATATTTAGATGCTTAAAAAGCCTAAAGGGAATGATAAAAAGATTCCCATAAACGAATCAATTACATCTCCCAAAAAGGTTTGTCACATTTATTCCCTAAGGTTTGTCATTTTTTCAGATTCAATAAACTAACATTTAACCTCATTTTTGTAGATCCAATTAAATAAACCACCCGTACAGCAAAAAAAAGCCAGCAAACCTCAAAAATTGGAGGGTAATAGAGCTGGCAAACTACAAAAGTTGGAGGGTAATAAAGCTGCCAAAGTTGCAGCTAGAAAACTGGATCGGGGACAATCGGTCGCTGCTGCTCCTAAATAAGTCAGGCATGCCTTACTAAATACGGGGCGCGTCTTGACATCCAAGTAAAAAGGAACATGGGCTGCAACGACGATTCGCGCATCATACCCATGAATAAAGCTATATTCGAAGATGAGTATGAAGAATTTCTCGAAAAGGAGCACATTTACGAACTTCTCAACCATAAGGAGCTGAGTGCTACTGTCATGAGCTTGTACATAAGGTAAAAAAATATTTTTAATTGCATTTATTGGTAATTAATTAAATGTATTGGTAATTAATCTAGTTTAAAATTTTCATTGAAGGTTTTTGTATGAGAAGATTGTGTGCACGCGCAAATTGTCAAATAAATACTCATTCTTGTCTCCGCATAAGCTGTCGATGTGCAAACTCGATCCAGTAAATGTAAAGAATTACATTGTAGATATGTTATTAGGAAATATAGAAAAGGATAAATTGTTCATTGCACCGTATAATTCAGGGTACGTAATTATATATTACTTATTTATATCTTTTTTAATTGATGAGAATTTAATTTATTAGTTGTGTATAAACAAAATTGCTAAACCAAATTTTTTTGTTGTTGTAGGGCACATTGGGTGCTATTTGCAATCAATGCGACCTCTGAAGTTATATACTATTTGGATCCCTTGCATGGCAATTACAACAATCACTCCGATATAAAGACTATGTTCGACGCGTAAGTAATACTCATTTATTTCTTACATATATATATAAATAATGTGTTTGTTAATGCTATAATAATCACATTTATTTATTCGAGAGTGATTTACATGTTTTTCGAGCTCAAAGAGGTGCAACAGTGTCGAAGCAAAAGTCTAATAACATCACATGGATTCCAATAAAGGTTTGAAATATATGTCTTTAAATTTTTTTTTACAAATATATGCCTTTATGATCAATGCACAAATATTTTTTTGACTTATATGTTTTATTTTACAGTGCCCTCGTCAAACAAACAACATCGACTGTGGGTACTATGTATTGCGATTCATGAAGGAGATTGTTGACAGGAATAAAACTATTATCCCAGAAAAGGTACGGTATTTTCATTATATGATTTTCATTATAAATTATCTATATATTTGATTCTAACTTAATATGTTCAATTTTTATATTGCACAGTACTTTGACAATTCCAGTCCATCATACTCTGAGGAAGATCTAATGGAATTAAATGAAGACTAGTGTTAGTATATGCTTGAAATGAACATTATTTGATTTTCTGGGAAATAGCATGCTGCAAGGGATCTGAATATTATATGGTAGCTAGTTATATTTTGTGTATTTTGTTAGTTATATGTATATGATCATATGACACAATATATGAACATGTATATGAATATGTGTTGTTGTACAATATCTGTCCAATGTATATGTAGTTAATTAAGTTATATATAGGTATCTTAATGTTCTGTTGTAAATTACAGAGTTACAGAGTTACATGTTAATTAAGTTATAGAGTTCTGTCCAATGTACATGTTAATTAAGTTACAAAGTTTTGTTTTTGTCTACTGATTGATTGAACTGATTCTGAATATGTATTTGAATATGTTTTGTTGTTGTGTGAACTGATTGTGAACTGATTCTGGATAAAAATAATTTTGGAAAAAAATTAAAAGACAGCGCTTTTCTAAAAAAATGCCATAAACAGCTAAAAAGCGCTTTTCAAAAATTTAATTCACGTTTAAAAAAAAATTACACATTTTACAGCGCTTTTTCAAAAAAGCGTTGTAAAATGTGAACCCGTAATTCATATATTGGGTGTGCATTTTACAACGCTTTTTCAAAAAAGCACTGTAAAATGTGCACCTATAATGCATATATAGGGTGCATATTTTACAGCGCTTTTTCAAAAAGCGCTGTAAAAGGCGCGTCCAATATATGAATTATAGGTGCACATTTTACAGCGCTTCTTCAAAAAAGCGCTGTAAAATGTGCATAATAATGCATATTATGTGCACGCATTTTACAACGCTTTTTTCAAAAAGCGTTGTAAAATGTGCATAACAAGCACGCATTACTACAACATGTTTTATAGCGCTTATTTTTTATAAAGAAAAAAACACTGTTGTATCTTTTACAGCGCTCGATTCCAAAGCACTGTTGTACTAAGCTTATCAGTAATGAATAGATAGTCTCATCAAATGAATTTCTCAAAGATTTCAAAACATCAATCACACGAATAAATTTCTACATGCGAACTACAATTAAGTCCCCTAGACTTTAACAACCTAATAGTCCGATCCACAATCCTAATCTCCTTAGAGTATATTTTATGTACCAAAACAATTTGGTCAAAAATAAATCGGAAACAATCAAACACACACGATTTACCAATTTCAATCAATATTCAACTCATACTATATTCAAAATCAAACAGACATACAAACAAACAAACAACAGACAAATAGACAGAAAGACAGACAGACGAACAAATACATAGATAGACAGACATATAGAGAGAGATAGATAGACAGACATACAGAGAGATAGACAGACAGACAAACAGACAGACACACAAATAGACAGTTTGACAAACATACAGACAGATAGACAGAAAGGCAGACAAACAGGCTAACAGACAAACAGATAGAGAGACAAACAGACAAATAGACAAACAGACATATAGGCAAACAGATAGATAGATAGACAGACAGACAGATATTGATATACATACAAAGAGATAGAGAGATAGATAGACAGACAGATTGACAAACAAACAGATAGACAGACATACAAACAAACAAACAGATAGACAGACAAAAAGAGAGACAAATAGATAGACAGACAGATAGAAATACAATTAGAGAGATAGAAAGATAGACAAACAGAAAAATAAACAGACAAACAGATATAAAAATAGAGAGACACCAAGCCAGATAGACAGACAGACAGACAGATAGACAGATAGATAGAAAGATAGACAGACAAACTGACAGATAGACAGATACACCGAAAGACATGCAGAGAGACAAAGAGACAGACAAATGACAAACAGCAATACAGACAAACATACAGACAGACAAATAGATAGAAAGGCAGACACCAGACAGACAGATAGAGAGACAAATAGATAGATACACAGGCAGACATACTTATAGAAATACAAACATAGAGATAGACAGACAGACAGATAGACTGATAGATAGATAGATAAATAGACAGACAGACAGACATACAAATAGACAAATAGATAGATAGACAAATAGATAGACAGAATGACATACAGACAAACAGATATACAGACATAGAGACATATAGATAGACAAACAGGCAGACAGACAGACAAATACAGAGATAGATAGACAAACAGATAAACAGACAAATAGATATACAAATAGAGAGACACCTAGACAGATAGACAGACAGACAGATCGACAAATAGATAGAAAGATAGACAGACAAACCGACAGATAGACAGATACACCAAAAGACATACAGAGAGACAAATAGACAGACAAAAGACAGAGAGCAATACAGAAAAACATACAGACAGACAGAAAGATAGAAAGGCAGACACCAGACAGACAGATAGGGAGACAAACAGATAGATACACAGGCAGACATACTTATAGAAATACAAACATAGAGATAAACAGACAGACAGATAGACTGATAGATAGATAGATAAATAGACAGACAGACGGACAGACAGACATACAAATAGACAAATAGATAGATAGACAAATAGATAGACAGACATATAGACAAACAGATAGACAGACATATAGACATATAGATAGACAAACAGGCAGACAAACAGACAGACAAACAGATAGACAAACAAACAGATAGACACGCAGACAGATAGATAGACAGACATATAGACAGACATATAGACAGATAGACAGAAAGACAAATAGACAGATACACAGAAAGACAGATAGACATATAGAGAGATACACAGAGAGATACACAAATAGACCAACAGATGGACAAATAAATAGACATACAAACAGAGATAGATAGATAGACATATAGACAGACAGATAGACAGAGAGATAGACAGGCAGATAGAGAGACAGATAGAGAGACAGACAGATAGACAGACAGATAGACAGACAGACAGATAGACAGATAGATAGACAGACAGATAGACAGATAGAGAGACAGACAGACAGATAGACAGATAGAGAGACAGACAGACAAATAGACAGATAGACAGATAGACAGATAGACAGATAGACAGATAGACAGATAGACAGATAGACAGATAGACAAATAGACAGACAGACGGATAGACAGATAGACAGAGAGACAGACAGACAGATAGAGAGATAGACAGACCGACAGACAGATAGACAGACAGACAGACAGACATACAAACAGACAGACAGAGAGACAGACAGACAGATAGACATACAGACAGAGAGACAGACCGACAGAGAGACAGACAGATAGACAGACAGACACAGAGATAAACAGACTGATAGAGAGACAGATAGATAGATAGACAGACAGATAGACAGACAGATAAACAGATAGAGAGACAGATAGACAAACAGACAGAAAAATAGATATATAGACAGACAGATAGATAGACAGACAGATAGATAGAAAGAGAGATAGATAGACAAATAGATAGATAGACAGATAGATAGATAGACAGACAGATAGATAGATAGACAGATAGATAGACAGACAGATAGATAGACAGACAGATAGATAGACATACAAATAGATAACGTTTTGCAGATGATCTTTAAAGAAAAAGAATTCCATAGTAGTGATAATTATATAATTTAGATTGACTTCAAAAACTCATCATTTACAAAATAATTTAAGAATGCTTTAAAAACTTTTTTTATTTTGGACAAAATCATTTAAAACTTAATAGACCATTCTATTGAATTAAAATTTATTATAATTTGGTATGATACAAATGTTCAATCAAATTTACAATGTATTGCGATTCAGGGTGATACAAACACCAAACCTTGAATAGTAATT
Organism: Cicer pinnatifidum; assembly: GCA_037974775.1. Taxonomy (NCBI): domain Eukaryota; kingdom Viridiplantae; phylum Streptophyta; class Magnoliopsida; order Fabales; family Fabaceae; genus Cicer; species Cicer pinnatifidum. The sequence continues at coordinate 31,581,136 of JBBPBR010000001.1, read as the reverse complement.
AGGGATAGATGAGTTTTGGCACTAAGTGAGTAGTAAACTAATTGTGAAGGTGTAACATATTTTGAGTCAAAATTGTTGCGTATGAACCTTAATAACGACACTCTTAACAGTAAGGGCATCACTCCATTTGCTTTCTACTTGAATTATATGTGATATAAATGTATTGTGATGTTATGTATTGGTCCTATTTTTGTGTTATCTTCAAAATATGTGTGTTATATGAATTATATGTTTAAGAGTGATATTTGGAGATTAAGTAATTTGCGTATTTTGATTGGTAACGGGTGGCTACTTAAGGTGATGACTTTGTGTCATTGAAACGAAGAAGCAAAAAAAACCCTAAAAACCAAAAATCCTAAACAAAGAAGTAAAAATAGAATCCCTAAATCAATAACTAAAAACCCTAAATTGAAGGAAACAACAATCATACAACGAAGCAATAACAATGATATAGAGAAGTAAACTTACAATGAAAATCGGGTGCAACCCAATGGAGTGAGTAGTAAACTAATTTCAAACACGATTATCTATCTATCTATCTATAAAGCAAATGGAGTGATGCCCTTACTGTTAAGAGTGTCGTTATTAAGGTTCATACGCAACAATTTTGACTCAAAATATGTTACACCTTCACAATTAGTTTACTACTCACTTAGTGCCAAAACTCATCTATCCCTAATTACTATTCAAGGTTTGGTGTTTGTATCACCCTGAATTCCCCACGAGTACGAAAATGGAGTATCATAGATAGATAGATAGATAGATAGATAGATAATGGAGTATCATATCTATCTATCTATCTATCTATCTATCTATAAATCTGAATCAAATCTTATTTTAGATTTTCTTCAAAAATATGAATCTTCTTTCATACTCTGTGAAGTCAAATATACTATTCAATGTTATGTATTGGTTCCTTCACAACTAGGTTTTTAAAATGTAAACTTCGATTTTCTACACTACTATAAAAATAAAATATTTGATATTTCAATAATTTATTACTCTTTCTCAAATAAGTTTACAAAAATTTCAATTATCAAATTTTTATGTTTAACTCTCAAAATAGAACATTTTTCCACTATTGATTTTCTTGAAAATATAAAAAATCATAAAACTCTATTTTGTTAATAAGCTAAATCATTATAACTCAATTTCAAACACCACTTTGTTTTCATACATTTTGAAAAGAAAATGAATGTACTCGAATAAAAATTTTCATATAGATAACGTAAATATTTCAAACCTTTATCCACTGCTAATTCGATGTCCACAATTTCAATTTTTTTCGAGACTCAAATAACTAACTACATAATCATAGAAACTTACAAAAAAAATTTCCTTCAAAATCAGACTTACTACAAAATTTTCCGTTTCTCAATTTTGGTTTTGAAGCTAACTAACTCAATTAAATCATTGATTTCTCAAGTTATAAATCTTAGAGTTATAATCAAACAAACTCACTTCCCAAACATATGAATTTTGAAGTTAACATTTTTTTCTCCTTAACACATCAAATAAATGAAACTTGAAATTTTTCCTAACTTTAACATCTCTAACAAATTTAGTAAAATTTCTTAATTTAGTTTAAACTCATTTATTTAAAGATATCCCATTACATAACTTAAGTAATACACAATACTAATTTCACACTAACCTAAAACAGTCAAGCAAAATAAAAATTAATAAAAAAAAAACGTTAAGTTCCTTACCTAAGCATAAGGGGTGGCTGCCAACGAAAGAAATGACAAAATAAAGTGCTTCCTTTTCCCCTTGTATTATGAAGAGAAAGAATGAGCACAATGGGAGCTAGAGTTTGGTTTTGTAGGTTGTTAAATTGACCACTTACCACACTAAAAATAATGAAGAGGCATAATTTGTGTGGCTATCGATTTTATTTTTTCTAGTGTATGTGTTAGTTGTGATATAGTGAGAACGAAAAATATTAATATTTTTAATTCTGAAAAATATAATTTCACTCGATAAAATCATAAATTATCTCAAGAAATTACATTTAAGGTTTTAACAGTCACAAAAATTTCTCTAATTGTCCTATAAATAGTAAGAGAGGAGCTAAACACCGTCTTTGAATGTATGATTGAGAGTCTCCAAATGATCCTTGTAGTACAGACAAAAGGGAGCACATCAAACCCCTTTGTTGTTGAGTTGTTCTTTTACATGAATTGCATTATTTAAAATTCTCCAAATAAAAACCCTTTGTTTTTGGGTGATATTCAACTTCCATAGTCTACCCCACGTTGAGGTACTTAGGGAAATAAAGAACAAACTTGCTGTAGTACTTGTGAGTTTCCTCCTCTTTCTAAAGAATATTTCTATCTTAAACTCAGGTGATGGTTTTGTCATGTGCATACAATTTAAAGTACATAGCCTATAGGACAAATCACCAAACAATTAGTAAAAACAAACAAATAAACTATTTATTTGGAAAAATTGAAAAGATTAACATTATTCAATCCCTGACAAGGACACAAACTTGTTGGGTTTGAAATTCTTGTGCAAGTGTGCACACTCCAAAATATGTAATAAAGTGTAAAAAAAATATCTTTATCGCAATAATTGATTATATCACCTATTCCAATGCTTTTATAGACAAATAATTAGTTTATTATAGAAATAAAACACATTTCCTTTGTAGACAAATAATTAGTTTATCATAGAAATAAAACACATTTTAATTTTTAGTAACATGTTTGAGATAATTTCAAGATTAAAATTGCAAAGTTAAGTAAGAGAAATTAGTTCTAATCAGTAACATGTAGCATTCATGGGACCATATTGATCTTAGGGGTTTTCCAACTTAGTTATCATGATAATTCGTGAGTTATTACGATTTTTGGGTTCACGCATTACAAATCATATCATGCTACGCTTTATTTAAGCAACTCAACTTTCTTATGGACTTAAATGTTATTCATTATCATTTAACGTTAATATTTTTTCCAAGCATATTAACTTAATCCATATTAAATCAAGTCATTTCCATCTTTATCCTTTTCCAGGCTCAAAAGACTAGAAATAAGACCTAAGTGATCAATTTATATTTTAAAGATTGGATTAAATACTGTTGGGGAGTCCGGAGGAGCACAACATTCGGAATGGGCTAAACAAGGATTTATAAGAGACTTTTAGACACCACATATCAACCCAAAACCTTAAGGCCTTAGGTGTATGGGTCATTCTCCTTATATATTCAATACAGCCTTCATTCCTGGTCAATGTGGGACCAAAGACTCATAATTGAATACCCAACAATCTCCCCCTCAATTATTCCTGGTCAATGTGGGACTAAAGACTCATAATTGAATACCCAACAATCTCCCCCTCAATTATGAGTTCCCACCACTAGACTTGATCCACTTGATCCGAGTCCAGTCCTTTATTGACCACTTGACCACTAGACTTGATCCGAGTCCTTTTTGGTCCACCACTAGACTTGATCCACTTGATCCAAGTCCTTAATTTTGCTCCCCCATCAAGCCGAACTCGGCTCTGATACCACTTGTTGGGGAGAAACCGGAGGAGCACCACAATTCAGAATGGGCTAAACAAGGATTTATAAGAGACTTAGACACCACATCTTAACCCAAAACCTTAAGGCATTAGGTGTATGGGTCATTCTCCTTATATATCCAATACAGCCTCCATTCCTGGTCAATGTGGGACTAGCCACTCATAATTGAATTCCAACACTCTTTCTCCTTTGGTGGTTATCTTTTCTATCAAAATAGTCTCTCTCTTGTAACCCTAATTTGACCACTCTCCACTTAAATAAGTGAGACACATGGACTATAATATTTGGAATTCAATTATGAGTGGCTAGTGCCACATTGACCAGGAATGGAGGCTGTATTGGATATATAAGGAGAATGACCCATACACCTAATGCCTTAAGGTTTTGGGTTGAGATGTGGTGTCTATGTCTCTTATAAATCCTTGTTTAACACATTCTGAATTGTCAGGCTCCCTTGAACTCCCCAACAAATACAACATGTTTAAGTGGAAGCTAATCACACTACAAGATACTAAAATGCAATGTTGTTAAAACCTCGTTAATCCTTAATTACAAAGAGTTTTATCTCATATTAGCAACATCACAAATTAAAAATGGTAAAATACTAAAGCATTTATTACAACACAAATCAATGTAGAAATGAAAGTTACAATGAGGAAATATGAAGTATAACCAACATCAGCAGCAGTGCAACCTTTTTTAAGCTCTAAATCTTCAAGAGTTAATGTGAATAACTCCAAGATGAGTTGGTAATGAAAAATGATGGTGAATTGTAGTGAGAGACAATGAAATATGAGCATTAAGGTTGGTAGAGGCGCTGAAAATTAGGGTTTGAGTCTCTCCCTTTGTTGTTTCATACTTTTGTCCTTATATAGGACAAGTGTAGTATATATTTTTTTCTCTTTTTGGGCATTTTTCCAATAAAGATTCCCTTGATCCAAAAATAAAAAAAGAAGGGACACGTCATTGATCTAATAAACTTGTCTTTATCCTTAATTGAAAAGTCTTAAAATTAGGAAACAAATTCACTCTCAATTGGACCTCCAGTTCTGCGCTCATCTGATACTCTGCTGTAGTGCACTAGATTATTCAACTTGTAGCATATTCCCAAATTTCTCTTGTAATTGTTCCTTGCACATATAAATACAACCCAACATCAATTCAATCCAGAATTATCCTTATTTAATAAAAATACACTAACACTTAATTAATTAACTAACTACATCTACTTATGCAAACAAACTTTTACATCAATTCAAGAATGTAACAAATTAAAGTTAAAAATACATGTAATTGATATTCAATTTAACTTGGGTAACTGAAAGAAGTTAAAAGTTGACTTTTTCTTTATCATGACTCAAAAAATTGATTTTCCTTAGAACATTGACCAGATGATCAAAAGAATATTTAGATGTATTATATAATATAACGCTTTTTTGAGACATTAACTAACAAAATTTTAAATGTAAAGAGACAAATTTGGTTTTTTCCTAAGATTATATGAGATACTCATTTACTTTAAATTCAATTTGTAAACTACATGTTTTTGATGACAACAAAACCACCGATTATGGACAATGCAACAAGATCAAAAAGAAGATTCATAAGTTTCCTAATAAGCTTCCTAATAAGCTTCCAAGTAAAACCATAGATGATAAAATGTAAAGGTATATGATACTCATCAATACTTCAAGTACATGAGAACAAGTCGCATTTATACATGCATTTAAAATGTTTTCAAAAGACCAAAACACATTAACAAAGCAGTTGAAAATCAGATTTTTAACTAAGTGTATAAGTGTATTCGAATACACCATGTTGTATTCGAATACAACTTAAGTCAGAGGCAAAAATCTAAATGTTGTATTCGACTACAACAATGTGTAGTCGAATACACTTCAAGTCAGAGACCAAAGTTGCTATGTGTGTATTCGACTACACATATCTGTAGTCGAATACAATCTAAGTCAGAGGCCAAAATTGCTATATGTGTATTCGACTACACATATATGTAGTCGAATACAAGCTAAGTCAGAGGCTAAAATTCACAAATCTGTATTCGACTACACCAATGTGTATTCGAATACAAGATGTAAAATTTGAATTTTTTAAACGTTACAGAGACTTGTATTCGAATACACATATGCTGTATTCGAATACACCTGGAAACATTACAATTTTTCAGATCTGGGATGTGTTTAGAACATTGTAATTTTTCATCAAACCTCTTGGATCAATGGCCACGAATCTGAAGGGATGTTTTATGGAGTATAAATACCCCATAACTTCAGATCAAATGACAACGATCCTTGAATCAATTCACTGAACAACTTTGAACAAAATTCTGAATTTTCTGAGTACTTGCATTAGATTTTCATATCATTTCAAAAGGTTCTCAAGTACTTGAATTGCTATTGAGTTGTTTATCAATATACCACATATTAGACTCATTCAAACCTGATTATATCATTTGTATAAATTAGTTTAAACTAAGATAGTGGTGTTCTATCTTAGAAGTATTGTTAGAAGTTTTTGTAGCAAGAATCCCAGGGTGGGAGTTGTACTTTTCTAACAAGTATTGAATTAATCTCTTGTGGTGTGCAAGAGGACTGGACGTACCCTTGGTTATAAGGGGAACCAGGATAATATCTTTGTGTTCTTTATTTTTCTGCCATTTATCTTTTCCATACACTATCTTAAATCAGAAAAATCAAACACTAAATCTCTAAAAACAAGAAAATCTACCTACACCTAATTCACCCCCCCCCCCTCTTAGGCGTACTTCTGTTCTTACAATTGGCATCAGAGCGGGTTAAGGTAACTTACTCCTCGATCAAATATACATGGCTTCCGCACAACCTGTTTTTAGAGATGGTGGTAGCAGTACCAAGCCACCATGTTTTGTTGGAGAGCACTATGATTTCTGGAAAATACGTATGCAAGCATACCTTGAAGCACAAGGAGATGAAATATGGGATGCAGTTGAAAATGGACCTCACATTCCAAAAACTGTCATCAATAACAAAGAAGAGATTAAGATAAAAGATTCTTGGACTGATGATGATAAAAGAAAAGTGTTGTTCGATAAGAAGGCTAAGAATATACTGCAATCTGCACTAGGAATGGACGAATTTTTCCAGATATCTCACTGCAAAACAGCAAAAGAGATATGGGATACGTTGGAAATAACTCATGAAGGCACCATTGAGGTAAAAAGATCTAAACTCAACACACTATCACAAGAATATGAGTTATTTAGAATGCAGCCCGGAGAGTCTATTCTAGACTTGCAGAAAAGATTCTCCCACTTAACCAATCACTTGACAGCACTTGGAAAAGTCTTCACCAATGATGAATTAAATCTAAAAGTACTAAGATCATTGACAAGGGCTTGGCAACCAAAAGTGACAGCAATATCCGAAAAGAAAAGCCTATCCAAAATGTCTCTTTCTGCACTATTTGGAAAACTTCAAGAGCACGAAATCGAACTTGGAAGGCTAGAACAAAATGAAAGCCAAGAAAAGAAGACCAAAAATATTGCTCTAAAGATCGAATCAAGAGAACAAATCAAAGTTGACGATTCAGATGAAGACGAAAATATTATCTTTCTAGTTAAGAAATTTAGTAAGTTTCTTAAAAATGATAGAACATTCAAAAAGAAAAGCTTCAAGAAGAAAGATAATTCTACATCAAGTCAAAACTTCACTTGCTTTGAATGTGGTAAACAAGGACATATTAAAGCAGATTGTCCAAACCTTGCTAAAAAGAATGCCATCAAAAAGAAAGACTTCAAGAAGGCATACATAGCTTGGGAAGACAACGAAGTAAGTTCATCTTCAGAAACAGAAAGTGAAGAATGTGCCAATGTTGCATTGATGGCTTCGCATCAATCAGATGATGAAGAAGAGGTTAGTAATATAGACTCTCCTCTTTATAATAAAACTAATAGTGAATTAATTATAGAATACAATGATGCTCAAAACGCGATAAAGGAATTACTTATTGAATGTAAAAATCTGTATAAATTAGTGTTAACACAAAAGAAACAAATTTCAAGTTTACAAGAAAAAGTTGATACTATGGAGAAAAATTCTGAAAAAATAAAACAGAATTTTACATGCAATAAATGTGATTCCCTCTCTTTCAAAATTGTTCAATTAAATAGAGTGATTGAACGATACGAAAAGGGACAATTAGGATTAGAAAATATCTTAAATATGCAAAGATACTCAAACGACAAAAGTGGTCTTGGATATTCAAAATTTGATAAACCAAATTTGAACAAAACTATTTTTGTTAAAGCAAGTAATCAATCTAATCAAGAAAATATTATAGTCATGAAAAAGGATGATTTTATTCAAAGTAAATCTCATAGATATGCTACTAATAGTAGATTTAATCCTACTTGTTCTTATTGTGGTCTTCATGGTCATACACCTAATGTATGTTACATTAGAAACTTTAGTGTTCCAAGTGGACATTACATATGGGTAAAGAAAGGTACTAACCATCAAGGACCCAAAGCACATTGGGTACCTAATAAAGTTTGATTTCAATTTTGTAGGTATGCAAGCAAGATACTTCAAATATGTGGTACTTAGATAGTGGATGCTCCAAACATATGACGGGTGATGTAACAAAATTCTCAGCCTTAACACTTGAGTCAAAGGGACATGTAATATATGGAGACAACAACAAAGGAAAAATTTTAGGCTTTGGAAAAGTCGGTACATCACCATCCCCCTCAATTGAAGATGTCTTATATGTTGAAGGTCTAAAACATAATCTCATAAGCATTAGCCAGCTTTGCGACAAAGGATACAAGATAATTTTTAATAAAGATGAGTGCATCATACAAAATGAGGCTACAAATGAAACTCAGTTTGTCGGTAAGCGTTTCAAAAACATTTTCATACTTAATCTTGACGATTTATCCTTAAAAATGAAATGTCTTTTGGTAAGCGACAATAATGATGTTTGGCTATGGCATAAGAGATTTGCTCATATTCACATGGATCATTTAAACAAATTGGTCAAGCATGATCTTGTTGTAGGCTTGCCAAAAATGAAATTTATAAAGGATAAATTGTGTGACGCATGTCAAAAAGGGAAGCAAACAAAAAGTTCTTTCAAACCTAAAAATGTCATTTCAACCTCTAGACCACTACAATTGATACATATGGACTTGTTCGGTCCATCAAGAACCAAAAGTCTTGGTGGAAACTCATATGGACTAGTTATTGTTGATGATTACTCAAGGTTCACCTGGACCTTATTTTTGGCAAGTAAAAATGAAGCTTTTAAGGCATTTAAAAATTATGCCAAGCTAGTCCAAAATGAACAATCTGCCAAAATTGTATCAATTAGAAGTGATCATGGAAGAGAGTTTCAAAATACTTCATTTGAAGAATTTTGTGAAGAAAATGGCATTTTCCACATTTTTTCTGCACCAAGGACACCACAACAAAATGGGGTTGTTGAGAGAAAGAATAGATCCTTGATAGAACTCGCTAGAACTATGCTAAGCGATTCAAATCTACCAAAATATTTTTGGGCAGATGCTGTAAACACAGCATGCTATGTTTCAAACCGGGTAATCATTAGGCCAATTCTTAAGAAAACTCCTTATGAACTTTACAAAGGTAGAAAACCAAATATCTCTCACTTCCACATTTTTGGATGTAAGTGTTTTGTGTTAAATAACGGTAAAGATAACCTTGGAAAATTTGATGAAAAAGCTGATGAAGGTATATTCCTCGGGTACTCTTTATCTAGTAAAGCATTTAGAATTTTCAATAAAAGAACTTTATTAGTTGAAGAATCAATGCATGTAACTTTTGATGAAACTAACCCCATAAAAGAGGAAAATATTATTTCTTGTGATGATGATGTTTTTGAAAGCAATGATTCAAGCCAATAACCTCAAGCTAATCAACCAGATCAAGAAAGTGAAGTCAATATTGAAAAACAAAGTGATGATCTTCCTAAAGAATGGAGAACCCATAGATATCACCCAATTGATAATATCATAGGTGATATCAATAAAGGAGTCACAACAAGATTAAGGTTGCAAGATGCTTGCTTAAACATGGCATTTGTTTCTCAAATAGAACCCTCAAAAATTGGTGAAGCACTTAAGGATGATCAATGGATACTTGCTATGCAAGAAGAACTCAATCAATTTGAACGAAGCCAAGTATGGGAACTTGTTCCTAATCCTGGAAATAAACACATCATTGGTACAAAATGGGTGTTTAAAAATAAACTAGATGAGAATGGTATAGTTGTCCGCAACAAAGCTAGATTGGTCGCTCAAGGATACAATCAAGAGGAAGGGATAGATTTTGACGAAACATTTGCTCCGGTAGCAAGATTAGAAGCAATACGACTATTACTAGCATATGCTTGTTCCATGAATTTTGAGTTATATCAAATGGATGTGAAGAGTGCCTTTCTCAACGGATACATAAATGAAGAAGTCTATGTCAAACAGCCCCCTGGGTTTGAAGATTACAAAAATCTCTCACATGTTTACAAATTGAAAAAGGCTCTTTATGGTTTGAAACAAGCTCCAAGAGCTTGGTATGACAGATTAAGCACCTTTTTATGTGAACGCGGATTTGACAAAGGGGAGGTTGATAAAACATTATTTGTCAAAAGAGATAATGGTCACACATTACTGGTTCAAATTTATGTTGATGATATAATATTTGGATCAACCAACAAGGACATATGTGAAGAATTCTCTTCAATAATGAAAGGAGAATTCGAAATGTCCATGATGGGGAAATTAAACTATTTTCTTGGACTTCATATCAAGCAACTTGAGCACGGCATCTTCATTAATCAAGCAAAATACTGTAAAGAATTACTAAAGAAATTTGAAATGGAAAATTGCAAAGAAAGTACAACTCCAATGGGCTCCGGAACATATGTTGATAAAGATGCATCAGGAATTTCAATCGACATATCCAAATATCGAGGTATGATTGGATCATTATTATATCTAACGGCCAGCAGGCCAGATATTATGTTTAGTGTTTGTCTGTGTGCAAGATTTCAGGCAGATCCGAAAGAATCACATCTAGTAGCTGTTAAAAGAATTATGAAGTATCTGAAAAGAACGACAAATGTAGGACTATGGTACCCCAAGGGTAGCATATGTAGCCTAGTTGGATACTCTGATTCGGATTATGCGGGATGCAAAACAGACCGTAAAAGCACCAGCGGCACATGCCATGTCTTAGGAAATGCACTAGTGTCATGGTCTTGTAAAAAGCAAGCTTGTGTTGCACTTAGTACTGCTGAAGCAGAATACATTGCAGCAGGAAGCTGTTGTGCCCAGATTCTCTGGCTCAAACAGCAATTACATGACTATGGAGTTGATCTTGGATGCATTCCCTTAAGATGTGATAACACAAGCGCCATAAACATCTCGAAGAATCCAATCATGCATTCTAGAACTAAACACATCGATATCCGACATCATTTTCTACGGGATCATGTACTTAAAGGTAATGTTGAGGTAACATTTGTTGATACACATAATCAACTGGCTGATATATTTACAAAACCATTACCAAAAGATTCATTTTATAAAATCCGAAGAGAACTTGGTATTTTAAGTGAAAATGATCTTTAGCCATTGCATGATATACATAAGTTTGTCATATCTCTTATTTCTTGTTGATTATTGTTCTTGATATATGATTTTTATGTATTGTATGATACAATTTTCTTAAAAAAACTGAGTATTTAAGCAAAACTGTGCTTATGTAGTCGAATACGACACTTTGTATTCGAATACACACGTTCCCAGATTTCCTGTATTCGAATACAAAGGATCTGTAGTCGAATACACGTTCCCAGAAAATTGTGTATTCGAATACCATCAGGTGTAGTCGACTACACCTTCGCGTTTTTGCCCAGGTATAAAAGCTAATTCATGTTTTAGGTTTAGTTCTCTTATGCAGTATTCGAATACAGCCCTAGCCTTTTCTCTCTTCTCTCAAAAATTCATCCATCCTCATTTTCCTCAGTTACCCATTCATCCAACCTAACATAATCCATTACTCTTTGCTTCTTTCTCATCATTACTCTTCAGATTTCTCCCAAAATCTCCCAAAATCTTCCATTTTCTTCAAAACCCATTTTTCCCCAAAATCTCTTTTCTCACCATGGATGCTCGCAAACGAGGACCACGAACCAAGCATGCAGCAGTAGGTCCTTCATGAAAACGAACAAGGAATCCTAACATCACAGATCTATCCCGGCTTCTACACTCATCGGAAGAAATTGATCGTTTTCGCACATTCTACTCTGACAAGCGCCTTATCATTCCAAAATACGGTACTTTAGACTATTTCTCTGACTTTAACTTTCCTAGGTTACTTAAAGCACAACATGTTGAAGCGTTTATAGGTTATAAAGGTCCTATTTATCCAGACTTGGTTAGGGTTTTTTATTGCAATCTTGCTGAAGAGGGAAAACTGCTTGTCTCTCGCGTTAAGGGTAAAACCATCCGTTTAACTACCAAAACTATTAGAGAAATTCTGAATATTCCTTTTAATGGTGAAAAGTTTTGTCCAAATAAATTATGTGAATGAGGTGATATTTCTAAGTATGATGCATATGTCTCCCTCTGTCGGTTTGACAGACGCACCATGGAACAAAAGAGAGCTCAGGCAGATTCTAAGTATGCCCAGCAACGTTATGGTGTAGGAAATCTTACTGTTGATTATCGGCTTCTACACTATTTTCTTAGCTATATTCTGGTTCCAAAAGCTGGAAATTACTCTCAAATTTCGGAATTTGAGTTGCAAATTATGAATTTCATGTTTGAAGGACGTCAGCTTAATTGGGCATTTTTTGTGAAATCTATTATGTTTGGATCTCGTGAGGCAATAGGCTTACCGTATGCAAAAGAAGTTTCACGAATACTGGAACACTTTGGTGTGGACTTCTCTGATGAAGTGATGTTTACACCTACCAAAGAAAATATGCTGGATTTAGGTGTTTTGCCTAGTATGCGGATAGTATGGAATAAGGAGCTTGAAGCATTTGTGCATAAAGGTGATCATGGACAACCTTCTGATGCTGCACAGGATGACACTGCTGGACCCTCAAACACTGCTGCTCAAGATGATGAAGAGGAAACTGCATCGGATGATGATTATATCTCCAATCAAATGATCATGGCTCGCCTTGATTCCTTCCAAACCTTCTTTCAAACTCAATTCGACAATTTGACAACCTCTATGGACACTCGCTTCCAGAACATCGAAACTACTCTTGCTCGCAATCATACCACTCTTTCTCAAGATATTAGTGACTTATCGGACAAAATCGATCACTTTCACATTCCGACAGATTTTGATTAAGTTCGCTATTTGGCATGTATTTGTACTCATTTGACTATTTGCATTATGTACTACCTTAATATTTGAACTCTTTTGTCCTTTAGATTATGGCGTATTTTGTATTGCTCTACTTACTACTTGTTATGTAATCTCTATTATGGTGTTATGACTTAAATTTCCCTTCTTTGTTGTTTGTGTTATGTTGTTATGGTGTTATGACTTAACTTTACCATATATGTCTCTTTTACGATTATTTATCTTCTTTTTGATCATGTCAAAAGGGGGAGAAAAAGTTGGTATTGTTGTTGTATTTCAAACCTTGTAGGTACTCAAACACAATTGTGTCAAATCATCACCTACTATGAGGGAGTATGAATATACAATGAGTACGGGGGAGTATGAACATACAACGGAGGTGTATGCATATATGACGGGGGAGAAATGATTTCAACTATACACTTTCTTCACAACAACAAAATTTTGTCATAATCAAAAAGGGGGAGAATGTAAACTACATGTTTTTGATGACAACAAAACCACCGATTATGGACAATGCAACAAGATCAAAAAGAAGATTCATAAGCTTCCTAATAAGCTTCCAAGTAAAACCATAGATGATAAAATGTAAAGGTATATGATACTCATCAATACTTCAAGTACATGAGAACAAGTCGCATTTATACATGCATTTAAAATGTTTTCAAAAGACCAAAACACATTAACAAAGCAGTTGAAAATCAGATTTTTAACTAAGTGTATAAGTGTATTCGAATACACCATGTTGTATTCGAATACAACTTAAGTCAGAGGCAAAAATCTAAATGTTGTATTCGACTACAACAATGTGTAGTCGAATACACTTCAAGTCAGAGACCAAAGTTGCTATGTGTGTATTCGACTACACATATCTGTAGTCGAATACAATCTAAGTCAGAGGCCAAAATTGCTATATGTGTATTCGACTACACATATATGTAGTCGAATACAAGCTAAGTCAGAGGCTAAAATTCACAAATCTGTATTCGACTACACCAATGTGTATTCGAATACAAGATGTAAAATTTGAATTTTTTAAACGTTACAGAGACTTGTATTCGAATACACATATGCTGTATTCGAATACACCTGGAAACATTACAATTTTTCAGATTTGGGATGTCTTTAGAACATTGTAATTTTTCATCAAACCTCTTGGATCAATGGCCACGAATCTGAAGGGATGTTTTATGGAGTATAAATACCCCATAACTTCAGATCAAATGACAACGATCCTTGAATCAATTCACTGAACAACTTTGAACAAAATTCTGAATTTTCTGAGTACTTGCATTAGATTTTCATATCATTTCAAAAGGTTCTCAAGTACTTGAATTGCTATTGAGTTGTTTATCAATATACCACATATTAGACTCATTCAAACCTGATTATATCATTTGTATAAATTAGTTTAAACTAAGATAGTGGTGTTCTATCTTAGAAGTATTGTTAGAAGTTTTTGTAGCAAGAATCCCAGGGTGGGAGTTGTACTTTTCTAACAAGTATTGAATTAATCTCTTGTGGTGTGCAAGAGGACTGGACGTACCCTTGGTTATAAGGGGAACCAGGATAATATCTTTGTGTTCTTTATTTTTCTGCCATTTATCTTTTCCATACACTATCTTAAATCAGAAAAATCAAACACTAAATCTCTAAAAACAAGAAAATCTACCTACACCTAATTCACCCCCCCC
>JBBPBR010000001.1:31551074-31566414 GCA_037974775.1 Cicer pinnatifidum | reverse complement strand
CCCCCCCCCCCCCTCTTAGGCGTACTTCTGTTCTTACACAATTAATAATGTATTCAATTTTATTTTCAAAAATAATTAATCAGAGTATTCACAATTACAAAAAGTAACTTAATGTGTAAAATAAAAAAAAACTCCTAAAGCCAAAACTCTTAGCGTTTTACTACCCAAAAATAAATCATAGTTGGTCGTAACTCTAGATGTTTGTGGAAAACTCCCCGGACAAGTCTAACACCACTACAAAAGTATCTCAGAGTGTTTAACTATATGTTATTATGCTTCCTTGCATATGTCCTACTAGGTTGGATCACAAAACTATTCGCTCGAGTAACACTATATTTGATGTTCTGTCAAATGTAAGGGTTATCTCTAAATAACAAAAACAAAGCAAATAAGCATGCATATATTTATTATAGAAAAATATAAATAAATCATATAAATAAGCACCAAAGATACAAATAAACCAAAATGCACAAATCTTATGCGTTAGACTATATGTCAATACATGATTCCAAAATATCATCACCTCGTAGAGAAAAATATTCCATCATTAGACAATGCCCCACCGTTGGATGAATGCTCTTCAGAGTTTCACTTTCAGTACTCTACCGTTGAATATTTTTCTGAATCATATTACCCTTTCGAGGCACTGCTGTCACGTACTCGTGACTAAGTACAAGCTACCAAGGCATGCATGAATGTCATCACATTAGTTAGTAACAAAATAGATCACTCAATTAGAGCATTCAAAAAATTTAACCTTGTCCTAAACAATCCTAGTTTAGACACAAAGTCATCACCTTAAGTAGCCACCCGTTACCAATCAAAATACGCAAATTACTTAATCTCCAAATATCACTCTTAAACATATAATTCATATAACACACATATTTTGAAGATAACACACAAATAGAACCAATACATAACATCACAATACATTTATATCACATATAATTCAAGTAGAAAAGCAAATGGAGTGATGCCCTTACTGTTAAGAGTGTCGTTATTAAGGTTCATACGCAACAATTTTGACTCAAAATATGTTACACCTTCACAATTAGTTTACTACTCACTTAGTGCCAAAACTCATCTATCCCTAATTACTATTCAAGGTTTGGTGTTTGTATCACCCTGAATTTTCTATCCAAAACATTACTTATAAATACTTATAACTTAGAAAAATTACGACAATTTTTGTTAAGATTATCTAAACTACTATTCATTTCAATTTAGTAAACTCTAAACCCCAGAATAATATATATATATATATATATATATATATATGTATATAATAATTTATATAATATTTTCACTAAAATTTGCAGTGGATAAATAAAAACTCGTTCAAAAGAAAAGAAACTTTTATGAGTTATTAGGATATTACGTTTCTCAAAATACAAATCTTCTTCAAATTTTGACCATATCTTCTTTTCAACTTGATTAAATATTTTATTCAATTATAAATATGAATCAAATCTTATTTTAGATTTTTTTTCAGTTATAAATCTGAATCAAATATTATTTTGTATTTTCTTCAATTATAAATCTAAATCAAATCTTATTTTAGATTTTCTTCAATTATAAATCTGAATCAAATCTTATTTTAGATTTTCTTCAAAAATATGAATCTTCTTTCATACTCTGTGAAGTCAAATATATATTGTTCACATAAAATACCTTTGTTGTTATCAAAACTCTAAATATAAAATCAACTTAGTTCCAACAATTTTTAGTTGACTCCGTGATTCAGTTGTTGCTTCTGAAAACTCAAGTTGATTATTGTATTTTGGCAAAAGTGTCAAAATAAAGTATGGGGTGAGAGTAAGTTCAAATTCATGAGGGTAAAATAAGTGAGATGGACAAGAAAACCGTATTTTCCACAATTCATCTCAAGTTTGTTATGTATGGCTAATGCCTTTGAGTAATAATTGACTAATGAGTATACTTGGAATTTGTTGAGGTTAAAACATGAATTACAAACTTTTACAAGGTTCTGTTTGATTTGATTTTAAAGATTGTGTGGCAGTTGAATTATTGCAGAATTGTGTATTTGACGTATTTTATACTTTTTGTTTGTTTATATTTATCATTGATATTGTTATATGATGTAAAATATGATGACAATTGAATACTTGCATTAAATATGATGTGATTTGTGTGAATTATCTATTATTGTTATCTTTGAGTAAATTCCCTGTATTGTTCAAGCTTGTGTATTATGATGATGAATTTTGAATGTAATCTATGACTAAGGAAATTTACAATGGCGATGTATACTGATTATTTATGATGTTATCGTCCATGACGAATGTCATGAAATGCATATTGTGGTTCATTGAATAGTGACAAATATGACATGTGTCGATCATGATGCTCTTAATAAAGTATCCTAGACCAATGATGGGAGGAAAATTTAGTGTTAGAGTATATGAACAAGTGGAGTGTTTTGATATCATATAGGTGTGGTCTAAAAGCCAATGATTTCAGGGAAGTACTACTGAACGAGTCACATAAGTGTCTCGAGTTGAGGAGAGGGTCTTTGAGGACAAAATCATTTTGACGTGTCTGTAAAGATAAGGCTATTTCGATGTGTCTGTAAGGATAAGACTATTTTGTCATGTTCGTAAGGGAAAAGTCAATTTTAATATGTTCGTCCACCCAAGTGGTGACATAGTATCAAACCTTCTAACCGAATACTTCATAGTAAAATGGTATCAAAGAAAGAGGAGAAGTCTCACAACAAGAAAACAAGGATTGTGTGAGGGCCAAAAGCCCTCACAAAGGAAAAAAAGCAGCCACAATGGGGCAATTTGGGGCGGCCTTAGGCAGCCACAAATACGATGGTCACAAACATTTTTGGCAGCCAAAACGGTCACAAAGTGTGAAAAATACGTTGCCTTTTGTGAGGGCAAAAGCCGTCACAAACGTCTGCCTTTGTGAGGGCATAGGCCGCCACAAATGCCTCACTTTGTGAGGGCATAGGCCGTCACAAAAGACATGATGATTTTAAAAAGTTAAGCCTTTGTGAGGGCCTAGACCGCCACAAATGCTTCCCTTTGTGAGAGTTTAGGCCACCACAAACGATCATCTAGATTAAAAAATTAATATTTTGTGAGGACTTAGGCCGCCACAAAATATTAAGTATATTAAAAAATTAATTTTTTAAATTCAAAATTAATACTTTATTATAATATTATATATAATAAATTAATATGAATATAAATTTAAAATTTAAATTAAAATTACAATTAAATTAAAATTTAAATTAAATTTAAAATATAATATCAATATAAATTAAATTTAATATATAATAAACTATTCTGAATATAAATTAAAAATTTAAATTAAAATTTAAAATATAATATTTAAATTATAATTATAATTAAAGATTAATTTAAATTAAAAATAAATTAAAATTAAAATAAAACTAAAATTAAAATTAAATTTAAATTTAAAAATTAAAATAAATATTATATATAAAAATATAATATTAATAATAATTAAAGTAATTACTACCAAACCAAATAAAACATTTCAAAATTAATACTACTTGATTTGTGTATTGACTTAGTTTGATGTTGTGGATTGTATTGATATTTTATTTTGATTATTCTTGTTAATTGTAATTTGATGTGATACAATGTTTAATTAATGTTTTACGTGTTCTTCTCAATTAGTCTATACTATTACATGTTTTCGAATCTCACCCATCATTGCTTGCTTGTGGTTGGCACTTGCGAGACAACAATTATTTTAGGTTATCGGTCGGTGATGTATTCCTCTGATTGGGGATATCGAGTGGGACTCATCTATTGTGTTTTTGTTAAGTTTTAAACTAATTTATGTTTTTGTAAACTCAATTGATCAATTGAGTTATTTTAATATTTTATTCGATGATAGAAATTAATTATCTCTAAATTTTAAATTTATTTTGATGATACAAATATTTGTTTAATAAATATTTAATATTAAAGGAAATTTAATCGAAAAGTTTTATATAATAACTTTATGTGAGTGCGAATGTGGTATCCTGAATTTTATATATTTTTTTTAAAGCTTTTACTTTATTTTGAAACATATAACACCCCAAATTTTGTATTTAGTTATATTTTTGTTATTAACATATAAACATTGGTTGCTATTAGAAATTTAAATTTATTATTATATTTTCTATGGTTATCATTCTCTTAAGATAAGTTAACATTTCAAGGAGAACAATTAGAATTAATTTAAATAAACAAGCATGAGAGTGAACATTTAAATACCCTACTTAAACTTCCACACACCCATCTCAATTTATTATTCAATTAGAGATGAACAAATTATTTAACTATTTATTATCACCTTTATTGTATATATCAAGTATTTGTGTATCATGTGAAACAGTGATTTTGTTGAATTTTGCAAAAATTAATTGTACTGCCATTATATCAGTCTGTAAACTTTTAAGGCAATACTTTGTGCTAAATGTTTTAATATAAATTTATATTCACAAGTTGAGTCTCAACCTCAATCTTCAAAGTCCGGTAATTGTATTGAGACTAGTACTCAACCCAAGCTTATTAATTATGATGTTCTAATGATTGAAGCTATTGGAGAAGAAATGTAATGGGTATTATAGTGTATGGACTTGGTCTGCAGACCAACAACAAAAAATCAATTGCGTCTTTGCTCGTCAAAATAAAATTATTGTTGCATTTGCTACACTTTTGATTTAATGGATTTGGATGAAGACGATCCTTCTGCCGGTAACACTACTCTTGGAAGCAACACAAATAATGATAGAAAAGCTCTTGAGTAATGTTAATGACTTTGGAATGTAGAACTTAAATATTATTGAAAGTTTGATATTTTGTAGGCACCTTCAATTTATTACAATTTAACCTTTTGGATGTATTGAAATAACTTTGATATTTTGTTGTTGTTTAGAGATATTCATATATTATCTTTATGGGAACCATTGATGTTTAAAAATCGATTTGTATTTTGGTATGATCTGAAAATGATAATATGAGATAATTTAATGTGCATTGAATTAGTTGCAAATTTGATAGTGTTGACTTATCACTTGAAATTGCATAATTTTGTGGTTACCTATTTGATTATTAATAAGTTTTATATATATAGTTGTATTCAAAATATATACCAATTGTATGTAAATCCATTATTTAATTTGCAAGTAAATAATTATCTAACAGAATCGATGATCAATTAGCAAATTGTGTACGTGATTTATTTTTATAGTCAAGATTGTGTTTTTCTATACCATTGTTAATTGTTTTTAATAACGATTTTAATAAATTCCTACAGCATTATTAAAAGTTTTCAAGAACAATTTCAAATTAGGATTTTCCACATTCTTATTCGTAACTTGTTCACCCCCTCTAGATTATAGAAAGTCATATCTCCTAACAACACCAATTGACTATGTTTGAGCATTCAAGAAGCACTACAATCTAAAAATGAGTAGCACACACTTATCCGATGATATAAGACAGACGAAGAGTACTATTGACCAAGAGTCCCCTCTCTTTTCATTCTTATGATATTATTTGTTTAAGAGAAAATAAAAACCTACTCATCTGACTCAAAATAACCTAAAACTTCTAGTATTTCTCGAATTCAATAGAGTCGTCACTAAATTTTATTTAAAATAGGAAAAAAAAATCGTTGGAAAACCCTTAAAAACAAATGATGATCTTTAAAATCAAATTTAGAGTTTGGGAGTCCATTATATTTAGGAAAGGTATTAACACCCTATGATATCCGTAAAAAAAGACGGTTACCAAGAATTATTCGTACAAAATTAATATTAATTTAAATATATTTATTTTTCCATATTATTAAATATAAATATCAATTGTTTTTATAAATGTGATTTTTGAAATAAAAGTATGCTTAAGAAAGAGAGGAAAACAAATTATTAATGTGTTTGACAAGAGTGTGATTTTACTCATACGTATCTTCTAGTGCGATGAAAAAAATCAAAACTACATAGTTCTTAAGTAAAAAATGTGGATATGTTGGTTGCTTTTGAAGAAATGAGTTTTATTACGATAAAATATTTTAAGAAAAGGTCGTTGGTTTGATTAAGAAAAAATTTATTGAGTACAAAAAATGTTTGTGATGAGTGACTTCGTTGCTCATTTTGAATTCGGTTAAGAAAGTTTAATATCACTAAGTTGTCATAACTCAAGCGCTTTAAATTATGATCGAAAAGATATTGCATCTCAGTCTATCATATCATATTTTATATAAAGATAATTATTATTTTATAGCTTAAAATAACTAAGTTGTCACAATTCACATGTCTTAAACTAATATTGCCAAAATATAACCAATTTTTTACTAAAATATTATTATTATTATTTTATAGCATGAGATCACCAAGTTGTCACAACTCAGGTGACGTACTTAAACTAACATTGACAAAATGTAACATCTCAGCCAATCTTTATACCCAAATTAATTTTTAATAAAATGGATTTTATTTTACTAAAAATAATAATAAAATAAACTTAAGAATGAACTTAGGTGTATATAAATCCATTAGTAATTAATATTGATTATACTTAACCCAAGATTTAATAAGAGAATAAGATAATAATAATTTTAACACATAAGAATAGAATTAAAAAAATTAAAAAGAATTAACAAAAATGAAAAAAAAAAAAAAAAAAAAAAAAAAAAAAAAAAAAAAAACTAAACTGAAGTGGACTAAAAAGGCCAACATGGTTTTTTACTAGAACAAAAAGATTGGGCCTCAGACTGTTTTCCTTTTATACTTTTTACAAAGGGTATATTGGTCATTAAAATTTACTGGGGGGTGGCAGGTACAAATGGGGGGTGCCTGGTACATTTCCCTTGAAGTAATTAAAAGGCCCAACATGTTATTTTTTTTAATAGAACAAAAAGAAAATGAGAAACAATAGAAATCTGCTAAATGAAACAAACAGATCGCCTTCTCCCTTGAGTTTATTTTTATTTTGTATCTTCTCATCATTTTATAATTGTATCTTTATCTCTATTTTTGCTCTGTATCATGTGAACAATGGCGAAGGATAAAGAAAATTTCTTTTTTCATTAATTAATTAATTACATTTTTTTTGCCATATTTTAAATCAAACATTTAGTTATAAAATTATCATTTTTCAAATTAGTTACAACACTTTGACTTATATAATTATATTTTTCTCTAATTAGTTACATAAAATACAAGAATAGTTACAACCGATACAAAAAAGTAGAAGCAAGCACAGACTCTTTAAAAGATAGAAAACAAAAGCAAGACTGGAGCATAAGCAAGGCAACAGAAAACAAAAGGCAGCCTAAAGCATAAGTAAGGCAACAGAAACAAAAGGCATAGTAGAGTATAAACAAAAGAGTTGGATATTTAAAATCGTATTATGATAAAGTTGTCTTAATGTTTAAACTTATAATTTGATGAGACAAAATGCGTCTACTTATTATAATTAACTGTATCATTTTCATTTTTATTTTATATATTTTTTTATTACAAAACATATATATCTTTTTTATTATATTTGTATAATTTTTGTTTTTAAGATTTCATAAATATAAATAAAATAATGACAACCTAAAATTGATATAGTATGAATATAATTTAACAGGTCAGACAAAATTGGGGTACTACAGCTGCCTCTATTTAATTATATTTTATTTAAAAAATATTAAAATATGAATAACAATGTTTTCATGTTACCAAGTAAAAAATAAGTAAATATAAGGATCTAAATTGTCTCCAAGAACTGTTAACTCATAAAAAATTATGTGAAACACAAAGGCCCCTAAAATTTTGAAGTGGGAATGGTGCAATTTTTGTGTGCAAAATGATTGTCTTCAGATTGATTAATGATTCGTAGATTACCATGAGTGAAAATAATCATCTTCGAATTATTTATCGATGTGTAGATGCACAAAAATAAAAATGATATCTTCATATTGACTACTGATGCGTAGATCAACAAAAATAAAAATGATTGTCTTCAGATTGGTTATCGATAGATAGATCAGCAAGAGTGTAAGTGATCGACTTCAGATTGGTTACCGATGTGTATATCGATAGGAATGAAAAAAGCGTAGTTGGTCCAATCTTGATGATAGATAAAGAGGGAGAATATGTATATGATACTTGCAATGCGAATGTTAAAGGTTGTCGAGTATAAATAAAGGATTAATATAAGGTATGAATGATTCATGTGTGTGTTATGCATTATGCAAAGTTGTTGAGTATAGGTAAAGGTAAATGAAGATGCAGGAATCATGTGAGTATGAGTAAATTATACATGATTTATGTGTGTCATGCATTATAGTTTAATACTTGTTCATTTCCTTGATTCTCTGATCCTTATGCTCATCTACACTCCAAGATTCAATAGATGAATAAAAACAAATATTGTTTCTGCATGATGACTCTTCGTACCTATAGTGTGACCGCTTTTTCGAGGCAAAGCAAAGTCCATTGTTTAAAATGATTACCCTCCTTATTAGTTTTTTACACACTCATATATTTTGAGAATCAATCGAGTTTATGTGTATACATTTTTCAAGTGTCAAAATACTTACAATATTTTTATATCTTCACATATTTCAAATTCTGACATTTATTATCATAAAATAACTTTTTAAAACACTAGGACAATCCATAATGACACTAGATTACTTTAGAAAGAGTGTAGCATACAAAATCGAATGACAATATTGGAAAATGTACATTCATTAAATTGAAAAGAAAACAATTGAGGCAAGGGTTACAATGTAGGGACGAATGTGTTTAGCTTTAGTTGGAGGCATAACAAATGCTAGTCATTCTTATAATTTAGGACTCATATTAGTTAGCTTCCAAGAATAATAATTGCCCTAGTTTGAAGCGCTTGATTTTTTTATATCCCTAATTTTTGCATTGACCGCTCTTCCAAGTTTTCAATCTATCGGGATGCTCTAGTTTTTGCCTAGGTTGCCTTTTCAGGTTTTCATTCTTCCGAGCCCATTTTTTCAATAACTTTTTTTTTTGTTTTTTTTTTCAAGCATAATACTTTTTGACTGTATCTGAATTTACTGGAAGTGAAAACTCCTTTCCATCTATTTCTGCGAGTATTAGAGCTCCCATAGAGAAAGCTTTTTTTAAAACATATGGTCCCTCATAATTCAGAGTCTATTTTCCACGAGAATCCTTTTTTATGTGCAATATTTTCTTTAACACTAAGTCTCCTTCTTGAAACTCTTAAGGACAAACTTTTTTCTCGTATGCTTTTTTAAGTCTTTTTTGATATAGTTGACCATGGCACAAAGCTATCCTTCTTTTTTCTTATATGAGATTCAATTGGTCATATCATGATTGAACCCGCTCTGTATCTTCTAATTTTGTTTTCATCAAAACTCTGATCGAGGGAATTTCAACTTCAATGGGAAGTATCACTTCCATTCCATACACCAATGAGAAAGGAATTGCCCCTGTTGAGGTGCTAACAAAGGTTCTATAGCCATGTAATGCAAAAGGAAGCATTTCATGTTAATCCCTATATGTCTCCACCATCTTTTGTTTGATCTTCTTGATATTCTTATTACCTGCTTCTACATCCCCATTAATTTTTGGACGATATGGAGAAGAATTACCGTGCCGAGTTTTGAAACTATCACACAACTCTTTCATCATTTTGTAATTAAGATTTATAGCGTTATTAGTGATTATCTTATTTGGCAAGCCATATCAATAAATCAATTCTCTTTTGATGAATCTGTCAACCACATTTCTTGTCACATTGGCATAAGAAACAGCTTCAACCCATTTTGTGAAATAATCAATAGTTACTATGATAAATTGATGCCCATTTGAAGTCTTAGGCTCGATGAGTCCAATAATATTCATCTCCCACATTGAAAATTGTCATGGTAATGTTAAAACATTTAAAGAGGTGGATGGTGCATGTAATTTATTAGCATATATATGACATTTCTTTATGTAATTAAAGCAATCGGACTCCATGGTCAACCAATAGTAGCCAACCCTTAAGATTTTTCTTGCCATTATGTGTCCATTTGCATGAGTTCCAAAAGAAACTTCGTGAACCTCTTGAATGATTTTCTCCACTTCCGCTTTATGCACACATATTAGAAAAACCATCTCATGATTTCTCTTATAAAGCACATCACCATTTAAGAAGAAGTTCATTGAAAACCTTCTTAAAACTCTCTTTTCGTTCTATGAAATACCCATGGGATATTTCTTATTTTTAACATATGATTTTTTGATATCATAAAACCATGGCTTGCCGTCAAATTCTTCTTTTATTGATAAGCAATATGCAAGTTTATCCCTTTGTTGAATTTTTATGATCGACATGTTTTGACCAATGCTTATTTTGAACATTGACGACAATGTGGCAAGGGCATCGACCAATTAGTTTCCTTCTTGAGGAATATGATGAAAATTGACCTTCTCAAAGTATTTTGTCGATTCTTTGATATGTGTATGATACAAAATTAATTTGCAATCTCGAGTTTCCCACTCTCCTTTTGTCTGATTGATGACCAACAACGTGTCTCCATATACCTCAAGAACTTTTACCTTTGAAATGCATTAGAAGGACCATCAAACACCAACATCCATTTTTCTTTATCAGATGATTCAATCTCTTCAAACAAAGCCAATATGCCTTCATTGGGGAATTCACACTACATTGATTGATAATCTTCTACAGGTTTTTGGGACAAATACTCTACTAGTGCGCTTCCTTTAATATCCTTATGTGTAACATACACCAAGTCGTATTCTAGTAACAACATCTGTCAACAGACAATCCTTCCAGTAAGAGCAGGTTTCTCAAAGATGTACTTAACTGGTTTTCCAGCAACATGAGGCACTAAGATTGGAGGTTTTGACAAGTACTGTTTAATCTTTTCAAACGCTTTTTGATAATTCTCATTCCATTCAACCTTTTGGCATTTGCACAACAACTTGAAAATTGACTTGCATGTAGCAGTTATATGTGATATGAACTTGACAATGTAATTCAATGTACCCAAAATGCCACAAACTTCTTTTCCGTGCTCAAAGTTGGCATTTCTTGTACCGCTCTTACGTTATTTGGGTCCACCTCTATTCCTTTTTGACTAACAATAAACCAAAGTAACTTGCCTGATCTCACACCAAAAGTGCGTTTAGTAGGGTTTAAACGGAGTCTAAATTTTTTTAATAACACAAATAATTTTTGAAGGTTAACAACATGGTCTTCTTCGGTCTGAGACTCTGCATCCGTGCAGGAATATGATCATGACACTTAACAGAGATGTGTAGTTCTTTATTATGCTATATCCTCTCAGCTAGTAATTCACCTTCGCTAAAACTCAAGCAGCTATTGACAATGATGTTACCAACAACTCCATCAAACTAGTAGATAATAATATCATGAGTCACATGGGCCTTGTTTAAAACTTTCACCAGTGCCCTTCCATGAGCTTCAAAGTTTAATAACAAAGAAAGAACAAATATCTTGGAAGTGGTTTGATTTAGTTGATCTAACACCTTATACTCACTTTGCTTGATAAACTTCAAAAATTTGATCCTTCTTCTTCAAGCACTGCCTTTTTGCAAGTTATCAATTGATTGATGATTGACTAAATAGGATGTGACTTCAAATTCCATGGTACCTCTGTGGTATTTTCAAAAGGAAAAGAGTAAGGTGTTTGGACAAATATTGCATTTTTCACGCTATGAGTTGGCTTAAGATTCTTTTTTCTATAGAGGATTTCCAATGGTCTTGGGAAAGATTTATTATTTTCCACGCACGTCTTTATGGTCGATATGTGATCATCTTTTGCACATTGGTCTATCTCATCTTCAATGAGATTAACTGAGGTACCCTCGTGGCCCGGCAAGGAATTACACCCTACGTTGTGACCATCTTCCTTGAAGGAAAGCCATTTTGCATTAATCAGTTATTGCATTTTGATTTTAGGGCTTGACAATCTTCAACTGAATGCCCTTGGGCTCCTGCATGGTATTCACATTTGGTGTTTGGGTTATACCATTTTGGGAACAGTGGTTCTAGAGGTTTCATTGGTCTCAGGACTACCATTGAATTTTTGTGTAGGTCAAGCAACAATTGGCTGTATGTAATGGGAATCGGGTCAAAATGTGTTATCTTCTTTTCTCAATTAACTGGTGGTTGTATTGATTCGGTATTAGATTTTAGTTTCATTGGTTTTGTTGGGAAAACGTTGACAGGTGGTGGTTGGACTAGGGGTGTGACACCCTAAATCCCAAAATAATATATATATATATATATATATATATATATATATATAATAATTTATATCATATTCCTATAAAATTTGCAGCGGATAAATAAAATTATATTTTCAAGAAAATAAAAACTTTTGTAACTAATTTAGGATATCACGTTTCTCAAAGTACAAATGCAACAATTCAAATTTTATTACTCAAATAAAACAATTAAATCTCAATGAACTTGATTTAAGTATCATTACTTGATTTAATTCTAAAAACTTACTACTACCCCTAAGGTTTTCATACAAAAATTTGATTCAAATTAAGTAAGTAAAATACAAATTAAAACCCTTATTCCCGGTATCACCTATCAGAGCGGGGTTCCTCCCAAACTTGAACTTCAAGACTCATTAACCTGTAATAACTGCGATTTCGCAAACGCATGGTCCAGCCAGTCAAACACAAACAACGAAGGAGGTGAGTTTTGAAATCATGTTAATAGTATAATATGAGTAAGAAGAACACGCAAACAATCATAATAGAACCGTATCATAATCACTTGATGATATATCAAAATATTTAATTAAATAGTATCATACTTTAACATCAAAGTCACTCAAGTAAAATAATCGTCTCATTATAATATGCATCAAATCATCTAATTAATATTACCTTTGAAACACATCAATCACAACAAAACAATCACAAGAAAATGCAATGCTATGCATGAGCTTAGACTCTACTTCACAATGTGGTACCATTCTAACTCTGAAGTACTTGGTTAGGAGGCCATGATACTATGCCACCATCCCGGTGGACGGACAATTCAATTTGGCCCTGTCCTCATAGATCCCCTCAACTCAACCCGAGACACATATACGTGACAGTCGAGGTAAACGTGTGTTGCGTGGTAGCTCCCGACATTTCAAGTGCTACCTCCAAGTCACCTAGGAATTCCCCACCCGAATACCTCCAAGGTCTAACAATCTTGCCTTAAGGCTCGACAGCAGACCGCCACGATCAGGCTCATTCAGTTGTACTTCCCCATAATCACTAGGCTTGTCAGACCCTACCTATATGATGACAAAGTAATCTCCACTTCACAAATTCACAATATTTATTTTCTCCCCTCGTTGGTATATGATACTCCATTAAAACCGTCATCTCAAACACAAATTGAAATCACCATTATTTCATCAACTATGAGGTTAATTAAATATTCTCATCACGGTTTAGAACATCACTATCATCATCATCACATAAACTCATCACAAATTTATAGCATCACTATCATCAATCAAACATTATCACATAAATTTATCACAAATTTATAACATCAAAATTATTAATCGTACATCATCATCATCATTATATAAAATTATCACAACACATTCATATTTTGTTATCACATCACATAAACTCATCTAATCACACCTATATATAAATTTACTTCGACACCCAATATCACAATAATATCAATAGCACACATTCAAATAAATTAAATCAATCAACACCATACAAATATTTTTATTCTACATTTTAATCTCACAATTTTCATATTTGCATATTAATTAATTTATCTCTCAAAGGGCTACTGCCATACGTAGCGAGCTCCGGATGAATCGTTGGGAAATACGGTTTTCCCGTTCATCTCACAATATATTATACGCATGAATTCAAATGCTCTCTCACCCCTTACCTCGACAAGGATTTTGTGCACCGGATATGATATCTTTATTTAATGTATCATGTCTTCGTCAAACGTTGCCTCTAATAACCCAGAAAAGATGATAAAACAACAAAATACAAATAAATTATTTACTATTGATAGTATAACAAAATTTTATTTAATATATATATTAACACCATTACATACACATGAATATTTAATTTTAAAACACAACAGAATCATAGGATGCTAAATAAATGGTGTATACAGTTTTGATTTTAAACAAAAAACTGATGTATTGGATGTAGTGCAACTAATAATATTTATTTACTTTCTAATGAATAATACCTACAGTTTAGAATTAAAATAATTAAAGCTTTTTCAATGTAAAATAAAATTAGACATTTTGCAATGCAGTTTACTACCTAATGCTGTAAATTGTTATAAGATGGTTTATTGTTTAATTTTATACATACTATAAATAATTGGTTAATTTCAGAAATTTAAACTTCAATTTGGTATTTAACAAGGAAAATGGTAATAGGTTGATTATTATATTAATAAAAAGATCATATGATAATTATTGAAAAGGTAATAAGTTGATTGTTAGAGAAGACAGGAGCATAAAAATTATATGATGAAGATGAATACAAGAGATAATAATAACTAGTCAGATTATAACTTTTATAATATATGTATATTCTATGAGTAAATTGTCAATTTCATTAATATAAATTTTTTAGTGAGATTAAAACTTAGTTTTAAAACAATAAGGAAGAAATTTGTAGAGATACTAAAATACAAAATTTGTAAAAATACGCTCACCTTATTGTCGAGTAAGTTGACTACTTCGCACAATATCGCCAATTTCTTTTCTCTTTTTGTTTTTAGATTCAGAATCTTTTTTTATATTTGTGAATGAGTATTTTGCCCTCTTTTCTTTTAATGTGCGGCACTATAGAAAGAGTTAGTAGGTTTAGCGGCTGATGAGAAAGCATTCTCGGCACAGGCAGTAGTAATTTACTTTCATACTTATGTAGTTATATATATTTACTTAGTGGATCTAATATATATGTATATAATTATAGTTAGTAGTATAGTAAAAATATAACAACGTAGACACACGTTTATGTGTTATTTATTTTTATTTTGTTAAAACAAAATTAATAATTATTTAATTTCCTTTTTAATATTCTTTTAAACACAATTTTTCAAATATTATTAATATTTTATAATTAAAATAATCAATATAGAAAAACATATTACTAATAATTGAAACTTTCACATTCAAAATAATCTCTACAATTATACTTATTTCTCAAAATACTCACATTATAATAATACCAACATATTAGGAAATAGTCAAAATTATAAAATAAATAAATATAACATCAATATTTTATATTAATTACTAAATCATAATA
>JBBPBR010000001.1:31469683-31541617 GCA_037974775.1 Cicer pinnatifidum | reverse complement strand
TTTACAAACCAATAAATTAAAAGTAATTTTTAAAAATAATTTTTTAAAATTGGATTATCAAACAAGTGCTTAAATTTAAAAAACTCAAAAATAGTTTTAAGATAATTAAATAGCTTAATTGTAGTTTTTATCATTTTATTTTTATATATTCACAAAATTAATCAATTTATATTAAAATTTAACAATTGTGTTCATCGAGGAATTGGTCGCACTATATTAACATGTTATCATTTGAAAATAACATAAAGGAGTATAAGATATATAGAAGGAATATATTATGGATGATTGAAAGAGTTACGCCAAATAGATAAATTTATATTTAATTATAAAAGATCAAATAATTTTTATTGAACACTAAATTTACTAAATATAATTTATTTTTGGAACTAACTTTTTATATTGAAAATCTACTTTAAAGAACTCAAATATTTAGTATATGTAGAGTCTCTTTCTATTAAGTATCAAAAGGTTAAAGACCACTTAGTATATTTTAATTAATTGATAATTTTCTAAAATGAAGAGTATAAAAATGTGACATTGTGAACGATCGATGATATTTATGAGACTGACACAAAAAGTATAACAAAATAAGCAGTGATCCCCCTCCACCTCCTCCGATGATTCTTCTTCTTGCCATGATTGAATCTTTTTTGTGCATGTCTCCACAAAATAAGGAAGTAAAAATTTGACTACTCAATAAAAACGTTATTTTGTATTTCGTAAGTAATTAGCATCTTACTAAATAGTATGACTCTTAAAAATGTTATTTTGTGTTTTGTAAGTAATTATGATCTTACTAAATAGTAAATATTGTGTAATATTTTGTTTATTAGTATATTATATCCGAACCTTTGAACTTAAGTACGTAAATACATTGGCGGTGCAATTACCGACTATCTTGATTTTGAGAAGGGAATCAAACAAACCGAAAACATTTATTGTTTTCCCGTGTGTCAAACAAATTGATTGGTATAAAGATGAAAAGAAATTATGAAGGAAGCAAAAGTCCCATACCTTTTCCAAATATTCTGGTTTCAGATTACCCCATGGATTTCTTCCACTTCCATAACTATGAAGATTCAGAGCAACTACTGCCCTTACACTGAAAGAAAATGAGAAAACCACTTTTAGGATGTCAGAAGCATAGGACGGATTGTCAGCACAATTTTAAACTTTAGAAGTAAAAACACGAATTCAAGATAGAACTTTAAATACGGAAAGAAAACACACAATCGACAATATACCTTGTAGGGACTGGAACGATCTCCCATTCAGAGCAATTGACCTTTTTGACATGCATACGAAGAATATTCTTAAGTCCCCTAATACCATAATTTGTTTGAAAAAGTTTGTCATTAGAACAGAACAATCATTGTAGGAAATGATTTGAGGCAAATCTTATCGGCTAAACAATTGCAGTTTTCAGGGTATATGCAAGAGATATATGCTAATAACGTTTTCGTAAGAATAACAAAATGAAACCTAAACTCTTAGTGTCATTTTGAATATAAATCTTTCTAAATTAAAATTATTTAATTTTAATCTATTCACTATCATTGTATACAAATTAAATCCTTCTAATTTTGTATACAATGACAGTGTGATTTTTTATATTATCGATCAATTTCAGTCCATTAAAAAAAAATTATTTTATTAAAACTACATCAAAAGCCACAACTATGAATGGTTGTGATGTCACACTGTACAACTTTTTACATTGTAAGTGAATAGCAATTAAACTCATATTAGAATTGAGTTCAAACATTGGTTAAGAGAATTTTAAATTTAACAACTTTCTACATTACTAAAATTATAAAGAGTCCTAAAATTTATGATAATTTTACTTGTTTGCAAGGATGTAAGAGACTTTTAAATTGGACAATTGTTGAAGTAATTTTTGTTTCTCAAACATGATCACACAACTTCTATTTACAATGATGCTACAATAATTGCATTGAATGCCTAATAAGTTGTATTGACTAGGAATACTAACAATTAACTTAGAAAGTGGTACAATCAAAAGAAAATAGACTAATTTTATTAGTTCTAACACTCCATTTCAAACTGGAGTATACATGTCACATGCCAAACTTGTTGTAAAGTGACAATTAATCTCTATATGCTTAGTTCTTTATTTAATGACCGAATTGGACGAAATATGTAGCCAAGGTTGGTTGTCACATGCATATAAGTTTCATTGCCTTGATGTCTCCTAATTTGAGTTGTTGGAGTAATTGACTAAGTATGTGTTTTCATCAGTTTCCATAGCATGATATTCTACTTCTGTAGTAGACCTTGCAACTATGTTCTTTTTCTTCTTGCTCTGCCATGAGATCAAATTTTGATCCAATAAGGATGCAATATCCTGAGGAGCATTACTCAACATGGTACGTAGTAGCTTGACGTTGGGACCCATAAGAGTATCATTAGGTCGACAATTGAGTACGCCAATTTCTTCAACTGTCATCACGAGCATTTCGTTGAGTAATGGCAACACATGTTTTAGACTAAGCGACTTCAAACCCCAAAAATATATTTCGAGCACCCCCAAATATTTAGTCTAAAAGTGTAGCAATAAATTTTGTTTGAGCCAATGGATGCATGTTGTTTGGGGGTTCACCTAGAAAGATTAGAAATGCTCTCCCTTGCAAACAATTTCGTGGGACTTAGGGATATGTGTGTGGAAGAAAAAGAGTCAAGGTAAGAGTTTTTCTTCATACAAATCGTTGTTAGACCATTGGTTAGATGAAATGAAATAGATATTTGTATTGCTTATCTTTTAAAAAGAATAAACGTAGACTAATGGATTAAAATAATATAACCCTAAATTTTCATTGAGTTTGATATGTAGTATACAATTTTTATGTTCCAATTTTTATATTACATGTGTTGAAGTTTTAATTAGTATGATGAATATAGAATCAAGTTTCAATTTTTATGGTTATTTGGTTATGAAAATATTATTCCTATGATAAGAACATGTGGTATATGATCTTTGTAATTTTTGAATAAGATGATGCTTTGAATAAGTGATCCTTAATTGGATATGACATGATCTTAGTGGGCTACGTGTGAGTATTCTGTTTTGATATGCATTTCGTGGAAATTGCTTTTGTGGTAGGTTTACTTTTTCCATTGGAATTAGTGATTTTTTTTTGTGTGTGGAAGTTAACTAAGTGGAAGATTTTGTATCTGGATTATTTAGTTTTAGGAGCATACATAAACGCATACAATGTTGTTATATAATTTATTGATTTAGTTTGGAAGTTTTTATATTTATTTGTTTTGTGTCATTTTTCCATATGTATAGATTTGGTTTGATGTGGATCATGGAAAAAGTGACCCTTACAACAACATTTTAGGTACTAATAATTTCAAGGAGATCCAAGAATAGTTGTTGTGATGTGTGTTGATGCATGGCGAACATGAGTGAAAATGAGCTACTAAGACTATTTTCTAATAACAAATTTTCCACGATACTTCTAAGTTTTATTCTAATATTTATAACTAAATTTTTAAAAGTATTAGAATTACGAAGGTGGGTTTTCTTCCATTATGAATAATTGAATAATCAACAGTTTAATTATTATAATTTATATGACTTTGATCTAAAATGCTTTATTTTAGTTTAGTTTCTAAAAAATATTTCTAAATAGTAGTGAATAAATGTTGTTGTTACTAATTATTTAAATGAGTAGTAGTCTAGATATTTTTACTTTAAAAAAAATGTCGTAATTTTTTATGAAAATAATCACTTTTAAATAATGTTTTGGACCAAAATCTGGAGTGTTACTCCTTCAACCAATTTTCTTATAATTAATTTAATCGCTCAGGAACGAGGGCATTGATCCGTATACATTTCTTTTTCAAAGTCACTATACAAAAATAACTTATAAAAATGTCAAGTTTATTGAGACAAGTTTTAGACAACTGCAATAAAGAGAAGGAGCCTAACAAAGGTCATCTTAACCATGTGCAAGAAAGTATCACTGTAATTGAGGCAAAAAAATTGAGAATACCCGTTCAACACAAAACGATCTTGACATCGACAATCTTACCACCAGGACTAACCTTCATTGTGTAAACTCAACGACAACCTAGTAAAGACTTCCTAGAGGATAAAGGAACAAGTTCCCAAATACGAATGCTCTAAAGTTCACACATCTTGTCGATCATTGCTTGACTCCAATTTGTTAAGGATAAAGTTCACCTAGAGATTTAGGAATAAAAATAGAAGACAAGGAAGATAAGCAAGTTTAGTGCAAAGAATAAAGACGGTGGTAAATCAAACCAATATAATGAGAAGATGGATTATGAGTAGGACATATATCTTTAAGAATCAAAATGGGAAAATCAAGGGTCGAATCTAGTAAGGTAGGCCGTGATCGTCTAGAATGGCCTCAATATTAGGAACATGTGTCATGACATGTACAATAGATGGTGGTTGACGATGAAAGGAACCCGAATTGGAGTGACATTACCATTTCCAAAGATTTTTGGTTTTTTAGGTTTGGATTGTTTTCCAACTATTGTTTGTTTACTCGTTTTGATACGATGACGACGACTGTATGTATGAAGAGGTTGTATAGTTGGAGAATCCACATGAGGAGTCTTGTGTGGAAACAATAGGAGGGGCAAGAAGAAATGTCTGTAATGTGACATCCATAATATGCTCTAGTGGTAAAAGAGCGGTAAAAATAGACTATGGCGGTCCATAATATGTAACATTTTCAAATAATGTGAGATTTTCTGACATTAGATACTATCGAAGAGCATGATAATAAAAATGATAACTAAGAAAGACACATTTGAGTGATCAAGCCAAAAGTTTTCAAGACTAAGAGTGGACAAAACATGTAGACGTGAAGACATGAGGAGAAAGTGAGTGAAGAAGAATATGAGGCAAGAAGATTGAGTGAGGGACTTTGTTCTCAAGGCATGAGAAGTCAGTGCATGCAATATACAAGATAGCATGCTGAGGACATCATTCCTCAAAAATGAGATGGTACATAATTACCATGAAGAAGGAGAGTAAAAGTGGTTTCAATAAGATGTCGATTTATGAGATCACTTACCCCATTTTGTGAGTTCTATGAGCACAAGATCTTTGGTGAAGAATAGTATTAGAGAAGATAAAGTTTTAAAATTGATGATATATATTTATGGACATTATCACTATGCAAAGTTCGTATGTACATGTCAAATTGATTTTAATTTTCTTTTAAAACTTCTGAAAAATAGAAAATAATTAAAACATATTTTTTATTAAAAATAAATGTGTACAAGAGGAAAATTATCGATAAAAGTAATTAAATATCTAAATTCAACGGTAACATTTTAGTGAACTAAGGGGACGACCCTTGTTTATTGACTAAATCAATGAAATTATTTTCAGTGTATTTCCTTAACTAATACAACTTATAATGTAATTAAGTTGGATAAAGTGGAAAGATTAATTATTGACTACTGAAGTTCGGACATATATATGTTTGCTAAACAATGTGGAAAAGGTTTCAAATGATTGTTAATTTATGGTTGTAATTTTTGAAAATTGTTTAAAGATTAATTTATACCACTTAAAATATTATTAGCTCACCCTCAATATGTAGGGAGAAATAGAGAAAAGTCTCAGATTTCGAAGAACTTTTGATGTGGTTGTGCGATCCATATACACCAGTTAACCTAGGCACGACTTGATGGCGGCGACAGGCACCTATGGTGGTCTATTTGCATGTGTTATTCCCCCTTCACAAAATTGAAGTACGCTTTGGGACACATCCCAATTGTCATAGTTCCACTTTATAAATACTACTAGTGTGTGTCATCCCTCCTATGTGGGACTTCCTTTTTAATAATTCGCACCAACTAGCTCTCATTAATATCATCATTTCCAACAATCTCTTATTAATATCATCATCATTTACAACAAAAAGAGTATGGTTGACAAGTATTCACATGTGTTAATATTAAGCACAAAATTGTTTTTGAATTGACATGTGTTGATACCCAATAGCAAAGTCGCATTGAAATTAGGAAAATTTGTTATCCAGTTGAAGTTGTTCAAGCAATTCTCTTCCAAATGCCTGTCTCAAAATGGGGAAGTAGATCTAACGCTTGCCTATTTGATTAATCATCATATTATTTATTTGGACATAGACTTAAGCGCACTCGTGGTCTCTTAGCTTAATTTCAATTAACGTTTTAGTTTTTTATCTTTTTTTTTTCTTCCCGATTTGGTCCTTTATTTTAATTTTAAGTGATAATTTGATCTTTTATATTTTAAAATGTCAATAATGTTATCTTTTTTTTTTTGTACAAAAATTTCAAACAAAATCCATAATATCATTCTCAATACAATGCAGATTTCATCAAATTCATAACTTAAATATTTAAATAAACACATATTTTTATCTCTAACAACATCAAATAAAGAATGAAAATATGAGTTTATTTGAAGATTTGAGCTACGAAATTGATGAAATTTGTATTCTATTGAAGAATATACTTAATTTTATGATTTTTGTTTTAAAATTTTGATGAATTTTTTAAATTTTTGTAAAAAATGATAACACTGTTGACATTTTAAAACATAAAAGATTAAATTATCATTTAAATTAAAATAAATGACCAATTAAAAAAATAAAAAATAAAGAACTAAATTAAGTTAAAGGAAAGGAAATATTAATACAAATTTCATCTTTTCAGTCGTTGGTGCATTTTTTCTATGGATGTCACATTTCATGAACACGTGTCCTTCACTCGCCATTAGCTTTAATGAGAGATCATTCATAATTTGGAAATTGTCCCAATTACTTATCCTTGACCCGTCTCTTGTTGTGTACTGTTTCACTCAAGGACCAAATTGATACTGTTTCACTCAGGGACCAAATTGATATTGTTTCACTTAGGGACCAACTTGATAACAAGTCGTTAAATATAAATACCTAATTGATGGTAAATGTTTACAATTAACAACCAAATTGACAATTTATGTATCTGAAATTTAATAGAAGGATGAGTTTGAGTAAAGTTTGATATCTGAAATTTAATAGAAGGATGAGTTTGAGTAACATTTGATAGAGTTAGGAACATATTTAAAATCTCAAGGACTGATGTGAGAGGGGTGTAACAAATAACAATGTTAGATATAAATTTGGTCGTTTACTCACTAAAATACATACAAGAGTACTGACATATATAGGAAAATCAAAAGGCAATGAAACATGCAAAAACTTTTTGTTTTTAATAATTAATCATACAGATGAATTGCTCTAGTTGAGATATTTCATACCTTAAGCCTGGGTCATTTGTGCAAGGTGTGAAGAACCAACCCTGAGTGCAAGTATATCCAGAGTATATAATCTACAACAAAATGAAAAACTAATTGATCACTATTATTGACAAAACTAAAATTTATAAATCATTATTATGTTGCACAAAAAGATAGTAGTTGGTTAATGTAAACATAGATGAAAATAGATGTGTGTATGAATACAAATAAAGCACGCTTCCTTAAGAAAACTAACTATGAATATTTCCTAAATTTAAGTACCATGAAATCATGGTTGAGTATTAAAATATATAAAGAAGCAATTTAAATATTTGTGGTTATTGTGATTATTACATCAATTCTTTAAAGGATCATTTATTTTGAGACTCTAAGACACTAATTTCATCATGTTCCTCTTTCACAATCAATATGATGTTTTACTCTTTAATAAAAGTGTTTTAGTCTTAATGCATTATTTTACTATAAAAGAAACCATAACTAATTACATTTTAGGCGTGCTAGACCTCAAACGAAACTAATAATGACAGTACTGAACTTATTGAACAATGTCTTTAATTTTTAGGTGAGTTAAGTTACTCTCTAGTTTGTTCTAATTTTTAGGTGAGCATAGTTTTATGAACAACAATTTTCTATGAAAGGAAAGTAATAGTACAATTAAAAGCCTCTCATGTTTGAATTTCATTTTCGATGTTTTAAAATTCAAATTGGTTGATAGAGAACGATTGTAAAAAAGAATTTGAAGTAAAAAACAATTGTGATTAAAGATATTGCATACAACATGGAAATGTTTGAAGTTAAAAAAAAATGGTTTTGTTAATTTGATTAATGGAGAGACAACGGCTAAATATAAAATAACAACAATAGGACTGTTTGATACATATTTGAAATTTGGTGATTTTGTTACTCAATAATTTAGACATGACTTTTTTTAGATTTTTATGTAAAGTAGAAGTTGTTTAATGTTTTTCTGTCGCAATAAATATCATATTTTTTTGAATAATCAGTTATAAAAAATATATTTTTGAAAAGTCTCTTAAAACAGCTTCTAATTTAATAAATTTTTAGATTATTTTTCATATTTTCATTTTGTTCTTCTTTGTAAAACTGTAACAAATAGATAAAAAAAATTAGAATTAAATTTTTTTAATTTAAAAAAATGACTACTTACGAAAAAAGCTATAACAAACGTACGCTAGATATCGGGTAGTAGAGTAGACAAAAAGATGCTTCTGGAGAAAATGAAAAAAATTGATGAGAAAAAATAAACCTATAAGATAAAGAAATATATTGAAGAGGTCAAGCTTGAGATATGCCAACAAGAAATAAGCCAATTGAGAAAAGCAATGGAGCAATGCTATTCTATTCAATCATCAACTTCAATAGTTATTAGCCTCTCAATATAATAGATTGAATCCAACTAGATTTAGCTAGGTCTGAGTCTCACCTGCCAAAAAATTTAAAAATTAAGTTTGGTTTACGGTATGTGATATACTTACTTTTTAGGTTTGAATTTGGCCTTGAAGAAATTTGATATGACGTGTTAGCTTACGCTTATTTTATTTTAATATTTTTGAATAAATAATCAAATATATTTTTAAATAAATTAACGAGTTAATATATCAATAAAATTAAGTTATATTTTGATATTTAACATGATATTTTGAAGAAAATGACTTTAAACACATCATACTTCAAATCTATTTTATAATAATACATTTAAATATGTCAATAACTAAAGAAAGTTAATATGCATGAATTACTAAAAGTTGAATATATTATAAAAAATCAAAATTTAATATAATAATTATAGTAGTAAAAATATATTTATTTAAATAGGTCGTCCTAAAATACTTATTATGTGACATGTAATTTGATTTTTTTTAAATTAATAAGTTTTGTTTAGAAAACCTTGGTCGTATATATTTAAAAGAAAAGTTTGATTCAATTTGAGTTTAACGTAAACTAAACTGTAAACTATTTGCAGTCAATTTAACCTATTCCTATCCCTTTTTTCGAGTGTTCGAAAATATATAAGCAAATTTAACAAATAACCATTATGGCAATATTCCTATCCCTATTTTAATGAGGAGTAAAGAGAGTACTTCAAACCATGATATATTTATGCTATTATATTTTTTGCAAATTAGCGAATGGATTAGAGCACCAATTCTAGAACACAAACCCTAAGCTAAGATATTCATATATATTAATTATGTAATATGTATATATGTTCTTATCATTCAACAAAAGTAACCAAGTAGTTAGGAACTTAGTGTATATATATATATATATAATATGCAATGAACATCTCAATAGGTTTAATAGTCAATACCTTATTTGCTATTGGTCCTTGGGCAAGGTAAGGTTTCTCATTACGTAGATGATGAAAGCCATAAGCCACTTGGGCATCCATTCCTGCAAATATCTTAAACTCAAATTCTCAAATATACAAATTAATGTTTTAGAAAAGATACCATAAAAATGTTTCCATCCGATATTAACACAAGTGTCGAAACATTCATGACTTTTTTTTTGGAAGAATACTCAAATTTAATTATTGGAACATAATTTCCATTAGTTGTTTACTAATTTATTTTATTAATATATAACAAGGTGAAATTAATTATAGATAATGTTATATACAAGCATAACAGTTTTCAGTAGTTTGTTATTTTCTAATTCTCTATATCATTCATGTAATTGGCTTGATATAACGACTTTCCACATTATATCTATAACAAGTGTAGTCGAAAATCGGCTATGGCAATAGGAAAAAAATGAAAGACAACCACAAAGTTGTTCTTTTATAAATGCAGAACTAAATTAAAATCAAATCAATTTAGAGTGATTTGATTCTTTCCTAAAATACAAGATTAATGTGATTAGAATTTTCTGAATTTTCAAAGGATACTACAAAATTAGAAAAATTTGTTGGATCATTGGATGTTTGACAGTGATAAAGCTCTCTTATCAAATATCATTTTTTTTCTTACATAAACACCTTTAAGGGTTTGATACATTTGCTACCGATTGAAATTGTCCCAATTTTAGCTTTTGGTTCGTTACTTTCCTCCATTTCAGGTTTATCAAAATTGTTCAAAAATTGTAGATTTGTAGTTTGAAAATATTGAACATCATCTTCCTTAATTAAACCCAAATTATTCAAGGTGATCATATATGAAAGTGATAAAACCATCATATTTAATTTGGTTTAGGATCCTTACAAGGTCCCTGAACATCATCAATAATTAAAGCGAATGAACTAGATATGGTTTATCTGTCTTGGAAAAATAGGAGGAACTACGATGGTTTTTCAGTTGACATGTTTCACAAAAAATATGGTTTGGATTTTTATTCTGTTGAATAGGCCAATTTTTGGACACTGCAATAGTGAGCACAATGCGGACAATGACTAGTTTAACCACTGGAGAAAATGTTTCAGTGAAGTCAGAACCAGCTTGTAATGTTGATGAAATCCCTTTGCCACAAGGCGTGCCTTGTACTTGTTAATTGATCCATCAGGGTTCTCTTTCATTCTAAACACCCACTTACATCCTATAGGTTTACGATGTGATGGTGGAGGGACTAGGGACCAAGTATTGTTTTGAAGAAGTGCAGCATACTCAGTTTTTATTGCTGCCAGCCACTATGGGGCAGCAAGTGCCTGTTGAACAGTGGTAGATTCTAGGTGAGTGAGAAGTAGAGTGTGATGCAAATTGGGCTTAAAAATTCCATTTCTAGCTCTTGTTTGCATGGAGTGTGTATTTTGAGTAGGAATTTGGATGGAACTTTCAAGTTTGGGTGCAGAGGTTGCTGGCCTAGGGGCAGATGCTACTGGACTAGGTGCAGAGGCTGCTGGCCTGGGTGCAGAGGTTGTTGGCCTGGGTGCAGAGGATGCTGGCCTGGGTGTAGATGTTGTTGGCCTGGGTGTAGATGTTGTTGGACTGGGTGCAGAGGCTGCTGGACTGGCTGCAGATGTTGTTGGATTGAGTGCAGAGGTTGCTGGATTGGGTTCGGCACCAGGGGCAACGGAGATCTTGATAGAGTTGGACTCTAAATCAGGGTTGGAAGATGTCGGAGTTGCTAGATTAAAATTGCATCTTGTGCCAACAGTGTGATGAAGAATAATGCTAGAAACAACAGCAATATGATGAGGAGGCGAGGGTTGAGTTACTTGGAGAGGTAGCCATGATGTAGTGGATGCTTGTGATGGTGTGAGGGACTTAGAGAATAGTTCAGAGTAGGGAAACCTTATTTCATTGAACAAAACTTCTTTTCATATATATATATATTCTTCCATCAGGACTAAGGCACTTATACCCCTTGTAAGATGAAGAGTATCCCATGAAGACACACTCTTGGGATCTAAAATCATGTTTATTGGGATTGTAGGGTCTTAGGAATGGAAAACAAGCACAACCAAACACTTTGAGGTCCTTGTAGCTTGGATGGGCGTAGTGGAGAAGGAAATAGGGAGATACATTGTTGAGAACCGGTGTTGGTAGACGATTAATGAGAAACGCAACTGTAACAAATGCATGGTCCTAGAATTTTAGATGAATTCCAGCTTGTGCCAGCAGTGTGAGACCCGTGTCAACAAGGTGCCTGTGCTTTCTCTCAACTAAACCATTTTGATGATGAGTGTGTGGACAGGTGAATTGATGAAATATACCTAAATCAGCCAGATATTTGGTGAAGGGACGAAATTCATCCCCTCCATCACTTTGGACAGTCTTTACTTTACACTTAAATTGCAATTCAACCATGGATTTGAATTGTTTAAAATGAGCGAGAGTGTCATATTTATGTTTTAGGGGATAAACCCAAACAAACCTAGAGTAAGCATCAACACAAGTAAGAAAATATGTGTATCCTCCATGGGATGTAACAGGGGCAGGACCCATAAGTTACAAACCACCAGTTCAAAGGGATTATGATATATGGTGGTAGAGGAAGGAGCAAGAAAACGATGTGCCTTGCCTAGACAACATGCTGAGCAAAAGGCAATGGTATCTTTTGTTGGTGCAGTGATATTGCACAACTTTAAGACTTCCTTAAGTGGTGTAGTTCATA
Source organism: Cicer pinnatifidum (assembly GCA_037974775.1). Lineage (NCBI taxonomy): Eukaryota > Viridiplantae > Streptophyta > Magnoliopsida > Fabales > Fabaceae > Cicer > Cicer pinnatifidum. Next base: position 31,529,253 of record JBBPBR010000001.1, on the reverse strand, counting down.
GATGATAAGCAGAATTTGAAATAGAAGAACAAGATAAACTGGAAACATTATTATTCATGTGTTGTGTAGTTACAAGAGCAGTAGGTACAATATGAAAGGAATTATCATAGTAAACAACATTAGTTTCAGTATTATGATTTTGCAAAGTAGAATTTGAGTTGTGCAAAACAGAATTTGAGTTAAGTGGTGTTTGAAACTTGTAGGGACCATCTGTCCCGATGGTTCCTTTCAGCGGGACTTCAGAAGAAGCCTATGATTTCACAACACAAAAAGTGGTAATGGATGGAACATGTAAAAGATCCTTGAGTGTAAGGTTCGTGTTAGGATGTGTTGAGCAAGGAAAATGCATGTTGCCTATTGAGTTTATAGGCAAACCTTGGCCATTGTCTATTAGCACATGATCTAATCTAGGAAGTGAAACTGCATCTCCCAAGTTAGAAGCATCAAGCGTGACATGATGCGAAGCGCCTGAGTCAGGATACCACCATTGATTGTTGAATCCTGAGGAAGCACCAGTGATAAGCGCTTGAGGATGAAAGAGACGTGGATGGGCAGGTCTAGGGCTGGGGTAACCAAATTGAGGTTGAGCAGAGGGCCGTTGTGGCATCCCGAATGGAGTGGAGGGAGGTCTCCAAGGAGAGTGAATGGGTTGACTAGATCCAGAATGACGATAATAACAGATGGAGGCATCGTGACCAGATTTGGGATAGATTTGGCACTGCGCACAACCTCCTCAACCATAACGACCACCGCTACAGCCATTACGACCACCACGAGAGCCATACCCTGGATAATTTGAGTGGTTCTGGTTTGCAATCACATGACTCGTACCTGACGGGAAATTAGGGTTCGGATGCGACGGAGGTTCAGTAGTAGAATTCACAAACGAGGTCGACGACAATGCCTGACTGAGATTGACGATGACAACTTCCTAAAGCTTCTTGTTTTTCTCAAGGCGCGTCTCAAGTGCACGTAAGAACGACTCGAGTTCATCCGACAAGCATGGATCTTCTTTGCTCGTAACAACAACAACTACAGAATCATACTCTTCAAGTAGGGTTTCAAAGACAATTTCAATGAGATTACGATGAGGGATCGGATCTCCAATAGCAATTAGGGATTTGTTGATGGTGCAAACACGAAGGATGAATTCATCAATTTTGCGATCTCTCTTGGTGAGACTACGTAAGATCTGGGTTGCCGCGCCTTTCTTGCAAGTAAAGTGAGAAAATGACAATGAATTTCTTCCCAAACTTGCCACAAATAGTGACAATCAACAAGCTTCGTGAGAATCGAATCAGAGATTGTTTAAAGAATCCAGGTACAAACAAGTGCATCTTGTTGCTCCCGTTCCAAAAATAGAGGATTGAGACGATTTGCAGTGTGATCAGAGTTAGTCAAGAATCGTAGTGGAGCTAAAGGTTCAGTGATCAACCTCTGAAGCTTGTGGCTGCGAATTACACCATCAATTTGTTTTTTCCATTGCTTGAAGTTCTTCTCATCAAGTTTAACAGAAATGAGGTGAGAGAATTTAACATGGGAAGAAGAAGAATTACCAGAGGCGCCAAGAAATGGATCCATAGAAGCCATTAATGCATGAGGATCGAAGGAGGAGAGAAAAAAAAAGCTCTAAGATACCATGATAATAATACGAGTAACATAAAGTAAACAGAGAATGAAGAGATTGAGAGAAAAGCTTGAACTGATTTTATTAATCTTTCTTCTTATCTATGTAAAGATCACTTTTAACAAACTCTAAACATAACTTAATTGACTCTAACATAATGGTAAACTATATTTTCTAATAAAGACAAACATGGAAGCACTGAAAGAGGTGGTAGGTTATGTGACTTACACTCGACTTTCCTATCTAATGTGAGCCATTTGAGTCCTTTGTCCATCTTCCTCACATTCTATTCCAACACTTTCTTGTTCAAACTAACATCAAGTTTCTTTACCACCAATCCATAGCCTTTGGTGCAACGCCCTCATTGACGCATTGACGACTATCAACTCATTTTTCATCTATCCACAAATTTGAGAGTTTGACCATCAAAACCCATTATATTTGGATCCATTTCCTTCCTCTCTTTGTCACTCCAAATTTAAGAGATGGTCTCATCGTCTTGCATTAGTCGTTTTGCATTACCGTTGTTTCTTTTCCAAAACCATTCTATCAAAGCCTCTGAAAATTTCTTACAAGCATCATCAAAATTCATTTGGTGCATTTTCATTTCATATGGTTTCGGCATCATGCCCTAACCATAACTAGGATTTTCCATGAGAACATGCTCCAACATTGTAGTCATATCTGCTATCAAAGAATGACAAATCGATGCCATAAACAATTTGATGGATTCGTTCAACCTCGCCCTTCTAGATACGAACCCGTCAATTCTCTCATCCATTTGAAATGGCACAGACAACTTAGGTTATGATGGCTCCCCCTTAAATACTTGGAAGGTCAGACCAATGATAAAAAATAGAAAAATAGTAGTAACAAAATTAAGAATGAAATAGGAAACGACGAATTGAAAGTATACTAAAAAAATACTATGTGCGTATTATGAAATCAAAGACAAGGTAAGTGATTCATGTACATGGATGAATATTCTAGAGGCTCAACCCGTATTCTAGAGAATAATCTCATAACCAACCTAATCCAATAACGTGAATGAACCCATCACTCTCTCTAAACTGTCTTATAACAGAGTTGGACACATCCATTATAACGAGCTCGGGAAACTAATTAGTTGCTTGCGTATTTGGACTCACTCTTTTATATAAAGTCCAAACAAATTTGTCCGCATGGATTAAAAAAATTTATGCAGTAGTGGAAAAGATGAAAATGATAATAAAGAAAGGGCAAAGACAAAGTTAAACAAGAAAGTTCCAAATTATATTTTTACAATGGCCAATAAAAGGAGAATGAAGAACCACCAAACAATAATCAACACAACGAAGAACAAGTGTTCACAACAAAGAAGCAACAGATGGAGGTATTCACAAAATAGTTATGGAGAATCCGATAGAAGAATTGAGGAGGAAATATGGGGTTGTCTTACAATGCCAAGTTCATGGTAAAGGGAAACAAGTCGTAGGAAGCATGGATAATCCACCACTGGCATTAAAAACTCTGGGTTCAAGATCAAACATAAAGGGGTTAGATCTTCGATTATAAGGGCTGAAATATAAGAAAATAAGGGTTTGGTATGAGGCACAATGAAAATGTGAGGACAAGATATTTCCACCATTTTGTAGGGAATTAAATCGATATTATTATAATTTGGTCCAAGTCCAACACAATTGCAATCATATGAGTCCCCATGGATATGGGTTATGTATTGTTGTCTTCCAAATAATTTTCTAGCACTACTCATTGCATTTGTGGGATCTACGTGGCAACAAACAATATAAGATAATACTGCATAAAGCGACCAACAATTACTCCTTATTTTTGTTGAATACATGTTGCAACAATCTAAATGCGACCATGCTTGAGGTGGACCCCGATGCTTCAATTTTGAGGAATATGCTTAAAGGTAAAGTAAAAGTCAATACATGTTATCAAGTATTACACCTATGCCAAGAATAGATGTAGATGACAAACTTGAGGAGAAAGTTTTTTTTTCTTTTCTTTTCTAGAGAGTGTATTGTTAGGATATTGATTGGTTGTGATTAGAGTAGTTAAGGTAGTTATGGTTACTAAGATTGTAACGACTGAGCTGTTTAAAAAGCCCTAAATTCAAAGTCTCTTAAATTTTTTTTATTAATCTTAAATATTTTGTTAATTTTGATATTTTTCTTGAAAATTTATAAATTTATTTTATTTGAAAAAATATTGAATAAAAAAATTATAAATTATTTTTTATTGAAAAAAATTATTTATCGAAAAAAAAAATAATCAAATTTTTTTTTAAAAAAAATCAACTTTTTTTTGAAAAAGTGAAAAAAAGTGGGCCTATGACCACTAAGCCCACAAAATTTTAGCGGATTTTTTTTTGAGCATTTTAAATTATAAATTTTTTTGGCCCTCCAACATGTATGTCCAAGGCCAATAATTAGGGAGCTTGTCAAATTGACAACTTTAATTATGACTAGTTGTGTATAAATAGAGAATTACAAAATATAATATAAGATATCTTTGAATATTGTAAAATTTATTTAATATAGTAGTGACTCTATTGTGAAGGAGAAGCATTTGAAGGATATATTCTCTTTCAAAGTTACTAGTATTTTTCTACTAATTAATTGGAATCTAGTTCTTAGGTTCCAAAAGTCTACTTTTCACATCAGTCTTGAAATTAGTCCAAGTGAGATTTATTTGAACTAAAGTCTCACCATTGATCCCATGTCAAGTCAATTCCTTATCTTTCATAGAAACCATAATTGTTTCCTTCAATTGAAAATAGGTTTCTACACGATTCGTCCAGCCATATGCATATAATGTTCCTATCCCTTGGTTGTCCTAGATGATCCACATGATTTATAATTGAATCTTTTTAGTCTTTATAAAATTATGACTTTTTAAATTTAGGCTTTAATAAAATTGATTCACTTTTAACTTTTTGAGGTAGAGACTAAAGTAAATAGAAAATATTTTAATAACTAAAATGTTAGAGAATTTTTTTATAAAAACTTACAATAAAATTTTAAAGTTTTATAAGAACTAAAAACTAGTTTAACCATTATAATGATATGCCATGATAGTTTGCATTTATTTTGCATATCAATCTAGAACCAATTGATAGAAACTAGTTATCAAACTAGGAAACTAAATTGAATATTGAATTTTATTGAATAATTCTATTAACAGTAGCCTAATTTAATTTCAAAGGGAATTTGGATTTCATAATTTTGAGAGGTAAATAGTAGGAAAATCTAGGATAAATACAATTGTTTTCTCCATGAAATTTAATAGTCTTTGTCTCTCCTATTCAATATTTGATCCCCAAATGATTCCCTACCCTCTCTTTTCCAAAAACTTTTCTATTTATTCTAATTACATAAACATAATTGTCATCACTTCTAATCTTATTAAGAAACACGTCAAATCCTGGTGGTTCTTCTATTATATGCTTACTAATAATGAGTCTAACATAATGTTGATGAAGATGTACAACCACAAACCTAGAAAATACTAAGTATTTTTTTAACATTATTCTATGTTTGTCCATAATATTGTTAGTTTCTCTATATAAGTATTGACATGCCAACATATTTAGGGAAAATAAAGATGAAATTTTAACAGTAAATGAGTTATTGTTTATTTTAGTGAAGTATCCCAATAGGAGGAAAAAAAATATGCTTATGTTTTTGAAAGCCATTTCTTTTAACAAATATAGGCTTAAAAGGAAATTTTTGAAAATGAAAAATACAGATAACATGCATAAGTAGTCCAAATTTACTTTCTTAAATAACCATAATATGAATCAATAACAACACTAAAGCAACAATATATGACGCTAGCAATATAGAGAGTTGAAGTACCTATGCTAAAGTAATTGTAGAACACGCCTTCATAACATATAACTTTATCAGGCAGTTCTCCCTCAACTTCTAGGACCTGCAAACACAAGGAAGCTCGTGTAATCTTCTACAAAACTATATAAAGTAAAGAAAATTTGAATGTCAAAAACATCGATATTGTTGCGTTCCCAAATCGCTACAATGCACAAAATATAAATAAAAAAATAATTTAAAATGCACAAGTACTATATTTGTTATATATAATTGGTTAAGAAAATGAACAATGCAATAGGAAAGAAGATCCCTAACTACCCACTAAGCCATGCTCATTAAAAGAAGTGTATTTCTCTGTCCAAACCTATTAAGATTGTAATAGAAAATATGATGAATGATAACGCTTTTATCTCTATTCAGTCTATATATAACTGACTCCTCTAAGATGGGTATCAAACTTTTGTGACCCCTACCACATCAGCATTCCCTTTATTTCGTTTTCTAATTTTCTCTAACAAATGCCTACATGGTCGACTTGGGGTCCTAACAAATACGAAAACACTCGAAATGCATCAACAATAAAAAAATAATATAATCACTTGTGAAATAAATTTAATAATTGATGTATCTAGTCTTTCTAAATATATCACTTATTTTTTAAGAATATTTTGAATGGTTATTTTTGTAAATACAGTTTGAAAAATGACAATGCAACTCACTAATGGAAAGATAGTACTAGTTCCATAATGTCTAGTCTCTACAACCAAAAAATATTACCAGAAGCATATCTAAGAAATGTTGGCTGAAGCCATCCCTAGTGCAATGTACTTGTCCAACTTATTGCCTACCAGAAGTATTCGTTGGATGACTCCTCAAAAAGCTTAGAGTGGTAAAATGCCTACTGTCTTTCATTTGCGAGTATTGAGAGTATTGCATATTATATTACTATAGAAATTAGAAAAAGTTAGATGACAAAGTGAGGTGTGCATTCACTATTGCGGTGTGCATAGCCAAATTCATATGCTCATGGAAACATTACATTATGACCTAATTAATTACAATGAAATGCATCTACTTAATATTTTAGTTACTGAAAGTAATACATGGCATAAGAAATTAGATGGTAACCTCATCAAGAATGAACTCTTCTGTCTGCTTTAGAGAATAAGGTGGTTCCACTATTGTTCCCTCTGGCATACAAAGTGAAACTCGCCAACTGCATAAAAGATTTGCAACATAAATGTTATACTGAATTGTTTCATAAATTACAACCAACGTTTTAAAGGGTTGTTGAAATTGTGTGTCCATTACAAAAATTATAACCTATAACAGGAAATTATTTTGATGCATGTAATTTATGAAGTGGTTGCACTGAAATTTATACCTATTTTTATAACATTAGGGATATATTATGGCAAACATAACAAAATCGCACTATATAAGCACCTAAAGTGAAAATACACATTTATAGAAGTCGTAAAATTACCATAAGACATGTAATGTAGAAAACCAAACTCATTTAAACCAGAAATGAATTATCAATATCTGAAATTATATTTTGAAATTAGTTTAATTTGATATCATTAGATCCGATATGCAATAGATTGTTATTACTAATTTGAAATTAGATAATTCTAGAACCATGTAGAATTTTCATGTAAGAATCTAGAAGTGTTTTAATTATAGAAAATTGTGGGAAGTATCTAGAAGTCGGTATTAATTAGGAAGCTCCTAGAAATGTGTGTAGAGTTTTCTATTTGTACCTATAAATACCTACTTGTACTTGACATTAACTATCAAGAAAATTGAGAGTTTTCTATTAGAAATACCTTCCTTTCTCTAACAAAGTGGTATCTAGAGCTTGGTTGTGAGAGTTGAGAAATGGTGACTCGTGATTACACTACTTTTCACTTTCCACTTCTAAAGAAAGAGAATTATGAAAAATGGTGCCTTCCCATGAAAGCATTGCTTGGCTCTCAAGGTGTACGGGAGATTGTTGAAAAAGGCTATGATGAGCCTCAAGATGAAGAGGGATTGTCTCAAGTCGCAAAGGAGGCTTTGGAAAAAACAAGGAAGAAGGATCAACAAGTTCTTACTCTCATTCATCAATGTTTGGATGATTCTATGTTTGAGAAGGTTGTCGATGCTACAAATTCAATGGAAGCTTGGAAGATTTTGGAAAAATCACTCCAAGGCATTGACAAGGTGAAGAAGATAAGACTTCAATCTTTAAGGGGAAATTTAGAAGCTTTTTATGATGAAGGATTCCGAATCAATTTAGATTATTGCTCAAGGGTGAAGACAATTGTTAATCAAATGAAGAAATATGGAGGCAAGATAGAAGATGTTCGTGTATGTGGTATGTGTTATGTGTTATGTGGTATGTGTTATTGAGGAATCGAAAGAGCTTGACTCAATGTCCATTGAGGAATTAGAAAGTTCATTGCAAGATCAAGAAGTAAGAATGAAAAAAAGGCAAGAGGAGCCATTAAAGCAAGTTCTCAAGATCAAAGCTTCATTGAAGGATAACAAAGGATTCAATAGTCAAAACGGATATGGACGTGAACAAGGAAGACGAAGAGGACGTGGTCGTGGCCAAGGAAGAAGAGGAAGAGGTTTCAATCGTGAATCAAACTACGAAGAAGGAAGTCACTCATCACCAAGAGTTCTTGGAAGAGGAAGAGGTTATGGCTATTATCAAAGTGAAAGGAGGTATGACAAATCTAAAGTTGAATGTTATAATTGTCATGAATTTGGCCATTTTTTTTGGGAATGTCATAATGCTTCTAATCAAGAGGAAGAAGAGGCTAATCTTATTGATGAAGATGAAAAGTCAACTTTGTTTCTAACACTCAAGGAAGAAGAGAGAGATGCTAATAGTTCATGGTACTTGGACAATGGTGCAAGTAACCATATCTGTGGATGCAAAGAGAAATTTATGGAGCTTAATGAAAAGATGAATTGAAATGTTTCCTTGGGAGACTCATCGAAAGTGAAAATTGAAGGGAAATGTACGATTCTAATCTCTTCTAAAGATTGGAGCCATAAGTTGATTAGTGATGTATACTATGTGCCTAAATTAAAGAGTAATATTTTGAGTTTGGGTCAACTTCTTGAAAAATGATATGAAATTCTCATGAAAAATAAATATATTTGGCTTAGAGATCAAAATAACAATTTAATTGCTAAAGTTCTTATGTCGAAAAATAAAATGTTTATCTTGAACCTAAGAACTATTGAAGCAAAATGTTTGAAGATGAGTGTCCAAGATGAAACATGTAGTTGACATATGAGGTATGGCCACTTGAACTTTAGTGCACTTAAAATTATGGGAGAAAAGGGTATGGTGAAAGGGATGCCCTCAATCAATCATCCAAATCAATTGTGTGAAGGCTGTCTTCTTGGAAAGCAAGCTAGAAAAAGTTTCCCTAATGAAGCCACATCAAGAGCAACTAAGCCACTGCAACTTGTGCAAGCTGACTTGTGTGGACCAATCAGTCATTCTTCATTTGGTAAGAGTAAATATTTCATTCTCTTTATTGATGATTTTAGTAGAAAAACTTGGATTTATTTCTTGAAACAAAAATCAGAAGCTTTTATTGCTTTCAAGAACTTCAAAGCTCTTATAGAGAAGGAGAGCAGTCATGAAATCAAAGCTTTGAAATCTGATCGAGGAGATGAATTCACTTCGAAGGAGTTTAATGAATTTTGTGCAACTCATGGAATCTGTCGTCCATTGACAGTTCCAAGATCTCCGCAACAGAATGGAGTGGCCGAGAGAAAGAACAAAACTATTTTGAACATGGCAAAATGCATGCTAAAATCCAAAAGGATGCCAAAGGAGTTTTGGGCTGAAGCAGTTTCTTGTGGGATCTATTTGGAAAATCGCTCTCCGACTTCAAATGTGAAAGACCAAACCTCTCTAGAAGCATGGAATGGAAGGACACCTAGTGTTAATCATTTGTGTGTCTTTGGGAGAATAACATATGCACATGTGCCACAACAAGAAAGATCAAAACTTGATGATTGAAGCTTCAAATATGTCTTTGTTGGCTATGATCCACATTCTAAACGTTACAAGTTGTACAACCCATGCAACAATAAGGTAATGGTGAGTCATGATGCAACTCCACCTTCTTTACCTCCGTCTTCACCTACTTCTCTAGATGAAAGTTCAAGCGCGTGACAAAGTAATATGAAAGATATAGAAGACATTTATGAAAGGTCAACTAAATTACTCTTGACCTTGAAGAGTTGTTTTGTCTCTTGGCGGATAGTGAACCATTAAATTATGGAGAAGAAATGAAAGATAAAAGGTGGAGACAAGCCATGGATGAGGAGATCAAATCAATTGTGAAGAACATCACTTGGGAATTAGCAACTCTTCCAAAAGGCCATGAAGCAATTAGAGTCAAATGGGTGTACAAGGCCAAAAAGAATGCTAATGGAGATATTGAAAAATACAAAGCAAGACTTGTTGCAAAAGGCTACAGACAAAAACATGGAGTTGACTATGAAGAAGTTTTTGCACCAGTCTCTCACATGGACATTATTCGTTTGTTAATCTCTGCAACAGCTCAAAATAAGTGAAACCTTTATCAACTTGATGTAAAATCGGCATTTCTAAATGGCTATCTTGAAGAAGAGGTCTATGTTGAGAAGCCAATGGGGTACGTGATTAAAGGACATGAAGATAAAGTTTTCAGATTAAGAAGAGTGTTGTATGGATTAAAGCAAGCACCAAGAGCATGGAATAGTCACATCGACAAATACTTCAAGATAATGGGGTTGCTCGTTGTCTCAATGAATATGCTCTTTATGTCAAAGTTTGTGATAATGGAAATATTTTGATTGTTTATCTCTATGTGGATGATCTTATATTCACTAGGGACAATCCATGTTTGTTTGAAGAGTTCAGAAAGGTCATGGTGCTTGAGTTCGAGATGACTGATATCGGGCTCATGTCATACTACTTAGGCCTAGAAGTCAAGCAATTGAAAGAATGTATATTTATTTCTCAAGAAAACTATGCAAATGAAGTTTTGAAGAAATTTAAAATCTTTGATTGTAATCGAGTGAACACACCAATGGAGAGCGGATTGAAGTTGTCAAAGTTTGAAGATGGACAAAAGGAGGACCCTTCTTTTTTTCAAAAGCCTCGTTGGAAGCCTAAGATACTTAACATGTACAAGGTATGACATTCTATATGCGGTTGGAGTAGTGAGTCGTTTCATGGAAGCTCCTACTACTACACACATGAAAGTCACTAAGAGGATACTTCGCTAATGATTTTAAATTTTTTGGATTTTGTGATAGTGACTTTGCGGGAGATATTGATGATAGAAAGAGTACTAGTGAATTTATATTTTTCATGGGAGACTGTGCTTTTTCATGGAGCTCAAAGAAGCAACATATTGTCACACTTTCAACATGTGAGTTAGAGTATATAGCAGCAACATCTTGCACTTGTCATGCCATTTGGCTAAGGAGATTATTGGAGGAACTTCATATACCACAAAAGGAAGCTACTGATATTTATATAGACAACAAGTTGACACAAATACTTGCAAAGAATTTCGTGTTTCATGATCGTAGCAAGCACATAGACACAAGGTACCATTTCATTGGAGAATACATTGCCAAGAAAGAAGTTGAGCTTAAATATGTGAAGACTCAAGATTAAGTTGCATATATTTTTACTAAGCCGTTAAAATTTGAAGACTTTCAAAGGCTAAGAGCAAGACTTAGAATGAAGAAGAAAATTTCAAATTAAGGGGGAACAATGTTATTACTAATTTGAAATTAGATAATTCTAGAACCATGTAGAATTTGTATGTAAGAATCTAGAAGTGTTTTAATTATAGAAAATTGTGGGAAGTATCTAAAAATCCATATTAATTAGGAAACTCCTAGAAATGTGTCTAGAGTTTTCTATTTGTACCTATAAATACCTACTAGTACTTGATATTAAGTATCAAGCAAATTGAAAGTTTTCTATTAGAAATACCTTCATTTCTCTAACATGGATTTGAACTGAGGAGCGTTGTGCAAGTATATCTTGTCGTAATCCATTTATAAAAGTTACAATTATTAAATTGGAAAATAATGAGATACATTAATAATCTTTTTAAACCAATAAGAAAACACAATAGTTGTATTAGTCAAGAATATAAATTTCTTTATGTATTGAAATCGATTGAATACTTCCTTTACTAGAATAAAAAAAAATGAACTTATAAGAAGAAGCTTTAACATAATATTGAAGAAATAAATGGCATCTAGGGATGTTAGTTTTTATCCAACAAAACTCAGCAACATAATACTCAAGTTAATTCAATGTCTATATATAACAGAATGACAAGATTATAAAATTAAATAGGAATTAAAACTAGATACAGAACAACAAACTGTTTGTGCCAGTGTCGCATAGCTATTTACAGTCCTTTGTCAAATAAACATTGCACTCTGATAATGTTTTAAAAATGTATTGCAGAGACACGAAATTTCAGAAGTCTACTACTACACTTGAAGAAGAAAATTATAAGATAATATATACCTATCCAAACGACAAATTGGACCAATACTAGCCTTGTGAAGAGTTCTCTTAATAGCCGCTTTCCATGAAAATGGAAATGAACCACCCTTATGATAAAATATCAATAGGAAAATTTAGCATAGTGGACAACATTCATTAAAAACAGTTTTAGGCTTGTGAATTCTTACCCAACAAAAACACCTAGACAGGTCATTGCCTGTGCCAAGTGGTATGATTCCTACTGGAGGAACTGGTTCCCGACCTTGTATGTGAAGTTGTGTGAGACATCCTAATACCCACCCAACTGAACCATCACCTCCAGCAACCTATAAAGCCAACCATCATTAATCAAAAATAGCACTATCTACAATTTCTCTATCACGAACTTTGCCAGATCCTTAGTTTAGCCAACTACCAAGAACTTTGTAGTTATATTCCTTTTTATTTGTGGTGCCGATTTTTGGGGTGAGGTTTCAATGTTTAGGATCTCCTTATGTGTCTAACTCTTCCGCACTTTGTGAGGGTGTCTTGTATATGAGTTGGAATATTCTTTGTATTGCTATTTTTATACATATTATTTTTGTTAAAAGAAGAAAAATATTATGTCCCTAGACTTTTAGGAATGAAATTGGAGTTGGCTTATGGAAACAACAAATACATGCTCTACTGTCTCCATGATCATGAACATACCATTATCCTTAATCTTTCACGTGTTTCTTTGGCACAAGAATCACCATGACCAGCTAATTTCTCCAAGCAACCTAACCCATACTGGAAAAATTCATTAGGATTAACATCTACTAGATCAAAAACCTGCACAGAAAGTTCAAATCAATTTATAACATGAATATACGCATAAAAATAATATTAAAAAAAAAAAAAACAAATAACAACATCAATAAGTATCAAAGACAACAAAACTTGATTTATCAAGTGAGAGGAGTAGATGATTCTATGGATGGTCAAGAATAAAATTACATATATTGTTGTTTAGCTCCTATAAAGTTAGATTCAATTGAAAAAGTAAAGTAATTATTGATAACTAAATATTAGTATTAGATGTAATTGAATAGTTAATCATGTTAAGCCTTACTTTCAGAGGTTAAGAGAGAGTTCACACTAGAAAAGCAAAGCCTGTAATGATAGTGTTTAACGAATATGGAGTAAAATTGTATTTACGTCCATAGAAGTACAAAAAGGAGGAGAGTAAAGATAATTAAAAGAACTTAATAATTTGAATCATAAAAATATATGCAGAATCAAAACAACAAACAAAAAAACGTATTTATTGTATAACCAATTTCATTACGAAGATAAAAGAAATTAACAGGTGACCTGTTCCTCACTCATGAGATCCTGGAGCCTCTCCTTAAGAACAGGGCCGTGGCGGCCGCCACTGCGAGGATTAATGAAAACAATAATTGGTGTAAGAGGAGCAACAGAATTATCGTATTCTCCGTTACGAATGCAACGTCTCTCGCCAACAGTGGCATCCTGCAAATTGACTGAATCGCGCATTGCGAATCGTAAGTACTGCGGCATTGTGAGGTTCCGTCTGAGCTCCTCCTTATCGACCCGCTGACCAGAGATGCCGCATCCCCTTATTGACTCCACAATTGAGGACCTTACCGCTAATTTGTTTGCATCTCCTATTGTCGAGGATGACGATGATGATGACGGCGAGTTCATCGTTTCACACACCTCCGATCGATTCTGAAATGTTATCTATGGTATACGATGTGCAAAATGATAGTTTGATTTATTTGATTTGTTGAAATGAGTAATTGTAAAACATGCATACATATACACTTAAATGTGATGATTCCATATATTTGAGGAGATTAAGATTGAAAAATAAAAAAGGGGAACGATATAGAATTGTTTGGTTTAATAGGATTTATTTCAATTTACATTTCATATATAATAAAGGTGGATCTGCCTTGCCCTTTTACCCTATATTCGTACTCAAAGAAGATGATGCGTTGTTTCTCGTTTTCGTGCAATCTATACATACATTTAGAATAAAACAAGACTTATGTAATGACAAGTGTGACATATTTGTCACTTAACGATAGTGTTTAAACTAATCTAATACACTCTTTCTATTAGTAAAAACCATGTCATTATTATTTTTTTAATTTTTTATTTTGTAATTTGTTTATTTGCTAAATTTTGGGTGATTATCAATTCGGCCTTTTTTCTTCTCTCGCCTTAAATTATCCATTCAGGCACCTCTAATTTTCCGAATAATTGTTTCTATCCAAAGGCAAATGTTGAAGGATGATTCAGTAATACATATGGTTGAGAAATGTAGTTGCAGTTGAAATTAAAAAAGCTACAGAAGAAGAAGGGGAAGGCAAACATATATAGTAAGGACAATCACATTCCAGACAAATATTAACAATGTAAAACTTAAATCTTATATTGAAAGAAATATAAATGTTTAATTTTATCATTTTTACTATATTTTTAACCCTATTTACACGTTCTTTTTTAAAGAATATAAAGAATATGCTTGATTTACTTTCTCTCCCATTTGTTCCATCTTTAAAGATAAACTTTTTATACATGTGGGCTTATTATATTCATTGGTTTTGTATCTATTCTTGATGTTGTTTTATCATTTTTGTTGTTGCAATTTTTACCATTCATATCAGATATAGATAATTAAGCTCACATGAGTCTACCAACTATGATATAGATAGTTATTTGTGGGAATATTTATTGATAATATTAAGTTTAGCTCTCCATTCTATAATTAGTAAGATTTTACTTTCTTATCACTACTTATATTTGAATTAAGTCGATTCCTCTATAATAATTATTCCTTTTGTGAATTGTTAATGACAACGTTCCACTAGGTGATATCTGTCCACTACAAGAATACATAGATTTTGTGAGGGCCAAAAGCCCTCACAAAGGGAAAAAAACAGCCACAAAGGTGGCTTTTGTGAGGGCTTTTGGCAGCCACAAAGAAGCTGGTCATAAAATTTTGTGAGGGCTTTTGCAGCAACAAAGTGCCTGAAACAGGTTGGCATTTGTGAGGGCTTTTACAGCCACAAAAGACAGGCATTTGTGAGGGCTTTTGCAGCCACAAAAGTCTGCCTTTGTGAGGGCATAGGCCGCCACAAAGGACAGACTGAATTTAGCTGATCAGGCATTTGTGAGGGCTTTTGGCCGCCACAAAGGACAATACGAAATGCTGACTGGACCTTTGTGAGGACTTTTGACCACCACAAAAGACTTGGTTGATATGCTGACTGGGCATTTGTGAGGGCTTTTGGCCGCCACAAATGCCAACGTAATTAAAAAAATATATATAGTTAATTAATAGTTTATTATATTAGTTTATTATAATATTATATATAATAAATTAATATAATTAAAATATTAAAATTAAAATTATAATTAAATTAAATTTAAAATATAATGTAATTATAAATTATATTTAATATATATATATAATAAACTAATGTTAATATAATAAAAAATTTAAAATAAACTATTTAAATATAAAAATAAAGATTAATAATTAAATTAAAGATTAGTTTAAATAATAAAATATTAATAATAAAATATTTAAATTATTAAAAAAATATTTAAATATTTAAATTAAGAATTATAATTATAATTAAACATTAATTTAAATTAATGTAAATTATAAATAAATTATAATTTAAATTAATCTTAAATTAAAATTTAAATAAAATTAAAATTAAATATTAAATATTAAAATTAAATATTAAATATTAAAATTAAAATAAATATTATATATAAAAACATAATATTAATAATAATTAAAGCTAGCTATAGCAATCATGATAAAATCAAATAAAACATTCATTCCAAAATTAACAATTAGTGTCTTACAAACCCAAAATTAATAAATAATATCTTACAAAATGGAAATTAATTAAACACTCATTAATAATGTCATACAACCCAAAAATAAAATATGAAATTCTTCAAATGATCACATCAATCCTCATAATAATTCGTCTGATCAGCTCCACTCCCACCATCATTATTTCCTGCATTCATACCCGACGAAAGAAGTCCTTCAAAAGTATTATGCATTTGTGTTGGAGGAGACATCATGCTTTGAAATTGAATTTCATCTTCAATGGCACCACCAGTAGTCGAAGGAGGAGCCCTAGCTGGCTGAGGTTGATTTAAATCTGGTCTGATCAACCCAGCTGTTGGCATAGTCGGTCGGTATGCAGTTTGATGATCTGGTTGAGGTTGAGGAAGTTGACGTGAAGATGATGGAGCATACTGATAATTATGAAAATATTGTTGTTCCTGAAACATTGGCGGCTGTTGTTGCTGGAAGGCAGAGTTCGAAGGATCCTGCTGGTGTTGCTGTTGGAAACTTGGAGGCGGTTGATGCTGCTGGGAGTATTGAGAGTAATTTTGTTGCTGCTGGAAAATTGGTTGTTGGTGCAAGTATTGAGGCCGAGGCGGGAACTGCTGATAAAAGACAGGAGGAAATGAAAATTATTGTTGTTGAAATTGTTGTTGCTGCTAAAACTGCTGCTGCTCTTGAAACCTCTGTTTCCATTCCTCATTCAATTTATCAATTGCGGCTTGTATCAGCTGATGTGTCCTTTCTTCTTGCTCAGTTGCCCATTTCTCCTTTAACTGCTCAAGATAATCTATCGACGCCGGACGATGAGATCGATCCGTACTAGCATAAGAAGAAGACGTCTCAGTCTGAATATAGCCGGTCGGACCTTTCACAAAGATTGATGATAAAGTACCGGCACCCAGCACACGCCCTTTGTACTTGCCGCCATTGATGTTCATAAAACATGCGGTCTCATATTGTTTCCGCTGCACTGGAGTAGCTCACATAGCAGGAGGAAGAGTAGCTTGATGATCATCCCATTCTTTCATGACTTGTTCAAGTTGTTCCTGTATTAAAAATCAAAAAATTAAAAATTAAAATAGTTAATAATTAATATGTAATAATTTAAAGGTGTAAATATATAATAATCAATATATAATAATTACCTGAATCGATTTTGATAATTCATCAGTATACTCATTTGTTTGAGGATTAACATGAAGATAGCGATGTATCTCAGCCTGAGTGATCTCCCTTCCAAGTTGCTTTTCCTAAAATATATATTAAAATAATGTCAAGTTTATGGTGAAATGTGATGATTAATTGAATAAAAATTAATAGATATATATTATAAATAATAATTAATTACCATATAATATTTAATTTCTCCAGCAGACATGGAACCTCCCTTATAAGTACTAGTACCCCTCTCAGATGCTCTATTAATCTTTGCTTTTTCTCTCTTCTGTTTGTAAGCATCTGTGTTCCACTTACTCCACAAAGCAGTCCAAATATTTTCACCAATCCAATTAGGTCGTTTTTCTTCGCCCTTATTACGTGCGTAAGACAACATAGATGAGAGATGCTTTGAAAAGCGATGGTCAAATGAAGCCATAACTGCGGCATCATGCTATCTTTTCCAAGTACATTTAGTCTGTTGTACATTTAAATTTAAAAAATATTAAAAATATAATTCAATTAAGCAATCAAATGTATATATAATTAATTATTAGTACTTAAATAAATTAATGTAATCACTTACTTTGAAACAATGTAGAAACTGATCAACTTCCCTAAATTGAGGTGTCTTATCCTCTTTAATCTCACCCCAAGACAACCATGGTTTTTTGTATTTCTCTTGTATGACTTCAGCAATTGTCTTTGCAGATGGTTTAAAAGGAAGATATCTTCAAAATTTACATGCAAATTAAATATAAAAATTAATTAATAAAATAATGTAACATGATATGCAATAATAAAATATTTAACAATCATAGTTTACATACCCATCTCCTTCTGGAATTATGACAATGCGGTTGTAGCAATCAACACATCCGAGTTCCATTATTTCGTCTAATGTATAAGGCTCTACTGGGACCTCCGGATATAGAGGAATAGATCCATCACTAGTACCAATGGTCGGCATCGACATGAGAGATGGGTCATTAACAACACGTGGTCTAGCAACTTTTTTCTTACCACGTGATGTTTTGGATATTCCTTGTATTGCCATCGTTCCTGGTCCACCTGATCCATCTGAACCTCCTGAACCTTCTACTCCCACTGAAGCCATATCTATATATATATATATATATATATATATATATACATCCATATCCATACATATATATAATATAATATATGTGTGTATGTACAATGTTTCATAAGATTAATTATATGTAAATAATAATGAAATAAAGAAATATACATAAATAAATAAATAAATTTTATACATAATGATATACATATATAAATAATTATATATCCATACATAATAATGAAATATACATAAATAAATTTTAACACTCACGTAAATAAAGAAATATATAATATTATATATATCGATATCCATACAAATATATATATAATGCCTAATTAATTAATTGTCTTCGTCTTGGTCATCTTCATCATCAGTATATTCATTTGATGAGTGAGTTAAGTCAATATTGCCTTCGTCGTTCTCTAATTCATCTATTTCTTGTTCATCAACTTCTTCTCCAATGTGTGACTCATGACAAAGTTGACTAATAGTCTCATCTCCAATCCCATGATCCAAATTTGACATTTCATCCATTTGAAATGCAACTTCTTCATTTTGACCTACTTCAACTTCTTCTATTTCACTCGTTGGTCTTGTTTTGATTGCAGCACACCAACCTTGCTTGCTTCTGACAGTTGATGGATAAGGAACATAATACACTTGTCTTACATTATGGGCCAGGGCAAATGGATCAAACCGTGGATATCTTTTGCTCATTCGAATGTCTACAGTATTGGATATCAAATTGATTTTAGTTCCTCTGCTAGATGGATCAAACCACTTACAGTAAAACAAAACCACTTTTTTCGCATAATCTAGGAACGTGTAGTCAATTTCATAAATATGCTCGATTATGCCATAGAAATCTTCTACTACACCACTATCAGAGACACTTTTCATACAAACTCCACTGTTAATTGTTTCTTTTCCTTCAGTCCAAGATTCAGTGTGAAATTTGTATCCATTGATGTAATAGGTGTGCCATTCTTTGAAACTTCTACTCGGGCCCATAGATAAGTGCCTTAAGTGGATGTTGATAGGAGTTTGTTCTTCCAGATGCACTTGTTGTTGAAACCATAATGGGAAATTTGAATGTATATCATCAGATGATTGTCCCGTATTTAAAAATGCTCTGATCGATGACCATATATATATATGGTGAATATCAATTTAATCATATAATAAAATATAATTATTTAATAAGATCGGAGAGAATTTGAAACGTACTCAATGTATGGTTTAACTTCAGTGCAGTTAATCAAAACGTGAACATATGTCGCATTAAATACTTTGTCGCTTGGCCAGAAAATCGGAAAATCCCTACTAGCATGATGACTAGACAAGCAAAAAACTGATAAAGCATGTGGATGACGTATAACACTATCAATAGCGTTTCTTCCGTTAACTGGTGACAATGTTTCATTGTTGAAATAATGAGAACAAAAGTGTGTTGTTTCACGGTGTAGGTAAGATGAACAAATTGAGCCCTCAACTCTAGCTTTGTTTTTCACCAACCGTTTTGAATAACCCATGAACCTATAATATACAAAGAGATGTACAATAAGCTCCATATATATATATATATAAGTTGAAGTATATTGAAATTAAAGAGATGTATGTATATATATATATATCACCTTTCAAATTGATACATCCATCTATACTGAACTGGTCCACCAAGCCTAGCTTCACTTGCAAGATGCACTGAGAGATGCTCCATGGAATCAAAAAAACCCAGGAGGAAATACTTTCTCCAACTTACATAGAATGATCGGAATGTCATTTTCCATCTTGATCAGATCTTTATCAATGAGTGTTGAAGAACACAAAATCTTGAAATATTGACTCACTTCAATAAGCGGGTTCAATACATGTGTCGGTAAAGCACTAAAGGCAATAGGAAGTAAACACTCTAAAAATATATGACAATCATGACTTTTCATCCCATGCATCCTCCCGTTTTCCACATCAGCACATCTTACCAAATTAGAACAATAACCGTCAGGCGTCTTCAGCTCTTTGATCCAACGGTAAACAGATTTGGCTTCATCAGTAGATAAAGTGTAATTCGCACGAGGTTTTAGGGTCTTGCCGTTTTGTTCCATTAACAACAAATCTGGTCGTCTGCAATATATACCTATGTCTTTTCTTGCTTTGTCATTATCTTTTGTTTTCCCTTTCACATTCATCACAGTATTAAAGATGTTGTCAAAGAAATTTTTCTCAATATGCATAACATCAAGATTATGTCTCAAAAGATTATCTTTCCAATATGGTAGATCCCAAAAAATACATCTTTTTGTCCAATTGTGCCATTGTCCGTAACCTTGTGGTTTACAAGCCACACCATTAACAACATGTACCTTTGGCATATCTTTTACTTTATTCCAAACTTGTTCTGATGTCAATTTCATCAGGGGTCCTAGACTTTCTGCATATCCCTTCATAAATGCAGCTTTGTTCCTTCTAAATGCATGATCAGCAGGTAAAAACCTATGATGCGAGTCAAACCACGATGCCTTCCCACCAAATTTTAAAGTAAATGCTTTCGTATCTTCCATACAAATAGGACAAGCTAGTTTACCATGGGTGCCCCATCCTGACAACATCCCATAAGCGGGGAAATCATTAATGGTCCACATCAATGCAGCTCTCATCATAAAATTTTCTCTCCGAGCAATATCATATGTCAAGACACCATTCCACAACCTCTTCAAATCGTCAATCAAAGGTTGTAAATAAATATCAATACCAGTTGTAGGATTAGAAGGACCTGGTATCACAGCAGCTAAGAACATATAAGGTTTAGACATACACATATCAGGAGGAAGATTATAAGGAGTAACAATAACCGGCCAACAAGAATAAGGAGTAGACGATGTTGTATGTAAGGTGTAAATCCATCTGAGGATAATCCAAGTCTTACATTGCGTGGATCTGACGCAAAATCAGGATGTATTTGATCAAAGTGTTTCCATGCCTGACCATCAGACGGATGTCGCAACTCTCCTGAATTTCTTCTATTCTCATAATGCCACGTCATCTTTCCTGCAGTTTGTATTGATGCAAACAATCTTTGCAATCTTGATACAATAGGGAGGTAAAACATTGCTTTCCTTGGAATTGATTTTCCCCTACTTACCCTTGAGTTATTCCTTTGGTGATACCTTGGTTCTTGACAAAACTTGCATTCAACTAAGTTTGCATCATTCGTACCAAATTCATTGTCATAATACAACATGTAACTTTTAACACAACAATCAATCCTCTTGACACCTAATCCTAACTTTGACACTAACCGTTTCGCATCATAATAACTTTGGGACAAACCATCTCTAACAGGTGTTGCGTCTAGCATCATTTTAGTCATTAAATCCAAAGCTAAATCAGGAACATGAAATTGAGACTTTAGACCTAATAGTCTAATACACATTGATAACTTTGAGTTTGAAGAACCTTCAAACAATGGTTTATTTGTCTCTTTCAAAAGACCATAAAATCTCTGAGTTTCTTCATTGGGAAGTCCATCGGTATCATCATATTGATCTTCACTGAATGACAAATTAACCCCAACAGCATCCGAGATCATATCATTCATCGCCTCAAAGTGTTGATAGTTATAATAATCTATACCTAACATGTTAGTACTACTTGAAGGACCTATGTTATAATTCTCCAAAGATGTACTAGTATTAGGCGCGGCCAGAGACTGTTCTCCATGATTAGTCCAAATCCAGTAGTTAGGCATAAATCCGTCTGCATACAAATGCACTCTTATTTCATCTTCACTTTTAAACCATCTACATCGACATAAACAACATGGACATCTCATTCCCCCTTCATCTTGGACAATTTTTTGCACTCTCGCAAAATTGAGAAAGTCTTCGACTTTGTTAGCAAAACGTTGTTTAAGACCCTTTCTTCCAGGAAAATTCCTATCGTACATCCAACTACGGTCTAAATCCATAGTTGCTTTATATATATATATATATATATATATATATTTTGATGTTTTATATATTAATTGCTTTATTTTTCAAAAGCATTAATATAAATTTTGACATATTTATATGTCAATTAGGGGAGCATGCATTTGCACACAATATAATATATTATTCTCAATACAATAATAAAATATATACCAAAATAAAATTTTAAATTATATATATATATATATATATATCCATACTATCAAAAAATATCAATACTAACAAAAAATAATAATTAAATAAACATTATACAATATCAATACTTATAACAAAAATCAATACTTATAACAATAATATAATAAAATATCAATACTTATAATAAATTATAAATAATATAATAAAATATCAATACTTATAACAAAAAATAATAATTAATATAATAAATTTTAATAATGTTTTTTTTAAAATCAATAACTTTGATATATATGTCAATTAGGGGATTATATATTAATTAATTTGAAAACAATATAATAAATTATTAATCAAGACTATATCATTATATAAATATATATGTCAATTATGATGTTTTTTTAAAAATCAAGACTTATTTATAACAAAAAATAATAATATCATCAATTTTAATAATGTTCTTTTAAATAAAAAATATATTAAAACCAACATCATTCCTATTTTTTTAAAAATAAATTTATAAAACTAATCTAAATATATATATTACTAATCTATATATTTTAAAAATAATATATATATATATATATATATATATTTACTAATCTAAATTTAAAATATATAAAATACTAACTTGATGCCGAGTAGCGTCTGACTTCAAGTCTTCGAAATAATTAGCAAGCACTACAAAAATAAAAATCAATAACATTAATTAGTTATATCAAATTAAAAAATAAAATTAAAAAATTACATATATAATATAATTTATATACTTACCAAATTTTAAATGTAGAGTAATTTTGTGTAGAGAGAAGGAGGAGAGAATAGTGAGAATGAGGTTTTAGAGAGAAGTTGGATGTGAAAAAATGAAGTAGGAGGGTGAGAAATATATATAGGCTTGGCCTTGGGCATTTGTGACGGCCAAAGCAGCCACAATGCCAACGGCTACTTCACGTTTGTGGCGGCCTGGCCCGTCAGAAAAGACAACGGCTAGAAAGGCATTTGTGGCGGCCTTTGCCTCCAGTAAGGGTAACGGTCAGTTCCACTTGTGACGGCCTGAGCGGCCAGAAAATCCAGCTGGATTTGGGCGTCCTTTGTGGCGGCCTTTGCAACCAGTAATACCCTGGTCAAATCAGCTCATTGTGACGGATCTGGCCCTCACAAAATTCATTTTTGTGGCTGCAAAAGCTCTCACAAAATCCAGTTAAATATTTAAAAATTTGTGAGGGCTTTTTCAGCCACAAAAGATGACCAATTTCAATTTTAGCCTTTGTGAGGGCTTTTTCGGTCACAAATTTGTGAGGGTTTTATTCGGCCACAAAATATTTATAAAGTTGGCCACAAAATAGGGTTTTTCTTGTAGTGGTCAAACACCATGTGAAAGTCAGCAAAACAAGTAGGAAATTATGGGGGTAAGATACTACAATTTTAAACATTAAAAATAAAATTCAGGGCAGACAATTTAAGTGTCTCTCTAAGCTAAAACATGATTGTTGAATTGTATGGTGCTACATATATCTTCGATTTGTTTATGCTGCTCTAGCTCTGTGTTCAAGCTGAACATTTTTTAATTTTCCTACAGCTAAAAAGATGAAGAAATTCCAATTTCTCAATTAACTAATTCAATGTGTTTGGGCTGAATGTTTTATTGTGTGCTAGAATGAGAATGGTCCTTTGTAGTGCTATGGTTAACAACTACTTTTTTTTTAGGAATAGTATCGACAATTATTTTATTATTAATTGTTGTTTATGAACTTTGAAAACTGTTTAAAAATTATAATTTATGCCACTGAAAATATGAGATAAAACAAACACCGCTCATAAATATCAAATTAACAAAAAGAAATGAGAGATGTCTCAAAAAATAAGTCGAAAAGAATAGAGAAATTTCAAGAGTTTGAAACTCATTATATAGCTATAGAAACAAATCCATATATACTTTCTATTCAATATGAGACTATTATTTATAGAATTGAAAACTAGGCAAAATAAGAGAGTTTTTAACGTGGGACTTCAACAATTTTTAAATTCATATATTAACGTTCTATGTTCCAAAACTAATTTTATAGAAACTTGAATTTTGTTTTACCATATTCCTCGTATTTGTTTGATTACTAATTGTAATATTTATGGGTCACATATGTAATTAATTAATAAAGTGTGTTAGGATCATTATATAATTAGCCAATAAACTAGGGGTCAAATAATATATAATAGTTTATGGCTAAAGAGCATAATAATTATGAAAATTAATTGTGCAGATACCAGGCGGTTTCTAATTTAATGAGGGGCTGAATTAGTAATATTGCAATTTGGGATATAACTAATAATAGTTATATATAGGGGTAGTGGTCCCCAAGGCAAACACAACAAGACTATTCAGTTTCACAAATCCTAAGGAGAAAGCTCTCTGGTTCTCTCTATCCCCATCAAGAGAGCAAGGTCTTCAGGGTGTTTTGCTGAGGAAGATCACCCAACCCATTGGCTTTATCATCATCATCCCAGGATTTCATCAATGGCAATTCCCACAGGTACGCTTCCGCCTTTGGCTATTCATCATGTAATTGACATGGATTATTGAGCATAAGGTTATAGGGATTCTATTCCAACAATTGGTATCAGAGCCTACCATGTTTAATTCATGATGAAATTCGGTTATTGTCTTTATTTTTAGGATTCAATTTGGGAATTGTGACATGATTGAAATCTTAGGGTTTGTAATTTGGGAATTTGGATATATATAAATTATGGAATCCATATTTTTTTTAATTATATCCAAATTAATAAAGGTTAATTAGTACCAGTACTTCAAGTAATGTTAATGGTTGTGTTTCAACAAGTTAGTTTATTTTGATGGTTTGTAAATTTCAACAATTTTTGCCGTGCAAATTACATGGTGGGATTTTTTGTTCTTCCTGGTTTGTAAACCCTGCATTTTGGAATCAAAATCCAAAATAAAATAACAAAACTAGCAGCCCATCATATGAATATGGTTACCCATCATTTGCAAACTGATAGTTCAGGTGCTGATATGTATGTCAGTGCTTCATATTTGTTGTTGTTGATGTTGATTCCTGTATGTACACCTTTCTTGTGTAAAAATGAATAGCTGGTTACCCTGTCATTTTCTTGGTGTTTTCGTTTTCCTAATTTAGTGCAGCCGTGGAGGTAATCACGATTTTATTTGTGGTTTCTCTTCAATTTTCTGCTCAAATTTTTTGCTTGATTTTCTTTCTGATAAATTTTTGTTTTCAATTGGACTGAAGGATTATGCTTAATAATCTTAAAATTTTGAATTTCAACACAACATCACAATCATTTGGAATTGAGAAGTGCTATTTGTACTATAACATGATATTATTGTCTTTACTAAATGAAAAACTTGTTCCTAGTTATGCCTATATGATGCCACTGTGTTCTCATAAATCATGCTATTGTTCAATTTATTTTTTATTTTTTTATATTTTGATAATTATCATTTTTATTTTGATAAAACAATAATTATCAAATACTAATGAACCACAGTTTATATTAGTGAACAATATTTTTTTTTAATATTGTTTTATTTGGATATAATAAAAATATGTTCAAGTCAAGTTTGACATTTTGAATGAGTTAATTGAAACTTGACGTCGCCAAAGTGACCTCTCTTGTCTAAATTGCTCGTGAAGTGTGTCAAATGGCTATGTATATGTTTATTCATGCGGGTATTGACCGGCCCAAAGGAAGGTTCATATTTGGCAGAATTACATATACACCTGCGATGACAAATGTGTGACAATTATTTGGTATACATGTGAGCAGTAAATCGGTCCAAAGGAAGGTTTATTGTTTGACATGTCTTATTGTCAATATTTGATCGTTGCAGCAAGAGTACCACTAGCAGTTGGTGTTACTGTCCAAAGACTTGACATCAATGGTGCACCGGGTATCTTGAGATGGGTTTAAATTCCATGATTTGAACATATGTATTTATTTATTTATTGATTTATTTTCTTATAATGTGAGTTTCTAAGTTTCGTTCTTTATTTAACTCACGACATCTATTGCTTCCATATCTGCAAATTTGAGTTCTATTCCTGTCCTTAATGGGACAAATTTTAAGGAATGGGAAGAGAACATTCTGATTGTTCTTGGCTGCATGGATCTAGACCTTGCATTAAGAATTGATCGACCCCCTACTCCTAAGGACTCTAGTTCTTCGGAGGAAAAATTAGAGTATGAGAAATGGGATCGCTCAAATCGCATAAGTCTTATGATCATAAAGCGTGGCATTCCTGAGGTCTTTAGAGGTGCTATCTCGGATGAGATAGATACAGCTAAAAATTTCCTTGCTGAGATGGAAAAACGCTTTGAAAAAAGTGATAAGGCTGAAACAAGTTCTTTGCTTCAGAATTTAATTTCCATGAAGTATCAAGGCAAGGGAAATATAAGAGAGCACATTATGATGATGTCCAACATTGCTTCTAAGCTTAAAGGACTAAAGCTTGAGTTGTCAGATGACTTGCTCATTCATTTAGTATTGCTGTCTCTTCCTTCACAATTCAGTCAGTTTAAGGTGACTTATAACTGTCAAAAGGAGAAATGGACTCTTAATGAGCTCATTTCATTATGTGTGCAAGAAGAGGACAGGCTGAAGCAAGATAGGACTGAAAGCGCCCACTTTACTAGCATCTCTAAAGACAAGGGCAAAAGGAAAAGAATTGAGGAGCCCAAGAACAAAGCTGCTGCTAAGGGTCCAGAACAAAAGAAGCAGACTAAGGATAACAACTGCTTCTTCTGCAGGAGTTCTGGACACGTGAAGAAGGATTGTGCCAAATATCACGCTTGGCGTGTTAAGAAAGGTATGATTCTGTCTTTGGTATGTTCTGAGGTTAATTTAGCTTCAGTACCTGGAAACACTTGGTGGTTAGATTCTGGTGCAACTACTAACATCAGTGTTTCAATGCAGGGTTGCCTGAACTTCCGAAAGCCTAATGATACTGAAAGATGCATCTATGTAGGAGATGGGAAGAAGGTAGAAGTTGAATCCATAGGAAAATTTAGATTATTATTAAGTTTCGGTCATTATTTGATTTTAGAAGACACTTTTGTTGTACCGTCATTTAGACGGAATTTGGTCTCTATTTTTTATTTGGACAAATCAGGATATTATTGTTCATTCGGGAATAAAGAATTTACTTTGTCTTTAAATTCGAATGTTGTTGGAACTGGTTTACTTTCTGGTTATGATAATCTTTATTTGTTGGAAACTGTGGCTAACTATAATGAAACCTTGAGTGTGGAATCACGTGGTACTAAGCGAAAAATTGACAATTTCAATTCAGGAGTGCTCTGGCACAAGCGTCTAGGTCACATCTCTAAAAATAGAGTTGAACGACTTGTGTCAGATGGAATTTTAGATTCCATTGAATTCACAGACTTTAACGTTTGTGTAGCATGCATTAAAGGAAAACAGACTAAAGATAAGAAATTAGGCGCATATAGAGCTACAGACGTCTTAGAATTGATACATACGGATATCTGTGGGCCATTTCCAACTCCTTCTTGGAATGGTCAACAATATTTTATATCATTCATAGACGATTATTCTAGATATGCCTACCTTTACCTAATTCACAAAAAGTCCCAATCAATAGACGTGTTCAAATCCTTTAAGGCAGAAGTTGAGAATCAACTTAATAAGAGAATTAAAAAGGTCAAATCTGATCGTGGTGGTGAATACTACGGCAGATATGACGGTTCAGGTGAACAACGTCCGGGACCATTTGCCAAGTACCTAGAGGAATGTGGAATCGTCCCACAATACACTATGCCGGGGTCACCCAACATGAATGGTGTAGCTGAAAGACGAAACAGGACTCTTAAGGATATGGTAAGGAGTATGATTTGTCATTCCACCTTACCAGAGTCACTCTGGGGAGAGGCATTAAAAACAACAGCATACATTCTTAATAGAGTACCAACTAAGGCAGCGGCTAAAACACCTTATGAGCTTTGGATTGGGCGTAAGCCTAGTCTGAAGCACCTTCATGTTTGGGGATGTCCAGCTGAGGCAAGGCCTTATAGGCAGAATAAAAAGAAATTTGAACCCCGAACAATTAGCAGCTATTTTATAGGGTACTCAGAAAAATCAAGGGGCTATAAATTTTATGATCCTAATTTGAGAACAATTTTTGAGACGGGAACGACAACGTTCTTTGAGGATATTGAGTTTGGGGGGAAGATTAAGGTTAAAGATTTTGTCTTTGAGGAAGAATCGGTAACAATTCCAGAACTGATTCTTCCACCAATTGACTTTCCCATTATTGAACAAACTCAAGATGTTCTGGTTGTTCAGGAAGAACAAAATCCAGGTCAAATTCAAGATCCTCAAGAACAAGTGCCTCAAGAGCCAGCTCCATTGCGGAGATCCACTAGAGAAAGGAAAAATGTTATTTCGGATGATTATGTAGTATTTATCAATGAGGTAGAGGAAAATGTTGGCATGACAGAAGATGACTCGGTCAACTTTCATCAAGTCATGCAAGATTCTCGTTCAGATAAGTGGATCAAAGCAATAAATGAGGAGTATAAGTCTATGCAAGACAATTCAGTTTGGGAACTTATCCCATTACCTGAAGGAGTGAAACCCATTGGTTGCAAATGGATTTTTAAAACCAAGCGGGATTCCAATGGTAATGTGGAGAGATATAAGGCACATCTTGTAGCTAAGGGTTATACTCAAAAAGAAGGGATTGATTATAAAGAGACTTTCTCTCCGGTTTCATCGAAGGACTCTTTAAGAATAATCATGGCTCTTGTTGCTCACTTTGATTTGGAGCTTCATCAAATGGATGTAAAGACAGCGTTTTTCAATGGCGACATTGATGAGACGATCTATATAGTGCAGCCAGAAAACTTTGTGTTGGGAGACCCAAAGAATATGGTGTGCAAACTAAGAAAATCCATTTATGGGCTAAAACAAGCTTCTCGTCAATGGTACCATAAATTTCATCAAGTAATTCTCTCATTTGGTTTTGAGATGAATACAGTTGATGATTGTGTGTATCATAAGTTCAGTGGGAGCAGACATATTTTCCTGGTCTTGTATGTTGATGACATACTGCTTGCCACTAACGATATAGGCATGTTGCACGAAACTAAGAAATTTATATCAAAGCATTTTAAGATGAAAGATCTTGCTGACGTCTCTTTTGTATTAGGAATTCAGATACACCGAGACAGATCTCGAGGTATTCTTGGATTGTCACAAAAGAGCTATATCAATAAGGTTCTCAAAAGGTTTGGGTTACAAGATTGCAAACCAGGGGACACCCCAGTTGCTAAGGGAGACAAGTTTAGTCTCAAACAGTGCCCTAAGGGAAGTTTGGAAATTCAAGAAATGCAAAAGATCCCTTATGCTTCAGCTATAGGGAGTCTTATGTATGCCCAAGTATGTACGCGTCCAGACATAGCGTTCATAGTAGGGATTTTAGGCAGATATTTAAGCAATCAAGGTCTTGACCATTGGAAAGCAGCCAAAAGGGTCATGAGATATTTGAAGAGAACAAGAAACTACATGCTCACATATAGGAAGTCAGACCAGTTAGAGATCACTGGGTACTCTGACTCGGATCTTGCGGGATGCCAAGACAGCTTAAGATCAACTTCAGGTTATGTCTTTCTGTTAGCTGGTAGAGCAGTTTCTTGGCGTAGTGCCAAGCAAGGTCTTACTGCTCCATCAACCATGGCAGCAGAATTCATAGCAATTCATGAGGCATCTGACCAGGGTATTTGGCTGAGAAATTTTGTCACGGGGCTGCAAATAGTTGAAGGAATTGAAAGACCACCCAAGTTATATTGTGACAATAGATCAGCAGTCCTGTATTCTAACAATAATAGGAGCTCAACCAAGTCAAAACACATTGACATTAAGTTCCTAGTTGTTAAAGAGAAGGTACAAAGTGGACAGATATCCATAGAACACTTAAGGACAAACTCCATGATTGCGGATCCGCTCACTAAAGGTCTACCACCCAAAGTCTTTCATGAGCGTACTGCTCACATGGGTGTGCTACAGTTTGAGGGATCTTGATTTTAGTGGGAGTTTCGTCCATTATGTAATTTATGTTCTATGTTTAATTGTAAAATACAAATACATTGTATTTGGATTTTCTGATCAGAAATAAAGTTTACAATATTCAGTTTTGGTTACTTTGTACATTTAAGTTATGGTATGATCTCATTCGGTAAAGTAGGACCAGTTGAAAATTGACATGCATTGACCAACTTCATGTAATTTTCATGCTACACTTTTCATAATGGGTCTATGTCATTTAGTTGTGTCAATGCGGGTGATCATTGATGGGTTTAGTTATGCTTATTATGACGAAAGCCTCTTTGGTTCCATGTGCTGATACGATTAATGGACAGGACAATTTGGATTAGGCTCAAGGTAATTATAATGACATTTTTGACGTCATAAAGTCTAACACACTCCTAAGGATACATGTGTGACCAGTGGGAGATTGTAAGATTTATGGGTCACATATGTAATTAATTAATAAAGTGTGTTAGGGTCATTATATAATTAGCCAATAAAGTAGGGGTCAAATAATATATAATAGTTTATGGCTAAAGAGCATAATAATTATGAAAATTAATTGTGTAGATACCAGGCGGTTTCTAATTTAATGAGGGGCTGAATTAGTAGTACTGCAATTTGGGATATAACTAATAATAGTTATATATAGGGGTAGTGGTCCCCAAGGCAAACACAACAAGACTATTCAGTTTCACAAACCCTAAGGAGAAAACTCTCTGGTTCTCTGGTTCTCTCTATCCCCCTCAAGAGAGCAAGGTCTTCAGGGTGTTTTGCTGAGGAAGATCACCCAACCCATTGGCTTTATCATCATCATCCCAGGATTTCATCAATGGCAATTCCCACAGGTACGCTTCCGCCTTTGGCTATTCATCATGTAATTGACATGGATTATTGAGCATAAGGTTATAGGGATTGTATTCCAACACTAATTACTTATACTTTCCTCTAGTTGTTTTTTATTTCCTTTTCATATCTCATTCCTCATTTCCTCCATTCTTTATATAATTTAATATGAAGCACTTATTAATATTAGCAATGAATTTTTTTTGAAGATGGCATTAACAATTAATAATTTTAGTGCTGAAATAATCTGTAGGATTTATATTGGTATTGAATCACAGCAGAATTGAATCACTAGTTTCATAGTTTGGTGTCATGAATCTATCAGGGACCAGTTCACCCCCCAAAATTCGTCAGTTGTTGAACCATTGCAGAACAGTTGAACATATGAATGAAGCTATTTGGTAGAACCTTTATATCACTCCATAATAGGTGAATATTATGTCTTTGAGATTGTTTATCTTACAAAGCTTTTCAAACTGTTACGCTGATATATGATATTTTTACAGCCGTTCTATAATTAATTGTAAAGATGCAATTTTTTAATGTAGTTTGGAAAGGTATTGAAGCTATGTGTGTTGGCAATAGCACAATAGGTATGTCAAAATTGGACCCTGAATCATTTATCTAGATATAATGTAGAGGATCTAAGTTTAATAAGTCAACTGGTCACAACATTTATAAAGAAGTCATAAGTTGTAATATGATATTACAAGTCATCATATCTATCTTTAGATTACAATCTTCCCCAGTATAAGACATTGGTTGAAAAGAACAATAACAAAAGAATATCAGAAAACAAAGTCTTCAATGTTAAGGTAAAATCATACATCCTACTTCTTATTTGTGAAAAACATGAAAGAAGAGGAGTGAGATAAAAATTTCTGTGTGTTCTAAAATAGGAAGGGAAATTTTCAAAAGATTTTCTATAGATTTGAAAAAATAAGATATATATAAATCATATAATTAATAAACCTTGAATGTTTAAAAAGTCTTTAAATATACAAATACATTTTGTGTTAATGAGTCACCGAGAAATTTCGACCTTTGAATAAGCTAGATCATCGTGACCATATTTAGCATTATAAAGATTGCTCCCTTACTATTACTCATTTTAAAGGAGGACTATAACTCTCCATGAATTCTTAGTATTCTACTAACTAACATAATATCATACATAACATATTCAAGAAACAAGTACAAAAGAGAATCTCACATGACAGATTTTTCATATTATTTATGCAAGGTAATTATAAATCTTATCTTCATTCCCAGTTTATAAGTATTATTTGAAAAGTATTCATCCTTAAAAATTGGAAAAAATCAGGATTTTCGCTTTGCCAAACTTGGCGTGTAACACCACCAATTTAATAATAAACTATTCTATTAATTAAATAAAATTTTTAAAAAATTAATTTGATTTTAAGAGTATTTTAAAATATATGTCAAAAAAATTTGTGATTTATTTTATTTGTATATGTATTTTCTTTTGCATATTAATTTTACACATATTTTATTTAATGAATAATATAAATCATAAATATTATGTTTATTATATTATTTATTTTTCTAAAAATATTAGTATTTTAGTTTGACTTTTTTGAAGATTACGTTTTGGGTGATTTTAAATATTATATATGTATTTTTTGCAATTGTTGAGATATTTTTGTGTACATGCAACTAAATGATAAACATGCAAGTATTATATTTTAATTACTTTTAACATTTATTTCATTTCAATCATTTATATTTTATAAATAATTATTTGAATATATTATTAATTATTTGGGGATCACTATTTTATTATAAAGTCTTAGAAATGAATTAATGTCGTTATATGGTTTTTTTATAAATAAAAATAAAGAAAGAATTGGCCTTTTTTTTTATATTAATCCAATGACAAAAATGTATTTATTGAACGAACTACATTGACTAAGAAAACAAATGAATTAAAATATAATGAGCAAGGACGAATATAACCTAAATGTTAATTCAATGACACAAACGTATTTATTGGATGCACAAGATTGGTTAAAAATCAAAATAGATTAGACTTAGCTCGGGAATGACAAAAATGACCTAAATGTTAATTCTACGACAAAAACACAATTAATAGACAAAAGACAATGGCTAAGAACACAAATGGATAAGAATAAGCCGAAGGAGGATACAAATGACATAAATGTTAATCCAATGACACAAACGTAGTTAATGGATGCATAAGATTAATTAAACAACCAAAGTTGATTAGAATAAGCCGAAGAAAGAAGAAAATTACCTAAATGTTAATCCAATAAAACAAACACAGTTACTGGATACAAAAGATTAGTTAATAATCAAGATAGATTAGACGAACCTCATGAATGACATAAATGACCTAAATGTTAATCCCGTGACACAAACACACTTAACGGATGAACTACATTGGCTAAGAACACAAATGGATTAGAATTAGCTGAGGGAGGAAGAAAATTGTCTAAATGTTAATCCAATGAAATAAACATAATTAATGGATGCAAGAGATTGATTAAAAAACCAAAATGAATTAGAATAAGTCAAAGGATGACGAAAATGACCTAATATTAATCTAATGACACAAACGCACTTAATGGATGCACAAGATTGGTTAAGAAACAAAATATATTAGAATAAGTCGAAGAATGACGAAAATGATCTAAATATTAATTCAAGGACAAAAAGGAACTTATTGGACAAAAAACCTTGGCTCAGAACCAAAATGGAAAAGAATAATCTAAGTGATGACGAAAATAATCTAAATGTTAATCCAATGACACTAACACACTTAATGGATGCAAAAGATTTGTTAAGAACTAAAATAGAATAGAATAAGCCAAGGGATGACGAAAATGTCCTTAATGTTAATCCAAGGAAAAAAATGCACATATTGGACGAACTATTTTGGCTAAGAAATCAAATGAATTAGAATGTGCCGATGGAGTACGAAAATGACCTAAATATTAATCCAATGAAACAAACACACTTATTGGACGAACTACAATGGTTTAGGATAAGACGATGATGGACAAAAATGATCTAAATATTAATCTAATGATACAAACGCACTTATTGGAAGCACATAATTGGTTCAACAAACAAAATAGATTAGAATAATCCGAAGGATGACGAAAATGACCTAAATCTTAACCCAATGCAACAAACACACTTATTGGACGAATTACATTGGCTAAAAACACAAAAGGATTAGAATAAGTTGAGGAAGGATGAAAATGACATAATTTTTAATCCAAGAACACAAATGCAATTAATGGATACATAAGATTTGTTAAGAACAAGAGTTGATTAGAATAAGCCAAGTGATGATAAAAATGACTTTGATGTTAATCCAATAACAAAAATGCACTTATTGAACGAACTATATTGACTAAGAAAACAGATGAATTAAAAAAAAAAGTTTGTTTTTTGGTTACTATTTTCCTCTTCATTTGGTTACTATTTTCCTCTTCATTTTCTTATATGTATAGAACTGTATCTCCCTCATATCTCAAAAACTTTATCCCTCATATCTTAGACACTATAGGCTAAAATAATCTAAATCTCTATTTTAAGATAAGTCAGTTTGTACAATTTATTTTCTCTTAATTGTTTTAAATATGTTTTTATTTATCTTTATTCTCTTTGTTTATTTTTGGTTACTTTCAAAGATTAACATGTGTGTTTAGTCTATATTTTTTTTATTTGCAAATAGAGATTAGTTTGATGAGTGCATTTCTTGTAGTTTTGTTATTGTATATCTCTTTAATATCTCTCTCTTAATATTATACATCACTACTGAAAAATTTATTTTTTACTCCATCCACGAAATTATTCTCACCCAACTTATTTTTACTCTCCAATCACATAAAATTATTCCCATACAATTTACTTTTGTTTCCCACTCATAGAAATATATTACTTTCAATTTACTTTTTACTTTTCACTTTCAAAATTATTCCCACTCAATTTACTTTTTATTTTCCTAATAATCATTTTCATTCAACACAGTGTTAATTCCACTTACAAAAAGTGATTTTCACTCAACTTATTTTTACTTTTCACTCATAAATTATTCCTATTCAACTTACTTTTACTTCCACTTACTTTTACTTCCACTCACAAATTATTCTCACTCAACTTTAATACACAAATAAAAATTAAATAGGTCTCCACTAACACTTTCCTTTTTAAATTTTCTTTTTAATTTGACCAAAAAAAAGAGCTTGTAAGTGGTCCCCAACCATTAATCCTTCTAGATTCCCTTTCAATTTTAAAAACAATTTATACTAAGAGTAATCAGAATTTATTTTTGAATTTTTCAAGAAAAAGAGTAAAAGTTATCTCCATCAACAGTAATGATCCGTGATCATCCTTAATACTTCCTTCAACCTTATTTATATATCTTCCACACATTTTATTTATATCACATCTCTTTATTTGGGTTTTAGTGGTTTGTTCTATTCGGGTTTTAAATTCTCTTTTTAATTTTACCAAAAAAATAAAAGCTTGTAAGTGGTTCCCAACCATTAATACCACTAGATTCCCTTTAAAATTTTAAAAACAAAGTATACTAAGAACAATCAGAATTTATTTTTGAATTTTTCAATAAAAAAAAGTAAAAGTTATCTCCACCCACAACAGTGGTCCCTAATCGTCCTTAATACTTCCTTCAACCTTATTTATATTATCTTTCATGCATTTTATTTATATCATATCTCTCTATTCGGGTTTTAGTGGTGTATTTAGTTTTTTATTTGCAATTCATTACAAAGACTACGAGATAAACATGAAAAACATTTGTTTAATAATTTCTTTTCTAATACTTTCATCACATATTTTATTTCTTTCATCTCTCTTCTCTTACTCATCTCACATTGATAAAATAAATAATTTATCTCAACAACCGGAAGTTAAATTCCATCAATACTCTAGTTATATATCACTATTGCCGAAATACAAAAAAAGTTTTTTATTTTATTGTTTTGTTGAAGCATAAGTTCAACAAAATTTAAAAAAGCAATAGTGTTGGGTATTCAATTATGAGTGGTTAGTCCCACATTGACCAGGAATGGAGGCTGTATTGGATATATAAGGAGAATGACCCATAATCCTAATGCCTTAAGGTTTTGGGTTGAGATGTGGTGTCTAAGTCTCTTATGAATCTTTGTTTAGCCCATTCCGAATGTCGTGCTCCCCCAGACTCCCTAATAAGTGGTATCAGAGCCTGGTTTGGCTTGGTGGGGGAGCAAAATAAAGGACTTGGATCAAGTGGATCAAGTCTAGTGGTGGACCAAAAAGGACTCGGTGATCAAGTGGATCAAGTCTAGTGGTGGGGACTCATAATTGAGGGGGAGATTGTTGGGTATTCAATTATGAGTGGTTAGTCCCACATTGACCAACAATGGAGGATGTATTAGATATATAAGGAGAATGACCCATAAATAGTTATGTGGCTACATTGACCATTCCGAATGTCGTGCTCCCTCAGACTCCCCAATAAATAGTTATGTGGCTACATTGATGCAATTAAACAATGACAAAAAAAAAGTTACTTTGAAATTTAATGTATCTAACAACTTGTTGTGGATTTTGAAGGGCCAAATTGTTCTTCCGTCAGACTTCGTGCTTTCCAGGAGCATGTTCCTTTTAAACCAAATTTTTCTGCATACCTAAATTTCTTTTCCATTTTGATAACCTTGTAGAGGCGAACATGATCTATTTGGATTCATTCACTGGCGTTGGCTTCTCATACTCCACCAATAAATCATTCTACAACTATATGACCGATGAAATGATAGGTATATTTACTTTTTCTTGTGCAAATTAGCATGAGAATAATTCATAAAATATTGAGTTGAACTTATTAGTAATAAACCAGTAAACTACAATTTCATAAACTACACAGAGTAAATGTTGTTTTCTTATGTTCTTGTTTAACTCAGATTAAATATAAGTGATTAAAATAAATTGTGTTTAGTTGAAAAAATTATATTTTATTTAAACTATATTTTATTTTAGAGAGGTAAATCTAAAAGTAAATAGCTTCATAAAAAATACAGTTTCAACACAATCTACTTAATTATTATTAAAAGAAACATAATTTCAACACAATTCATTTACTCATCAAAACATTCACTTTTACATATTTTGAATTCATATGATTATATTAACATTATCGATGTTTGACACTATCTCTGTAATATGTAGCAAGAGATAGTTTTTTTTTTCTACAACATTAGTTCATAAAATTTTTACAGTACAAAAACAATGAGTTCTTCACCACATGGAAGAGTTATGTAGGTAGTATTTTTATTGTGTTATATGAATATAATTTTTATTTTGAAGGTTATGTTGGATGATAATACATAACAGGATTTCCTTGTGGCAAACTTGTAGTCGGTAAGTTTTATTAATTGAAACTTGATTATCATTAGAGTTTAGAACTTTATTATTATAACTTCAAACTACATTGTGTTATTTAGATCGATGAAATGAAGTCACATTAAATTCAGTTAACCAATTTTGTCTTTATAATAAATGCACTTCTGAATTATCTTTCAAATTGGAAATAAGTTAAAGTTTTTATTAAAAATAATTGATATATTTATTAAATCTGTATTGATTGCTAATATATTTTTTTTTATATATAAAGTTCTCTAGTATGACAGAAAAAGTATTGAAAATCCAACTATATATTTTCTAATGACACTTGATAAATCAGGTGTGAGAGTTAAGGTATTTAGGTTAGTAAAAGAAATTTCTCTAACTTTTTAGTTAGTCTTTGCATCATATTCTTTTCTTTTATTTGTTAATGTTCTATAGTTTTTAAGCTAAGCTATTTTTTGTGCAGTGGAGATCAATATTATGTCATACTATTCTTTAGCACCCAATCCTTGTTGGATGGATTAGGTAAGGACCTTGGGTTGAATGTATCGCTCATTTAGACCATGGTATAATGAAATAAAAGTATATATTTATAAATATTTAAGATTTTTATTTTATGATCTATTGATTATGTGTTTGAGCTAAAAATCAATCATCAAATTCTATCATTTATGTTTTGCTGTTTTATATCCGAGAAGCAGACTTTTAAATTCAAATATTTATTTATCCAACTTTGTATTTGTTTTTTTGACATACATGGGATCATTTAAACCTTCAAACATTTGTTTACTCAAGTTTTTATCTTTGAGACCATGTTAACCTTCACTACTCAAAGAACTAAATGTGTCTTTTTTATGGACTATTTTAATTTAGGTTTAAACATTGAAATTGTTTTTATTTTTTTATTTTTAAAGACAATCCTAATTTCACTTAAAGTTTACCTTATTTAAATAAGACAATTCAATGATCATTGATTTGGTCTAGGTTCATAGTTTAGGTTGTGCTTAAAAATATAAATTATTCGTTTTCAAGCTAATGTGTCTTTTTCTGCCAAATTGGGTGCGACAATTACATAACCTTGTGTTACTTGTCCATGATAGTCAGATTAATACATATTGTTGATATAAATTTACTGAAAACTCTAAGAGTGCAATATGTACACAATGTTTAGGTAAAGAAATATTTTGATCAAGGTTATTTTGATCAAGGTTCAAGTGGTGTATAAATTCACACACCATCTCTTGAGGACTTCCTAGACATATGACCAACACTAACAAGACTAAAAACTATCACACTAACTCGCAGTCCAATCAAGATCGAACTACTCTAATACCACTTATAACATCCCGCTTTTTCGAGAGATTAACTAACGAAATTCTAAACGTAAAATTACAAATTTGTTTTTATTTATTAATGATTATCTCAAACCCTCATTTACCTTAACATCAATTAATAACATTTTTAGTTATATTTTCAAATATAATGAATCAAACTATTTGCAATTACTAAAAGTAAATTTAATACGTTAAACAAAATAAACTCCTAAAGCCAAAAATCTAGATCTTTTACTACCCAAACGTAAATCCTAGTTGGTCATGAACTTTGGACTTGTGGAAAACTCACCCAACTAGTCTAACTTCGACAATTAAATTTTTGGAAAAATATGGCCTCTATTATTAAAAAAATTATATGAAATGACTTCACTAATTTTACACGATTATTAACCAAGTCAACAATGACAGTTTCAAGAAATTATTCAGAAACAAAGATTCACAAATACAAACATTCAAGAACAAACATTCATGCAATATCAATATAAAGAGAAGAGATAAAGGAAATCGTGCACTAGGAGTTTATACTGGTTCGGCTATCAGTTTGATAGCCTACATCCAGTCCTAAAATCAACAATGATTTCAACCTTTCACTAGAATTGACTTGAGTACTTTTTACAGACTTTCCAGCTTAATCACAGCCTATCCATCCAACTCAACACCACTTCTATTACAATACCAACTTATCCCTAAGAGCTACTCACCAAACCCTCACGAGATCAAGTTGAGGCATCTTCTTGATGAACACAAGCACCAAAACAGATAACCACCAGTTTACACCACTAGATTTTCCAGAAACTTCTATACAGATAGTTGTTCTTACAAAAGAGATAAAAGAAGACAAAGAAGATTGACTCAATCACACAATAGAAGATCTCACACACTATTTGCCAATGTATTTTTAGTGAGCTATGACAATCTTTTCAGAGTGTATTTCAGTTTTTGAGTTTATGAGAAAAGTGATTGTTATTTTTCTGTATGTGTATGTTATGTGAAATTTGTGATTGAATCAGTTTATATATTTTCAGAAAACATCAGATAAATCGATTTCCCAATCAATTTTATTAAAGTGTGATTTCAGCTTAATCGATTGCCTAATCGATTATCGCGTTTCTTGTTTTTCTTGAATCTTGAAAATAGAAGAACTAATCGATTTTCTAATTGATTGAATAACCGATGATAAGTGTTTTGTTCAAACAACGAGATCAAAACAATCGATTACTCAGTCGACTCACATTCATTGACATAATCAATTTGGCAATGGGCTGAATTCTCCCTGTAACTCAAACATTTACTCCAATCGATTTGGCTTGTTACAATAGCTCAGCTATTCAGTTAAAATCGATGTGCCAATCGATTATGCAATATGTTTCTGTTAAATGATTAACTAGTTCATTCTTTCAATCGATTACCTAATCGATTAGTGCAAAACTTGCAACTTAAGAAACTTATTTCAATTGATTGTCCAATCGATTTCGTTGATCACAGAACCCATGTCTGATGAAAAAGTATTTTTGTAATCGATTTGCCAATCGATTAACTTAGTACGAGCTTGGTTCTTTGAATTACAAAATCGATTACTCAATTTATGTGCAAATCGATTGTCCAATTGATTTGTCAAAACCCAGAACACAGGTTTTAATGAAAACCTTTAAGTAATCAATTTCTCAATCGATTCACTTAGTGAAATCTTTATTCTGTGAGTCAGACAATCGATTGCCCAATTGATTTATCAATTGATTTATTACTTGATTGATTAAAACTTATTTTATGATTTCATTGGCAGATATTATATGAGAAATCATTATGATTGAGTCTACCTAATAGACACAATTAACACTAGACACATTTATACATCATTCTTCAAGCTGGTAGTATATCATCCATCTTTGATTGATTGCTTGACTTCCAAGTTTTGTCCAAATGTGTAGTGTTTGTTCATTTTCCTGAAATATTTCTCAATTCAAACCATTAGATCAATCAAATAATGCATATACATTGTATGTTTGGACATTATATCAAAATCATGATCAAGGAGGCATATGTCGAGTATTCTCCTCCTATATCAAAGTCATGATCACGGAGTCATATGTCTTACAATCTCCCCCTTTTTGATTAAATGACAAACATACAATTTAACCTTGAGTTTACAACTTTATAATTACTATTATTTAAAAACTCCCCCTGAATTTTGGAATTCATGATTCATTTCAGCAGCATAAGCACAAGCTATTTAAATCTATTCAAGTTTAGTATCAGATTTTGGTATCATAGCTTGCTATTCAAATTTATTAAAATTTGGTATCAAATTATCAGAGCTTGTTAAAAAGAATTTATTAAATTTAATATCAGAGTATCATAGCTTTTGTTAAAAAACTTTATTAAAATTAATATCAGAGTATCAGAGCTTTCTTATCACAATTTAATATCAGAGTATCAATTTAGTTTCAGAGCAGCAACACAAGTTAGCAGTATCAGAGCTATCACAAAATTTATCAATTTAGCAGCAACACAAGTTAGCAGCAACACAAGTTAAATTCGTAAATTTCTCCCCCTTTGTCATTGAATTCAAAAAGATATAACAGGAGAGAATTATGAATCAAAGCTGTAACAGAAGATTACAAAGCAACAAAGAAAACAAAGTCCTAAACAACTAATCTAGGGTTGTTCCTCATTATCACCAATGGGAGAGGTAGAGACTGCTGTATTAGTCTCAGCAAGTGTCTCCTCACCATGAGGTTCAGAACTATCTAGGTTGATGGGGTTTTTTTCTTCAGTTGCTTGATGGCCTATGTCAAAAATATCTTCAAAAGACATCTTAAGACCTAAATGTTCTTGTATTGCAGCAACATCCTGAACAACTGAGTTCAGAGTTGCTTGGAGTTTCCTTAGAGAGGCTTCACTCTAGCCATTTGCAAGATTAATGTGGTTTAAAACAATTGAGAACATTGAGAGATGTAAAACTCACAGAGAAAATGCAGAGAGGT
Organism: Cicer pinnatifidum; assembly: GCA_037974775.1. Lineage (NCBI taxonomy): Eukaryota > Viridiplantae > Streptophyta > Magnoliopsida > Fabales > Fabaceae > Cicer > Cicer pinnatifidum. The sequence goes on along the minus strand of JBBPBR010000001.1, from coordinate 31,487,390 downwards.
TTGAGAAGTTTTTTGAAGTTGGGGGAAAAATGAGATGAGAAATCGATTTAGGGTTTTAAGTAGTACTGTTCAGAATCGATTAGCCAATCGATGTTATTAAGCATTCGCACATGATACGTCGATTGCCAAATCGATTATGTTACCGTTACTGGAGGGAGGTGAAAGTCTCAGTTATAATTGCCTCCAACGGCTAGTAATTTTTTTTGCAACAGTCATATTTCAAATCGATTCCCAAATCGATTTCCTTTTAATGACTAAATCGATGTCCAAATCGATTTCCATATCAGTTCAGGAAACTTCTCATATCAGCATCGACTTCCAAATCGACTTATTTTGATTGCAGGTTTTTAAATTTGACACAGTCGATTACCCAATCGATGCTTGGTTGGAGTTTGGAAAATTTCACATCTTTGGATGTATTGGAACAAATTAATCGATTATGAAATCGATTCTTTAAAACTGTTTTCCAATTATTCAGTCGATTGACCAATCGATTGGATTGATGAATACTCCAGCATTTACTGCTACCTGAGATTAGAAAATCGATTATGCAATCGATTATCGTGTTTTGTATTTTGACAATTAAGACACTGTGCATCATAAATCGATTATGCAATCGATTTTGTAATGCTGATTTTCTATTTAGTCACAGGATAATCGATGTTTCAATCGATTTGTCACAGGGATCATATTTCATTTTGATCTATTATTCCAAGTTTTATTCTAATATAGAAGAAACTTTCTTTGGGTAAGGCTTTGGTAAAAATATCAGCTAATTGATCAGCTGTGTTAATATATTCAAACTTGATATTACCATTTTGATATTGATCCCTAATGAAATGATGTCTAATCTATATATGCTTAGTTCTTGAGTGCATAACAGGATTCTTTGTAATATTTATAGCACTAGTATTGTCACACATGATTGGCACAATTCCAAGATCAACACCAAAGTTAGAAAGGTGTTGTTTCATCCATAATATTTGTGCACAACAGCTTCCAGCAGCTACATATTCAGCCTCAGCTGTTGAAAGTGCAACACTATTTTGTTTCTTGTTATGCCAAGATACAAGTGAGTTCCCTAATAGATGGCAAGTACCAGATGTACTTTTTCTGTCTAATTTGCAACCAGCAAAATCAGAATCAGAATTGCCAACAAGAGTGCAAGTTGATCCTTTAGGATACCACAAACCTAGATTTTTGGTTCCTATTAGATATCTAAAGATTCTTTTGACTGAACTTAGATGGGATTCCTTTGGATTAGCTTGATATCTTGCACATATGCATACACTAAATATAATGTCAGGTCTACTAGCTGTAAGATATAGTAAAGATCCTATCATGCCCCTAAACATTGTTACATCTACAGGTTTTCCCTTTTCATCTCTATCTAAATGACAAACTTGACTCATGGGTGTATCAATGGATTTAAATTTATCAAAGCCAAACTTCTTTAAAAGATCATTACAGTACTTGGTTTGACTTAGGAAAATACCATTCTTGCTTTGATTGATTTGAAATCCCAAGAAGAAAGTTAGTTCTCCCATCATGGACATTTCAAATCTTCCTTTCATCATGTTTTCAAATTCTTTGCATAGCTTACTGTTTGTGGCTCCAAAGATTATGTCATCAACATAAATTTGGACAAGCAGAATGTCTTTTCCCTTTGTCTTTATAAAGAGTGTTTTATCAACATTTCCTCTTAAAAAAATTTGTTGTATGAGGAAATTGCTGAGTTTGTCATACCAAGCCCTTGGAGCTTGTTTCAATCCATAGAGAGCTTTTGTTAGTTTATACACATGGTTTGGAAAAGACGGGTCCTCAAATCTTGGAGTTTGACTAACATAAACCTCCTCTTGGATATCTCCATTTAGAAAAGCACTCTTTTCATCCATTTGATACAGTTTAAAATCCATGATACAAGCATAAGCAAGCAGAATCCTAATTGCTTCTAATTTGGCTACAGGAGCATAAGTCTCATCATAATCAACACCCTCCTCCTGGTTGTAACCTTTAGCAACTAGTCTAGCCTTATTTCTAGTTATTACTCCATTCTCATCCATTTTATTCCTAAACACCCATCTAGTTCCAATAATATGTTTATTTTATGGTTTAGGAACTAAGATCCATACTTTGTTTCTCTCAAATTGATTAAGCTCTTCTTGCATAGCAATTATCCACTCATTGTCTAAGAGAGCTTCTTTTATATTTTTTGGTTCTACTTGAGAAACAAAGGCTGTGAAATTACAGAAGTGTCTAAGAGATTTTCTAGTGGCAACTCCTTTTGAAATTTCTCCTATGATGTTGTCAATAGGATGGCTTTTATTAAATTTCCACTCCTTAGGTAAGTCATCTTCCCTTATAGGTTATATATAATCCAAGTTAGTTTGAGGTACTGTTTCATTTGGTTCTTTTGGATCAGATTCAACAATTTCCTCAAGAGAATTATCAACTATAAGAGGGATGATGTTCGAGTTTTTAGTAAACATTTCATCAAATTTTACATGAACAGATTCTTCTATAGTTTTAGTTCTTTTATTGTAGATCCTATAGGCCTTACTAGATTGTTAATATCCTAGAAAAATTCCCTCATCTGACTTAGAGTCGAACTTTCCTAGATGCTCTTTCCCATTATTCAATACAAAACATTTGCATCCAAAGACTCTAAAGTAAGCAATGTTTGGTTTTCTACCTTTGTATATTTCATAGGGTGTTTTTCTAAGTATAGGCCTAATTAGAACTCTATTTATTACATGTGTAGCTGTGTTTATTGCATCAGCCTAAAAATATTTTGGAAGATTAGAGTCATTGATCATTGTCCTAGCAAGTTCTTCTAGAGACCTATTCTTCCTTTCTACAACTCCATTTTGTTGTGGAGTTCTTGGGGCTGAGTAAATATGGTGAATTCCATTTTGTTCACAGTAGTTATTAAAGGATTCATTTTGAAATTCTCCACCATGATCACTCTTGATGGAGATTATTTTCTGATTCTTCTCATTTTGAACTAAATTTGCAAATCTTTTGAAAATAGAGAAGGCCTCACTCTTGTGAGTCAGAAAAAAATGTCCAAGTATACCTAGAGTAATCATCTACTAACACATAACCATACAAGTTTCCTCCAAAGCTTTTTACTTGAGATAGACCAAATAGATCCATATGTATTAATTGTAAAACTTTATTGGTTTGAACTAAATTTATTGGTGGGAAGGATGACTTAACTAATTTGTTTTTCTCACAAGAGTCACAAAATTTTTCTTTAGTGAATTTTCTGTTTGGGAGTCCTAGAACTAATTGTTTTCTTACTAGTTTGTTAAGATGATCTGTATGTATGTGAGCTATTCTCTTATGCCACAACCAATCTTCATCAGATTTAGATAACAAACAGCAAACATCATCTACAGGCAAAGAGTCAAGATCAATCATGTATATGTTCTTTACCCTTTCACCTACCAATTTCATGCTATTATCTTCTTTGTGCTCAATTATACAAGACTGAGATGTAAAATTTACCTGAAATCCTTTATCACACAGCTAACTAATACTAAGTAAGTTGTGTTTCAAACCTTTTACATAGAGAACGTTCTTGATTACTGTTGTTGATTCGCTCCCTATGTCTCCAATACCAAGTATTTTACCTTTGTTGTTGTCACCGTACTTTACATATCCACCATTTTTTAAATTTAGAGACAAGAATTTTGATTTGTCTCCTGTCATATGCTTGGAACATCCACTATCTAGGTACCATGAGTGCATTTTGGATGTCAAGCATATCTGCAACACATAATCAAACTTTGGTTTTAGGTACCCACTTTAAATTGGGTCCTTGAGGGTTAGATTCAAGCATAGGTTTCTTTACTATCCAAATTTGTTTCCATCCTTTATTAGCAAGCTTTTTCAATTTACAATTAAAAGATATATGTCCCTTTTTACAACAAAAATGACATGATAAAGCAGAGGATGAACTTTGATTTGGTTTAGTGAAGACATCATGCATATGCTTTGATCTAACAAATTTCTGATTCTTTTTAGCATTCCATTTTTGTCTATAACCAATTCCAGATTTTTCATTTACATTTCTCTGGTTGCTGAGAAGAACATTTAGTTTGTTTTTACTACTAGTAAATTTTGCTAAATTAGATTTTAATGATTCAGCCTTTCTTTCGAGTTCAATACAACTAGTGATTTTATCATGTGATTCTTTTTTCAAACGTTCATTCAAGTCTTCAAGCACCTTATGATCTTTTTTAATTTCTTCACACATCATGCATTGTTTTTCTAGCATTTTCTTAGTGCTAATTAACTGTTTGACTACCTTAACATGTTCATCATGCAGTTCATTAAAAGCATCATGTAATTCTTCATAAGAAGGATTAGAGGTAGAAGTTACTTCACTATCAGAATCTGAATTTGTGTTGGCCATTAGACAAAGATTTGCTTCTTCGTCTTCTGAAGATGCAAAAGATTCTTCATCATTGTCATTCCAAGCTATGTAGGCTCTTTTGGTTTTTGAAGATAGTTGTTCTTTGCCTTTAGCTTTTACAGTTTTGTTTCTGTTCTGCAATTGGAAGCACTCAGATTTGATGTGGCATGTTTTCCCACATTCATAGCAAGTTACTTTGCTATCATTTGTCTTTGAATTTGATGGCTTTCTTGACTTGTTTTCTTTCTTTCTCAGGAATTTCTTGAATTTTCTGACTAACATTCCAATCTCGGGCTCTTCATCATCTTCACTGTCAGAATTGTCTGTGCATGCTTCTGGTTCAGACTTTATTTTTTGAGCTTGAACTTTCATAGATAATCCTTTTGTTTTCCTATCTATTTGCTCTGCCTCTCTCAGCCTGTGCAGTTCCATCTCATGTTCTCTTAGTTTTCCAAATAGTGTGGCAATTGTCATGCTACTAAGGTCTTTTGATTCAGCTATAAAAGTGATCTTGGGCTGCCACTCTCTTGTCAAGCTCCTCATCACTTTGTTTATCTGTTGCTCATTATCTATCACCTTACCTAGAGCATTTAGATTATTGACTACATGAGTGAATCTTGTCTGTAGGTCATTTATTGACTCTTCCTTCTTCATGTTGAAAAGCTCTTACTCATGCATCAGCGTGTTGATTCGGGCCCTTTTGACATATGTTGTACCTTCATGAGTTTCTTGGAGTGTATCCCACATTTCCTTGGCAGTTTTGCAGTTTTGCAGTTTTACACCCTGAAAAATTCATCAGCACTCAAAGCAGAAGTTATAATATTTTTGGCTTTTGCATTATAGCCAACTTTTTTCTTATCATCATCAAACCAATCAGCTCTGGGTTTCAAGATTAATGATTCACCTTTGCCAGCTATTTTAGGCACATAGGGACCATTTATTACTACTTCTAGTATATCAAGACTACATACTTCTAGAAAAATTAACATTCTCTCTTTCCAATACCTGTAGGCAGCCCCATTAAATGCAGGGGGCCTGGCCAAGGATGCACGTTCTTCCAGAAATTCAATATAGGTCATTTTCTTTTAAGAATTTGTCTAAAAGATCAGGCTCTTGATGCCAATTGTTGGAAAAATATGGCCTCTATTATTAAAAAAATTATATGAAATGACTTCACTAATTTTACACGATTATTAACCAAGTCAACAATGACAGTTTCAAGAAATTATTCATAAACAAAGATTCACAAATACAAACATTCAAGAACAAACATTCATGCAATATCAATATAAAGAGAAGAGATAAAGGAAATCGTGCACCAGGAATTTATACTGGTTCGGCTATCAGTTTGATAGCCTACATCCAGTCCTAAAATCAACAATGATTTCAGCCTTTCACTAGAATTGACTTGAGTACTTTTTACAGACTTTCCAGCTTAATCACAACCTATCCATCCAACTCAACACCACTGATGACTCTTCATCATATGCATAATTTTTATTGATTTTAGTCTTATTTATCTTTAATCATTAGTTAATTTAATGAGTTATTTAATATATTTTGTTGATTTTAGTTATTTGATTTAATGAAATGTTTTTGTTCTTATTTGCTTACTTAAGTAGAGATTTTTCGTAGTTTTGCGTTGTTACTTTGTTTTAGTGCAGTGCTGAATTTTGGTGAGAAATCAACATGACCTATATGGCGTATTTCAGCCATATCTGGAGTTCTAGATGTCCAATTGGGGTCAATCCAAGTGCTAAGGAAATCTAAGATCCATATCTACAACTTGCATGAAGACACCGGAACCAAATTCAGACTCGAATGATGAGCAAAATGCAAAATACGTCAGTTAGCAGATGCTGTGCGCCTGGAGCGCGCCCTGCACGCCTGAAGCGCATTTCCAGCAATTGTTCACTGCCAACACGTGCCCGGAGCGCAAATCATGCATCATTCTTGTAATTCTTCTTTAATCCTTATCTTTTGTATCTCTTCCATGAGTAACTAAACCCTATTTGTTAGGGATGAGTGTAACCAGATGAAACCCTTATTTTTCTGATTTGATTTCTAGTTATATGAATGAGTTTATTGAATTGTTTTTCTCATCTCTGTGCTTAATGCTTTTTATTGCTTCATCAACATTAAAATGTTCTACGGTTTGTATTTTGAAACGGAAGTGGACTTTACGAATGCTTGAGATGATAAATTCATGAATTTGTAGTCTAGGGATAGATGCAGGTCATGAAACCAATTAAATTAGTTGCAAAGCAATAATTTAAAAGAGAATTTCTATACAGTAATGCTTAATTCTAATCTTAAATCTACTAAGGAATTAGGGGTTACTTTGGAATTAAAGGTTCTGTCACTAAGACATTAGGGCAAGAATAATGAAGATAATTCGGTAATAATTCAATAAAGGAATTCAGTAACTAGGATCAAATTAGACACCAAGGTTGGATTCGAAGTGAAACTCATCCCTGACATTTTTTCTCATTATAAAAGATCAATTTTATTATTGTTGTTAATTTCAAACATTATTTCAATCAACTTGGGAACCTTTTGTTCAATTTTAGTAATTAAATATAATTCAATAGTAAAACGTAATCCTTGAGTTCGACACTCGGTACTACCGTTTTATTATTACTTGCAACGATTCAGTACACTTGCTGAAACGCTATCAAGTTTTTGGCGCCGTTGCCGGGGATTGCCATATCACTATTGAATTTAATTTATTTACTTAATTGAAATTTTTTGCTCTGAAATAAAATTTTTGATTTTTGATTTTTATTTTTTTTTATTTTTAGAAAAAAAATTTCTTTTATTTTCTATTTTTATTTGTTGAACTTGCTAATGTCATGTCTAGTGGTTTTTCTCTTCTTTGTTTGAGATAACTAACTGCTGTAGAGCATGGAAGATTATGATGATGATATTCTACTACAATTATATGAAGAGTGTGATACTTGTCTTATATCGGGTATATGTCGCATGATTGAGGGGCAAATCTTGAGCCATTCATTTTTAAAATATCACCCTCAAATCCCTCCGTGGAAGCCTCTTAGGTGTGACTTTTGCGGAGAAGCACATAAGAATGGACGTTGTTTAGATGACCTTGATGAACTAATAGAATATGAAGATTTGTTTCTCAAAGTTAAAGAAAACATCGAGTGTTACATTCAAAAGAGAAATTGGGAACAAATTCTACCTCCTAAAATTCTATCCAAAGAATCAGATGACAAAGACTTTCACGTTACGAATGTTTTGGTTGAATTCATGAAGAATAACATGGTTTCAATTGACAAATTTGAAAATCAATGTGAGAGGTTATTTGAGCAAGTGGCTAAGTTTGAGAAGATGGAGGAGAAGTTGAAGATTGAAGATAATTTCAGTGTTGTGGTAGAAGAAGATAAGCAAGAGGAAAATATGAACAAGGAAAAGAAAAAAGAAGAGATTGATAAAGTTCGAGATTCAATCTATGCCTTGTTCATCAATGTCCAATTGAGAAGGACATGGAAACAACATCTTTTATTTCTCAAGTTCATGGAATTTCTACCAAACAAAAAGAAGAAAGATGATGTGTTCTTCTTGTCATATATGCCACCTTGACAATAGTTAAGGCGTCAAGCTAATGACTTTAAAGAAGCGCTTCATGGGAGGCAACCCACAGGTAGAGGTAACTTTTAATTTTTGCAATCTTATTTTTGTTATTTGAATTTGTTTCTTTCTAATTGTGTGTAAATGTGCACTATGATGAAGAATTATTAAAATTGCATTTGATCTTAAGTTTTATGTTTGGGATTTTGAAATTTAAACTATATTTCGTTGCTCATATCATTGCTCAAGTCGATAAGTTTCACTAATTCATGCATTGTTGATTACTGCTTGGTTGTTGAAGTCTAACTCGCATTTAAAAAAAAACACTAAATAAATTTTGTAGTGGCATGTTTGGCATCATTTAAATAGTTCATACTCTTTCTTATTATCCTAGCTGTGAGCTTTTGAGCCTAAACACTTAAATTCTTTGTTGTGTGATTATCCAAACATGTGTTATCCCTTCAGAACTTGCACTAATTCTGACCTGCATCACTTGTAATTTATGCATACATTGAGGCAATTTTATTTGGTCGTTTGAGCCTTTCTAACTACCCTATGAAAATTTTATCCTTTGCTAGCCCCTTTGAGCCTTGCCTTTTTATTTCGGTTACTAGCCACATTACAAAACAAAAACCATACTTCAATTACATCACCTTACTTGGAGTTAGGTAGAAAATTTTTTGTCTTGTCTTGATCAAATTCTAAGTTTGGGGTTGCTCATGGGATAGCACCTTTTAAGTTTGGGGTGGTGATTCTCACAAAAAGAAAGAAAAAAGAAAAAGAAAAAGAAAAAGAAAAAGAAGAAAAAACAAAAAACAAAAAAAAAAAACAAAAAAATGATAAATAATATCTTCTTGGTTCTTTGGTCAATGTTTGAGAATCTCCATAATGAAAAGGTGAAAAAAAAAATGGTAGAATAATTTGGAAATATATGCCTAACTCCAAGTAGTAAAGCCTACTATCCCAAAATGTCCTACCCTTACCTAAGCCCCATTACAACCCGAAAGTCCTCCAAAAATGTATGTGTTTGCTGCATTGTGATTGCTAACTAGAATTTTTTTAAGCCTATGGTAGCGTGATGCATGCTCTAGGATTTGAGTGATAAATTCATAACCCTTCTAAACACTTGAGAGAAATTTTGGTGACATTGTGTGAAGAGAGAGTTGAATTTGATAAATGAATGCCAAGGTGTACAAACCTTATTATTTTTGTAAGCAACCATAGAGTATGATGGATGTTTTGTTGTAGCTGAAACTTTGAGAATTGAGTTTGATTTGAATTGAGAAATTGAGTTTAAGTTTACTTTTAACTGCACCAAATATGAAATTAATTGTTGCTTGGGGACAAGCAATAGATTAAGTTTGGGGTTGTGATGACTCTTCATCATATGCATAATTTTTATTGATTTTAGTCTTATTTATCTTTAATCATTAGTTAATTTAATGAGTTATTTATATATTTTGTTGATTTTAGTTATTTGATTTAATGAAATGTTTTTGTTCTTATTTGCTTAATTAAGTAGAGATTTTTCGTAGTTTTGCGTTGTTACTTTGTTTTTGTGCAGTGCTGAATTTTGGTGAGAAATCAACATGACCTATATGGAGTATTTCAGCCATATCGGGAGTTCTAGATGTCCAATTGGAGTCAATCCAAGTGCTAATGAAAGCTAAGATCCATATCTACAACTTTCATGAAGACACCGGGACCAAATTCAGAATCGAATGATGCGAAAAATGCAAAATACGTCAGACATCAGATGTTGTGCGCCTGGAGCGCGCCCTGCGCGCCTGAAGCGCATTTCCAACAATTGTTCACTGCCAACACGCGCCCGGAGCGCAAATCATGCGCCTGGGGCGCGCGACGCGCAACAGCATTCATAAAAACGCAATTTTTTTACTGTTTAGGGATCTTTTTTTGACTTTTGGGAACTTGGGAGACTTGTGCCCTAGCATAGAAACTCAAAGACAGCCGTTTCTAACGCCATTGAAGCAGTTTTATCAAGAATCATCCATGAATCATTCTTGTAATTCTTCTTTAATCCTTATCTTTTGTTTCTTTGCCATGAGTAACTAAACCCTATTTGTTAGGGATGAGTGTAACCAGATGAAACCCTTATTTTTCTGATTTGATTTCTAGTTATATGAATGAGTTTATTGAATTGTTTTTCTCATCTCTGTGCTTAATGCTTTTTATTGCTTGATCAACATTAAAATGTTCTACGATTTGTATTTTGAAACGGAAGTGGACTTTACGAATGCTTGAGATGAGAAATTCATGAATTTGTAGTCTAGGGATAGATGCAGGTCATGAAACCAATTACATTAGTTGCAAAGCAATAATATAAAAGAGAATTTCTATACGGTAATGCTTAATTCTAATCTTAAATCTACTAAGGAATTAGGGGTTACTTTGGAATTAAAGGTTCTGTCACTAAGACATTAGGGCAAGAATAATGAAGATAATTCGGTAATAATTCAATAAAGGAATTCAGTAATTAGGATCAAATTAGACACCAAGGTTGGATTCGAAGTGAAACTCATCCCTGACATTTTTTCTCATTATAAAAGATCAATTTTATTATTGTTGTTAATTTCAAACATTATTTCAATCAACTTGGGAACCTTTTGTTCAATTTTAGTAATTCAATATAATTCAATAGTAAAACGTAATCCTTGAGTTCGACACTCGGTACTACCGTTTTACAATTACTTGCAACGATTTAGTACATTTGCTGAAACGCTATCAACACCACTTCTATTACAATACCAACTTATCCCTAAGAGCTACTCGCCAAACCCTCACGAGATCAAGTTGAGGCTTCTTCTTGATGAACACAAGCACCAAAACAGATAACCACTAGTTTACACCACTGGATTTTCCAAAAACTTCTATACAGATAGTTGTTCTTACAAAAGAGATAAAAGAAGACTAAGAAGATTGACTCAATCACACAATAGAAGATCTCACACACGATTTGCCAATGTATTTTTAGTGAGCTATGACAATCTTTTCAGAGTGTATTTCAGTTTTTGAGTTTATGAGAAAAGTGATTGCTATTTTTCTGTATGTGTGTGTTATGTGAAATTTGTGATTGAATCAGTTTATATATTTTCAAAAAAAAATCAGTTAAATCGATTTCCCAATCGATTTTATTAAAGTGTAATTTCAGCTTAATCGATTATCGCGTTTCTTGTTTTTCTTGAATCTTGAAAATAGAAGAACTAATCGATTCTTTTAATGCATAAATCAGAAACTGATACTAAGTTTATATCAGAATCGATTGAATAATCAATTATAAGTGTTTTGTTCAAACAACGAGATCAAAACAATCGATTACTCAGTCGACTCACATTCATTGACATAATCGATTTGGCAATGGGCTGAATTCTCCCTGTAACTCAAACATTTACTCCAATCGATTTGCCAATCGATTTGGCTTGTAACAATAGCTCAGCTATTCAGTTAAAATCGACGTGCCAATCGATTATGCAATATGTTTTTGATAAATGATTAACTAATTCATTCTTTCAATTGATTACCTAATCGATTAGTGCAAAACTTGCAACTTAAGAAACTTATTTCAATTGATTGTCCAATCGATTTCGTTGATCACAGAACCCATGTCTAATGAAAAAGTATTTTTGTAATCGATTTTCCAATCGATTAACTCAGTACGAGCTTGGTTCTGTGAATCACAAAATTGATTACTCAATTGATGTGCAAATCGATTATCCAATTGATTTGTCAAAACCCATAACACATGTTTTAATGAAAACCTTTAAGTAATCGATTTCCCAATCGATTCACTTAGTGAAATCTTTATTCTGTGAGTCAGACAATCGATTGCCCAATTGATTTATCAATTGATTTATTACTTGATTGATTACTTGATTGATTAAAACTTATTTTATGATTTCAATGGCAGATATTATATGAGAAATCATTATGATTGAGTCTACCTAATAGACACAATTAACACTAGACACATTTATACATCATTCTTCAAGCTGGTAGTATATCATCCATCTTTGATTGATTGCTTGACTTCCATGTTTTGTCCAAATGTGTAGTGTTTGTTCATTTTCCTGAAATATTTCACAATTCAAACCATTAGATCAATCAAATAATGCATATACATTGTATGTTTGGACATTATATCAAAATCATGATCAAGGAGGCATATGTCGAGTATTCTCCCCCTATATCAAAGTCATGATCAGGGAGTCATATGTCTTACAAAAGTATTTCGGAGCCTCCAACTGCATGCTATTGTACTTCCTCGCATTTCTCCTATTGGGTTGACAGTGACATTATTCACTCAAGTAACACTATATGTGACGTCCTGTCAAATGTAACGGTCATCTCCAAATAACAAACAAAGAGCAAATATGCATGCATATATAGTTTTTATAGCAAAAATATAAATAAATCATATATTTCATTTAACAGTTAAAAATCACAACGCACCAAAGATACAAATCAACCAAAATGCATAATCTATTTGTTAGACTATATGTCAATGCATGATTCTAGAATATCACCTCCCCCGCAAGGGATTCATGGGTCCTTCAAAGCAACGCCACTAACTCAAAATCCCCGCAAGGATCTGTGGGCTCCAACCAATTATGGACGCACCACACAACTATGAATGCATGAATGTAGACACTTTTGTTAGTAACAATATAGATCACTCAACCAGAGCGTCCGAAATCATTCAACTTTGTCCTAAACCAAACTAGTTTAGACACAAAGTAATCACCTTGAATAACCACAACATGTCAAGCACAACCATTATAACAACGTATCATATAACATACATTTTCCACAATTTGAACATGTTAAACACATCCATTATTAATATTCATTTTAAAGATAACACACAAACAAAACCAATACACATCATCACAGTACATTTATATCACTATAATTCAAGTAGGAAAGCGGATGGAGTGATGCCCTTACCGATATGAGTGTCGTTATTAAAATTCTCACGCCGCGGTCTTTGCTTTAGATGTGCTACATTTGAGAGGTCAATCACTAATTCATTTAGTTCTTAAATTTCTTGCTTTTTTTTCCTTAGATCCTTCACATAGGGTTTTTGAATGGAAGGCGTCAATTTTGTTTTATTCCTTTTCATCATTAGAAGTGGGTAATGTGTGGTATTAAATGGTGAAAGTGATAATAAGTGGAGAATGTGGGTAACGTGGCATTAAGTGGGGAACGTGATATTAAATGGGGAAAGTGGAATTAAGTGGGGAAAGTGGAGAACATAATATTAAGTGGGGAACATGGTTTAACCAATCTTGTACATCCAATAATTGTGTTTGTATCGTTGAATTATCATTCAGGTGATTTTAGTCCTCCCTAATGTTATTCTTAAACATTTAGGGTTTTTAACCAAAGTTGTGCATCCAATAAGTTCGATTGTCTCATTAGATTAATGTTAAAGTCATTTTAGCTCTTCCTAGGGTTATTATAGTCCATTTAGGGTTTTTAATCGATCTAGCTTATCCAATAAATTTGTTTGTGTCATTGGATTAACATTTAGGTCATTTTTGTTCTCCCTAGGGTTATTCTAGTCCATTAAGGGTTTTTAGCGAATCTTGTACATCGAATAATTGTGTTTGTGTCATTGGATTATCATTTACGAGATCTAAGTCCTCCCTAGGGTTATTCTTGCCTACTAAGGATTTTTAATCAATCTTGTGCATCCAATAAGTTCGTTTGTGTCATTGGATTAACATTTAGGTCATTGTTTTTTTCCATAGGGTTATTCTAGTCCATTTAGGATTTTTAACCAATCTTTTGCATCCAATGAGTTTCTTTGAGTCATTAGATCAACTTTTCGGTCATTTTAGCCCTCCCTAGCGTTATTCTAGTCCATTTAGGGTTTTTAACTAATCTTGTGTATCCAATAAGTTTGTTTGTGTCATTGGACTATCATATAGGTCATTTTCATCATCCCTAGGGTTATTCTAGTCCATTTAGGGTTTTTAACAAATCATGTGTCATTGGATTAACATTTAGGTCTTTTTCGTCCTCCCTAGGGTTACACTAGTCCATTTACGGTTTAACCAATCTTGAACTTCCAATAAGTCTATCTGTGTCATTGGATCAACATTTAACAAATCTTCTGCATCCAATAAGTTTGTTTCTGTCATTGGATTAACATTTAGGTCATTTTTGTTGTCCCTAGGGTTATTCTAGTCCATGTATTATTGGATTATCATTTAGGTGATTTAAGCCCTCCCTAGGGCTATTTTCTTTCCTATTAACGGTTTTTAATCAATCTTGTGCATCCAATAAGTTCGTCTGTGTCATTGGATTCACATTTAGGTCATTGTTATCCTCCCGAGGGTTATTCTAGTTCATTTAGGGTTTTTAACCAATCTTGTACATCTAGTAATTGTGCTTGTGCCATTGATTTATGATTTAGGTGATTTTAGTCCTCCCAAAGTTTATTCTAGACCATTTTTGGTTTTTAACCAATCAATAAGTTCGTTTGTGTCATTACATTAATGATTATGTCATTTTTGCCCTCCATAGGATTATTCTATTCCATTTAGGGTTTTTAACTTGTCTTGTGTATCTAATAAGTTCGTTTGTGTCATACGATTATCATTTAGGACATTTTTCGTCCTCCCTAGGGTTAATCAAGTCAATTTAGTTCATTTGTCTCATTAGGACATTTTTATTCAATCTTGTGCATCAATTAAGTTCGCTTGTGTTATTGGATTAACATTTAGGTCTTTTTCGTCCTCCCAAGGATTTTTCTAGTCCTTTTAGGGATTTTAACCAATCTTGTCCATCCAATAGATTCGTTTGTGTCAATGCATTAACATTTAGATCATTTTTGTCCTCCCTAGGGTTATTCTAGTCCATTTCGAGTTTTAAATGAATCTTGTACATTCAATAATAGTGTTTGTGTCATTGGATTATCATGTAGGTGATTTAAGTCCTCCCAAGGGTTATTCTTGCCCATTAAGGATTTTTAATCAATCTTATGCATCCAATAAGTTTGTTTATGTCATTGGATTAATATTTAGGTCATTTTTGTCCTCCCTAGGTTTGTTCAAGTTCATTTAGGGTTCTTAATCAATCTTGTACATCCAATAATTGTGTTTGTGCCATTGGATTATCATTTAGGTGATTTTAGTCCACCCTAAGGTAATTCTTGTCCATTTAGGGTTTTTACAAATCTTTGAATTCAATGAGTTCGTTTGTGTCATTCGATCTACGTTTAGGTCATTTTAGCCATCCCTAGGGTTATTCTAGTCCATTTAGAGTTTGTAACCGATCTTTTGTATCCAATAAGTTTGTTTGTGTCATTGGATTATCATTTAGGTCATCTTCGTCCTCCATAGGGTTATTCTACTCCATTTAGGGTGTTTAACGAATCTTGTACATCCAATATGTTTGTCTGTGTCATTGGATTAACATTGAGGTATTTTTCGTCCTCACAATGGTTAGTCTAGTTGTTTGAAAGTTTTTTTTACCAATCTTGTGCGTCAAAGAAGTTCGTTTGTGTCGTTGGATTAACATTTAAGTCGTTTTGTCCTCCCTAGGGTTATTCAAGTCCATTTAGGGTTTTTAACCAATCTTGTACATCCGATAGTTGTATTTGTATCATTGGATTATCATTTAGGTATTTTAGTCTTCCCTAAGGCTATTCTTGTCCATTTAGGGTTTTAAACCCATCTTGTGCATGCAATAAGTTCGGTTGTCTCATTAGTTTAACGTTAAGGTCATTTTAGCTCTTTATATGGTTATTCAAGTCTATTTAGGGTTTTTAACCGATCTGGCGTATCCAATAAGTTCCTTTGTGCCATTGGATTATCATTTAGGTCATATTCGTCCTTTGTAGGGTTATTCTACTCCATTTCGAGTTTTTAATAAATCGTGTATCATTGGATTAACATTTTGGTCACATTCGTCCTCCCTAGGGTTATTATAATCCTTTTCAAGTTTTTAACCAATCTTGTGCATCCAATTAGTTTGTTTCTGTCTTTGGATTTACATTTAGGTCATTTTTGTCCTCCTTAGGGCTATGCTAGTCTATTTAGGGTTTTTAACCAATCTTGTACATCCAATAATTATGTTTGTGCCATTGGATTATCATTTACGTTATTTTAGTCATCCCTAACGATATTCTTGTCCATTTAGAGTTTTTAACCAATCTTTTGCATCCAATCAACTCGTTTGTGTCATTCGATCAAAGTTTAGGTCATTTTAGCCCTCCATAGGGTTATTATAGTCCATTTAGGGTTTTTAACCAATCTTGTACATCCAATTAGTTTGTATACTTCATTGGATTAACATCTAGGTCTTTTTCTTCCTACCTATGGTTATTCTAGTCGTTTTAGGGGTTTTAACCAATCTTGTGCATCCAATAAGTTCGTTTGTGTCATTTGATTACCATTTAGATCATTTTGTTCTCCCTAGGGTTATTCTAGTCGTTTTAGGGTTTTTAACCAATCTTGTGCATCCAATAAGTTCATTTTTAACCAATCTTGTACATCAAATAATTGTGTTTATGTCCTTGATTTATCATATAGGTGAGTTTAGTCCTCCCTAAGGTTGTTCTTAACCATTTAGGGTATTTAATCAATCTTGTGCATCCAATAAGTTCGGTTGTCTAATTAGATTAACGTTAAGGACATTTTAGCTCTTCCTATGGTTATTCTAGTCCATTTATTATTTTTTATCGATCTAGAATATCCAACTAGTTCGTTTGTGTCATTGGATTATCATTTAGGTCATTTTCGTGCTCCCTAGGGTTATTCTAGTCCATTTAGGGTTTTTAACAAATCGAGGGTAATTGGATTAACATTTAGGTCATTTTCTCCCTTGCTAGGATTCTTCTAGTCCATTTAGGGTTTTTAACCAATTTTTTACATCCATTAATTTCTCTATGTCATTGGATTAACATTTAGGTCACTTCGTCCTCCCTAGACTTATTGTAGTCCTTTTTAAATTTTTAACCAATCCTGTGCATCCAATAAGTTTATTTATGTCATTCGATTAACATTAAGGTAATGTTTGACCTCTCTAGGGCTATTCAAGTCCATTTAGGGTTTTTAACCAATCTTGTACATCCTATAATTGTGTTTGTGTCATTGGATTATCATTTAGGTGATTTTAGTCTTCCCAAAGGTTATTCTTGTCCATTTAGGGTTTTAAACCAATCTTGTGCATCCAATAAGTTTGGTTGTCTCATTTGTTTAAAGTTAAGGTCATTTTAGATCTTCATAGGGTTATTCTAGTCCATTTAGTGTTTTTAACCGATCTGGCGTATCCAATAAGTTCCTTTTTGTCATTGGATTATCATTAAGGTCATCTTCGTCCTTCGTGTGGTTATTCTAGTCCATTTCGGGTTTTTAACAAATCGTGTGTCATTGGATTAACATTTTGGTCACCTTCATCCTCCCTAGGGTTATTGTAATCCTTTTCAGGTTTTTAACCAATCTTGTGCATCCAATTAGTTTGTTTCTGTCATTGGATTTACATTTAGGTCATTTTTGTGCTCCTTAGGGCTATGCTTGTCTATGTATGGTTTTTTGTTAGACATAAGTCCATTTTGATATTATTGACAAACATACATCATTTGATAAATCTAACATTTTAAACTGAGTAAAATTTCAAGAACAACAACTCAACCCTACATACTTGAGACAATTGCTTGGAACTCAAGGAATCAAC
>JBBPBR010000001.1:31436469-31469430 GCA_037974775.1 Cicer pinnatifidum | reverse complement strand
TTGTTAGACATAAGTCCATTTTGATATTATTGACAAACATACATCATTTGATAAATCTAACATTTTAAACTGAGTAAAATTTCAAGAACAACAACTCAACCCTACATACTTGAGACAATTGCTTGGAACTCAAGGAATCAACCAAAGTTGGAAGACTTACTAAGAAAATCGATTAGGCAATCAATTATGTAAAATGGTTGTATGAAAATCTGTATTTTGTGATTAAGGCAATCGATTGGGCAATCGATTGACACATCCATTGATAAGTTGATTTTGTAAATCACAGAACCAAGCCTTTAATGATTAAATTGATTGGCAAATGAATTGTGCAAAGCACAGAACCAAGCTGATAGTAAAATAATCGATTGGCAAATCAATTGTGCAAGTCACATAACCAAGCTTTTAGTAAGCTAATCAATTGGCAAATCGATTTCGAAAATAAGGTTTTAAAAGGAACATGTTCTATGATAAACACAATCGATTGGACAATCCATTAAAACAAATTTCTTATGTAACAAGTTTGGTATCAATCGATTGAGAAATCGATTGAATGAACTAACTAGTAAATCATTTTTCAGAAACATATTACATAATCGATTGGCACATCGATTTGCTTGAAATAGCTAACTCTCTATAATAATCCAAATCGATTGGCAAATCGATTTGATGAAAATAACTGAGTCCCTGTGACCAGTGAAATCGATTGGTAAATCAATTGGAACAAAAGCTTAAGTTACAGGGAAAGACTTAGCCTATTGACAAATCGATTATGTGAATTATTGAATCGACTGAGTAATCTATAGTTTTGATCTCATTGTTAGAACAAAACACTTTTAATCGATTATGCAATCGATTCCAATATGAACTGAATATCAATTTCTGAAAAGTGAATTAAAAAATCGATTAGGCAATCGATTAGTTCATATAGTTTCAAGATTCAAGAAAAACAAGACACGCGATAATCGATTGGGAAATCGATTGAGCCTGTTTAATACATTAATGAAGCGATTGGGAAATCGATTTATTTGTTGTTTTTCAGAAACTATATAAACGATTTCAATCACTTTCTCTCACAACTTTTCATAACCAACTTTCATATCTTTTGACACAACTTGAATAACCTTTGATATTACTTTTTCAGAACTGAACCAAATATTCATCATGATCTTAGAGAGCTGAAAAAGACCACTTGAGAGAAAAAGAAATATCTCACAGACACTTCTTTGGCAAAGTACTTCTTGTGTGAGATTCATTGTAGTGATTGAGTCATCTTCTGTATTTCTTTTACCTTTTCTGTAACAACTTTTTTGTAAAGAAAGAATTGAAAAACCCAGTGTGGAAATTGGTAACTATCTTCGTTGGTGAAGGTTTTCATCAAGAAGAAGTTTCATCGTTATCTTGTGTGAGTTTGGCGATTAACTCCAAGGATTCGGTGGCTGTGTAATAGAATCAAGAGAGTTAGATAGATAGGCCTTGTGTGAGCTGGACATTCTGTAAAACATACTCTAAACGATTCTATTGGAAAAAGGATGAAATCGTTTCGGTTTCAGGACGGGATGTAGGCTGTCATACTGACAGTCGAACCAGTATAAATCTCGGTGCACAATTCTCCTATCCTTTCTCTTTATTTCAATATTGCATGAATGCCTAATCTTGAATGTCCGTATTGATAAATATTTGTCTTGATCAATATTGTGAATAAGCAGTGTATTTGAAATCTGGTATTGTTATTGCATGCAATAGTGAATCTTTGATTCTGAATAAATTCTGTATACGATCTTTATTAACCTGTGTGATAATCTTGTAAAACTTAGTATAGGGTTTTCATCTAAGTTTTTAGTAAATAGAGGCCATTAATCCCCACATTTTTAACCAATCTTGTACATCCAATAATTGTGTATGTGCCATTGGATTATCCTTTAGGTTATTTTAGTCCTCCCTAACGATATTCTTGTCCATTTAGGGTGTTAAGCAATCTTTTGTATCCAATCAGTTCGTTTCTGTCATTAGATCAAAGTTTAGGTCATTTTCGCCCTCCATAGGGTTATTATAGTCCATTTAGGGTTTTTAACAAATCTTGTACATCCAATTAGTTTGTCTGCTTCATTGGATTAACATCTAGGTCTTTTTCGTCCTACCTATGGTTATTCTGGTCGTTTTAGGGTTTTTGACCAATCTTGTGCATCCAATAAGTTTGTTTGTTTCATTTGATCACCATTTAGATCATTTTGTTCTCCCCAGTGTTATTCTTGTTATTTTAGGGTTTTTAACCAATCTTGTGCATCCAATAAGTTTGTTTTTAACCAATCTTGTAAGTCAAATAATTGTGTTTGTGTTATTGGATTATCATATAGGTGATTTTTGTCATCCCTAAGGTTATTCTTAACCAATCTTGTGCACCCAATAAGTTCCTTTGTCTCATTAGATTAATGTTTAGGTCATTTTCGCTCTCCATAGGGTTATTCTATTCCATTTGAGTTTTTAACTGATCTTGTGTATCCTATAAGTTCGTTTGTGTCATACAATTATCATTTAGGACATTTTTCGTCCTCCATCGGATTACTCTAGTCAATTTAGGGTTTTTAACAAATCATTTGTCGTTAGATTAACATTTAGGTCATTTTCGTCCTCCCTAGAGTTATTTTAGTCCATTTAGGGCTTTAAACCAATCTTGTGCAACCAATAAGTTCGTTTTTGTCATTGGATTAAAATTTACGTATTTTTCGTCCTCCCAAGGGTTATTCTAGTCCTTTAAGGGGTTTTAACCAATCTTGAGAAACCAATAAGTTCATTTGTGTCATTGTATTAACATTTAGGTCATTTGTTTCCTCCCTAGGGTTATTCTAGTCCATTAAGCGTTTTTAACGAATATTATACAACTAATAATATTGTTGGTGTCATCGGATTATCATTTAGGTGATTTAAGTCCTCCCTAGGGTTATTCTTGTCTATTAAGGGTTATTAATCAATCTTGTGCATCCAATAAATTTGTTTGTGTCTTTGGATTAACATTTTGGTCATTGTTGTCCAATGAGTTCGTATGATTCATTAGATCAACGTTTAAGTCATTTTAGCCTTCCCTAGGGTTATTCTAGTCCATTTAGGGTTTTTAGTTGATCTTGTTTATCCAATAAGTTTTATTATGTCATTTGATTATCATTTAGGTCATTTTCATCCTCCCTTGGGTTACTGTAGTCCATTTAGGGTTTTAACCAATCTTGAACATCCAATAAGTTCGTCTGTGTCATTGGATCAATATTTAGGTATTTTTCATCCACCGTTGGGTTATTCTAGTCCTTATAGGGTTTTTAACCAATCTTGTGCATCCAATAAGTTCTTTTGTGTCATTGGATTAACATTAAGGTCGTTTTTGTTCTCCCTAGGGTAATTCTAGTCCATTTAGGGTGTTTAACCAATCTTGTACATCCAAAAAGTTCGTCTTTGTCATTGGATTAACCTTTTGGTATTCTTCGTCATCCCTATTGTTAGTCTAGTTCTTTTAGGGTTTTTAACCAATATTGTGGATCCAAGGAGTTCGTTTGTGTTGTTGGATTAACATTTAGGTCACTTTGTCCTCCCTAGGGATATTCAAGTCCATTTAGGGTTTTAACTAATCTTGTACATCCAATTATTGTGTTTGTGTCATTGGATTATCATTCATGTGATTTAAGTCCTCCCTAAGGTTATTCTTGTCCATTTAGGGTTTTTAACCAATCTTGTGCATCCAATAAATTCGGTTGTTTCATTAGATTAACGTTAAGGTCATTTTAGCTTTAGGGTTATTCTAGTCCATTTAAGGTTTTTAATCGATCTAGCGTATTCAATAAGTTCTGTTGTGTCATTGGATTATCACTTACGTCTTTTTCATCCTCCTTAGGGTTATTCTTGTCTATTTAGGGTTTTTACCAAATCGTGTGTAATTGGATTAACATTTAGGTTATTTTTGCTCTCCCAACGGTTATTCTAGTCCATTTAGGATTTTTAACCTATCTTATGCATCCAATAAGTTTTTTTTTTTTTTTTGTCATTGGATTAACATTCAGGTTATTTTGTCCTCCCTAGGATTATTGAAGTCCATTTAGGGTTTTTAACCAATCTTGTAAATCCAATAATTGTGTTTATGTTATTGGATTATCATTAAGGTGATTTGAGTCCTCCCTAAGGTTATCCCTTTTCATTTAAGGTTTTTAACCAATCTTGTGCATCCAATAAGTTCGTTTGTGTCATTGAATTAACATTTACGTTATTTTGTCTTTCCTAGGGTTATTCAATTCCATTTAGTGTTTTTAACCAGTCTTGTACATCCAATAATTGTGTTAGTGTCATTGGATTATCATTTAGGTGATTTGAGTCCTCCCTAACATTATTCTTGTCCATTTAAGGCTTTTAATCAATCTTGTTCATCCAATAAGTGCGGTTGTCTCATTAGATTAACGTTAAGGCCATTTTAGCTCTTTGATCCGCTGTCGCACACGGGTCAAATACAATTGATAATATGTAAATATAGGTTATAACTTGAATCGTTTCGCAAGGGCTTCTAATATAATAATAATAACCGAATTGAAAATTGAAATTAAAAAGGGGGTTGTTTAGATTTTTTATTTAACCGTTGAGCAAAACGATTAATCCACTTATTCGAGTTTCAAACCTATCACAGATTCTATCAATGAGTTTAATTTCTAATTTGTGATTCTATTCTTATTTGACTATAGAATTGATCAAACAAGCTTAATCAATCCTATGTGAATTTGGTTTCTTTGATTGGATGAAGCATCACAATCATCAGAATATTACAATTAGCGATCAAGCGTTGCAAAATTATAATTCAATTAAATTAGAAATCGAAACCAAATTCTGTCAAATGAATTTAATCAATCCTATTGGAATTCAATTTAAGCAATCAAAATATCAATATAATCAAATAAAAAAGAATAGAATCATGAATAGAAATTGACAGTGTAACCTGAATCTCAAGGTGTTGATGAAACTCTAAACTCATGGATTAATCTTATAAAATTAGCCTTCCATGAAATTAAAATAACATTATTTATTTCTTGTAGCGATTTGAATCCTAATTTTTATGTCCTTAGAAAAGAAACAAAATTGCCAATATATAGTACTTGATATTGGACTTTAGGGTTTAGGGTTTAAAAACAAGTGGCCCGCTAATTAAAATTATTACAAAAATCCAGAGTACGAAATTTGCAATTTATGCCCAGTAAAGTTTGGAATTGGTCTTTTCTTCCAACACAAAAGTTGTAGCTCATATTTTTATTTTTCCAACGCCTTCTCATTTGTGCCAATCCGATATCCAGAGCTCAAGTTATGACCTACAGAGCGAGGAAGAGTCAAATTATATATAATAAAATTAAAACGCAAATAATAAAATTATAATTCAAATTCGGCCCAAAGTTTAGAAACAAGCTAAAAATATTAATCTAAGCTATTAAGAGCTTTTAAAATACCAAACTAAAAAGCTAAAAACATGTGCCCAAATGCTACGATCAAATTATCCCACACTTAAACTTTTGCACTCCGAGCAAAACAATGCATGTGATTCCAAATATTCTTATGAATGCAAAATGGTGAGAGAGAAAAATATTTATAGCTTAAGGCAATTATTAATAGTTTTGTTATCACAACCAAGGCAAACAAGAGGACAAGTTAACTAAAAAATGCATCATAAGGGATAAAGTCCTCCCAGGATATAAAATTCTCCCAAAGTGTTTACACTCAAAGTGTTTGGGCTACTGTTTACACTCAAAACACATCATGAAAGCTAGCACTTCCATAGGCTTGACAAGCCTCTATAATTTATATTTGAAACACATGCAAATAATGATCAAAAGGTCTTTATTTAGGTTGTAATGTGGCCAAGGTAAGGGTGAGATAATCCTAAGGAGACTAGGGATGAAAATCAAAGAGGATAAAGGAGTAATGATTAAGAGAGAAAAACAGCATTAAGAAGCAACTCAACAAAACAACATTAACTTTTATATTCATACTCTCTTTGTTCATAACACAACCAGTTTTCCTCACATATATATTCTCTTTTTTTCATCACTCAAATTTAAACAAACAAGTTGAGCACCCCTACACTTATGTAAGGAAAGACTCCTTTATCCCCCAAGATTGAGGCACTTCATTGTTTTTCACTTTTAGGCTTGTAATGAGCTATATAACCAAAAAAAAAAGGGGTAATTAGGCTCAAAGGAGGCTTAAACAAATGGACAATTGTAGGGTAGGCTTATTTGGCTGGTAGCTTAATTGGAAACAAATGTCAAGATCATTTCAATATAGGGTTTTTAACCAATCTTGTGCATCCTATAAGATCGTTTGTGTCATTGAATTAACATTTAGGTCTTTTTCGTCCTCCTTAGGGTTATTCTAGTCAATTAGGTTTTTCAACCAATCTTAAACATCTAATAAGTTCATTTGTGTCATTGGATTAACGTTTAGGTCATTTTCATCCACCCTAGGGTGAATCTAGTCCATTTATGATTTTTAACCAATCATGTGCATCCAATAAGTGTTTTTCTGTCATTGGATTAATATTTAGGTCATTTTCGTCCTCGCTAGGGTTATTTTTGTCCATTAGGTCATTTTTGTCCTCCCTAGGGTTATTCTAGTCCATTTAGGATTTTTAATCAATATTGTATGTCCATTAAGTTCTATTGTGTCATTGGATTAACATTTAGCTCATTTTAGTCCTCCCTAGC
Organism: Cicer pinnatifidum; assembly: GCA_037974775.1. Lineage (NCBI taxonomy): Eukaryota > Viridiplantae > Streptophyta > Magnoliopsida > Fabales > Fabaceae > Cicer > Cicer pinnatifidum. The sequence goes on along the minus strand of JBBPBR010000001.1, from coordinate 31,462,711 downwards.
GTTATTCTAGTTCATTTAGGATTTTTAGCCAATCTTGTGCATCCTATAAGTTTGTTTGTGTCATTGAATTAACATTTACGTCATTTTCGTGCTCTATAGGGTTATTCTAGTCCATTTAGGGTTTTTAACCAATCTTGGGCATCCAATAAGTTCGTGTGTGTCATTGGATTGGCATTTAGGTCATTTTCTTCACCCTAGGGTTATTCATGTCCATTTAGGGTTTTTAACCAATCTTGTGCATTCAATAAGTGTTTTTGTGTCATTAGATTAACATTTATGTCATTTTCGTCGTCCCTAGAGTTATGTTAGTCCATTTAGGGTTTTTAACCAATCTTGTGCATCCAATAAGTGTTTTTGTGTCATTGGATTAACATTTATGCCATTATCGTCCTCCCTAAACTTATTCTAGTCCATTTAGGATTTTTAACCGATCTATTGCATCCAATAAGTTCATTTGGGTCATCGAATAATCATTTAGATTATTTTCGTCCTCCGTAGGGATATTTTAGTTCATTTCGGGTTTTTAACTAATATTGTGCATCCATTAAGTGTGCTTATGTCATTGGATTTGCAACTAGGTCATTTTCGTCCTCTCTAAGGTTATTCTAGTATGTATAGAGTTTTTAACCAATCTTGGGCATCCAATAAGTGTGTTTGTGTCACTGGATTAACATTTAATTTATTTTCATCCTCCCAAGGGTTATTCTTGTCCATTAGGTTATTTTCGTCCTCCCTTGGGTTCTTCTAGTCCATTTAAGGTTTTTAACCAATCTTGTGCATCCTATAAGTGTGTTTGTCTTATTAGATTAACATTTACATTATTTTCGATCTCCCTAGAGTTAATCTAGTCCACTTAAGATTTTTAACCAATCTTGTGCATCCAATAAATTTATTTGTGTTATTGGATTAACATTTACTTCATGTTCCTACTCCCTAAGATTATTATAGTCCATTAGGTCATTTCCGACTTCCCTAGGGTTATTCTAGTCCATTTATGGTTTTTAACCAATCTTGTGCTTATTATTATTGTGTTTGTCTCGTTGGATTAAAATTTAGGACATTTCGTCCTCCCTAGGGTTATTCTAGTCCACTCAGAGATTTTATTCAATCTTGTGCATCCAATAAGTTCGTTTGTGTAATTGGATTAACATTTATCTCATGTTAGTCCTCCCTAGTGTTATTCTAGTTCATTTAGGCCTTTTAACCAATCTTTTGCATCCTATAAGTTCGTTTGTGTCCTTAAATTAAGATTTAGGTCATTTTTGTCCTCCTTAGGGTTATTCTAGTCAATTTAGGCTTTCTAACCAATCTTGAGCGTCCAATAAATTCTTTTGTGTAATTGGATTAACATTTTGGTCATATTCATCCACCCAAGGGTTATTCTAGTACATTTAGGGTTTTAAACTATTCTTGTGCCTCGAAGAAGTTCGTTTGTGTCATTGGATTAACATTTAGGTCATTTTCATCCTCCGTAAAGTTATTCTAGTCGATTTAGGTTGTTTAACCAATCTTGGGCATCCTATAAGCATGATTGTGTCATTTGATTAACATTTAGGTCATTTTCGTCCTCCCTAGGGTTATTCTAATCTATTTAGGGTTTATAACCAAACTATTGCAACCAATATGTTCATTTGTATTGTTGAATAAATATTTTGGTCCTTTTAGCCCTCCGTAGGGTTATTCTAGTCCATTTAGGGTTGTTAACAAATGTTGTGCATCCATTAAATATGTTTGTGTCATTGGATTTGCAATTAGGTCATTTTTGTCCTTCCCAGGGTTATTCTAGTCCGTAAAGGGTTTTTAAGCAATCTTGTGCATCCATTAAGTATGTTTGTGTCATTGGATTAACATATAAGTCATTTTCATCCTCCCTAGGGGTATTCTTGTCCATTAGGTTATTTTCGACCTCCCTAGGGTAATGCTATTCCATTTAGGGTCTTTCACAATTCTTGTAAATCCTATAAGTTTGTTTGTATCGTTGGATTAACATTTACGTTAATTTCGTCCTCCCTAGGGTTAATCTAGTCTGTTAAAGATTTTTAACCAATCTTGTGCATCCAATAAGTTCGTTTGTGTCATTGGATTAACATTTAAGTCGTTTTCATCCTCTGTAAGATTATTCTAGTCCATTAGGTCATTTTCGTCTTCCCTAGGGTTATTCTGGTCCAGTTAGGGTTTTTAACCAATCTTGTGCATCCAATAAGTGTATTTGTGTGATAGGATTTGCATTTATGTCATTTTCGTTCTCCCAAGGGTTATTGTAGTCCATTTAGGGTTTTTAATAAATCTTGTGCATCCAATAAGTTCGTTTGTGTCATTGGATTAATATTTAGTTCATTTTAGTCAACCTTAGTATTATTCTAGTTCATTTAGGATTTTTAACCAATCTTGTGTATCCTATAAGGTTTTTTTTGTTATTAAATTAACATTTAGGTCATTATCGTCCTTCGTAGGGTTATTCAAGTCCATTTAGGATATTTAACCAATCTTGTGCATTGAGTAAGTTTGTTTGTGTCATTGGATTAACATTTAGATTATTTTCATCCACCATAGTGTTATTGTTGTACATTTAGGATATTTAACCAATCTTGTGCATCCAATATGGGTTTTTGTGTCATTGGATTCACATTTCGGTCGTTTTAGTCATCCCTAGGGTTATTTTACTCCATTTAGGCTTTTTAGTGAGTTTCGTACATCCAATAAGTTCGTTTCTGTTATTGGATTAAAATTTAGTTCATTGTCGTCCTCCTTAAGCTTATTCTAGTCCATTTAGGTTTTTTAACCAATCTTGTGCATGCAATAAGTTCGTTTGTGTCATTGAATAAACATTTAGGTCATTTTCATACTCTGTAGGGTTATTCTAGTCCATTTAGGGTTTTTAACCAATATTGTGCATCCATTAAGTATGTTTGTTTCATTGGATTAACATTTATGTCATTTTCGTCCTCCATAGGGTTATTATACTCCACATAGGGTTTTTAATCAATTTTTTGATTCAAATAAGCTCGTTTGTGACATTGGATAAACATTTAAGTCATTTTCATCCTCGCTAGGGTTATTCTAGTCCGTTTTAAGGTTTTTAACCAATCTTGTGCATCCAACAAGTTCGTTTGGGTCATTGGATTAATATTGTGGTCATTTTCGTTCTCCCTAGGGTCATTATAGTCCATTTAGGGTTTTTAATAAATCTTGTGCATCCAATAAGTTTATTTGTATCATTGGATTAACATTTAGGTCATTTTCATACACCCTATGGTTATTCTAGTACATTTAAGGTTTTTAACCAATCTTGTAAATGCAATAAGTGTTTTTATGTCATTAGATTAACATTTATGTCATTCCCGTCCTCGCTAGGGTTATTCTAGTCCATTTAGGGTTTTTAATCAATCTTGTGCATCCAATAAGTTCATTTGTTTCATTGGATTAACATTTAACTCATTCTAGTCCTATATAGTGTTATTCTAGTCCGTTAAGGGTTTTGAACCAATCTTGTGCATCCAATAAGTTTGTTTGTGTCATTGATCTAACATTTAGGTCATTTTTCTCCTCCCTAGGGTTATTATAGTCCATTTAGGGTTTTTAATCAATCTTGTGCTTATTATTAGTGTGTTTGTCTCGTTGGATTAACATTTAGGACATTTTCGTCCTCCCTAGGGTTATTCTAGTCCATTTAGGGATTTTATTCAATCTTGTGCATCTAATAAGTTCGTTTGTGTAATTAGATTAACATTTATCTCATGTTAGTCCTCCCTGGCGTTATTCTAGTTCATTTAGGCTTTTTAACCAATCTTTTGCATCCTATTAGTTCGTTTGTGTCATTAAATTAAGTTTTAGGTCATTTTTGTCCCCCTTAGGGTTATTCTAGTCCATTTAGGCTTTTTAACCAATCTTGAGTGTCCAATAAATTCTTTTGTGTAATTGGATTAACATTTAGGTCATATTCATCCACCCAAGGGTTATTCTAGTACATTTAGGGTTTTAAACTATTCTTGTGCCTCGAAGAAGTTCGTTTGTGTCATTGCATTAACATTTACGTCATTTAGGGTGTTTAACCAATCTTGGGCATCCTATAAGCATGATTGTGTCATTTGATTAACATTTAGGTCATTTTCGTCCTCCCTAGGGTTATTCTAATCTATTTAGGGTTTATAACCAAACTATTGCAACCAATATGTTCATTTGTGTCGTTGAATAAATATTTTGGTCCTTTTTGCCCTCCGTAGGGTTATTCTAGTCCATTTAGGGTTTTTAAGAAATGTTGTGCATCCATTAAATATGTTTGTGCCATTGGATTTGCAACTAGGTCATTTTTGTCCTTCCCAGGTTTATTCTAGTCCGTAAAGGGTTTTTAAGCAATCTTGTGCATCCATTAAGTATGTTTGTGTCCTTGGATTAACATATAAGTCATTTTCATCCTCCCTAGGGGTATTCTTGTCCGTTAGGTTATTTTCGACCTCCCAAGGGTAATGCTAGTCCATTTAGGGTCTTTCACAATTCTTGTGAATCCTATAAGTTTGTTTGTGTCGTTGGATTAACATTTACGTTAATTTCGTCCTCCCTAGGGTTAATCTTGTCCGTTGAAGATTTTTAACCAATCTTGTGCATCCAATAAGTTCGTTTGTGTCATTGGATTAACATTTAAGTTGTTTTCATCCTCCGTAAGATTATTCTAGTCCATTAGGTCATTTTCGTCTTCCCTAGGGTTATTCTGGTCCAGTTAGGGTTTTTAACCAATCTTGTGCATCCAATAAGTGTATTTGTGTCATAGGATTTACATTTATGTCATTTTCATTCTCCCAAGGGTTATTGTAGTCCATTTAGGGTTTTTAATCAATCTTGTGCATCCAATAAGTTCGTTTGTGTCATTGGATTAATATTTAGTTCATTTTAGTCAACCTTAGTATTATTCTAGTTCATTTAGGATTTTTAACCAATCTTGTGTATCCTATAAGGTTGTTTTTGTTATTGAATTAACGTTTAGGTCATTATCGTTCTTCGTAGGGTTATTCAAGTCAATTTAGGGTTTTTAACCAATCTTGTGCATTGAGTAAGTTCGTTTGTGTCATTGGATTAACAATTAGATTATTTTCATCCACCATAGGGTTATTGTTGTCCATTTAGGATTTTTAATCAATCTTGTGCATCCAATATGAGGTTTTGTGTCATTTGATTAACATTTCGGTCGTTTTAATCATCCCTAGGGTTATTTTACTCCATTTAGGCTTTTTAGTGAGTTTCGTACATCCAATAAGTTTGTTTCTGTTATTGGATTAACATTTAGTTCATTGTCGTCCTCCTTAAGCTTATTCTAGTCCATTTAGGTTTTTTTAACCAATCTTGTGCATGCAATAAGTTCGTTTGTGTCATTGAATATACATTTAGGTCATTTTCATACTCCGTAGGGTTATTCTAGTCCATTAAGGGTTTTTAACCAATATTGTGCATCCATTAAGTATGTTTGTTTCATTGGATTAACATTTATGTCATTTTCGTCCTCCATAGGGTTATTATACTCCACTTAGAGTTTTTAATCAATTTTTTGATTCAAATAATCTCGTTTGTGACATTGGATAAACATTCTAGTCATTTTCATCCTCGCTAGAGTTATTCTAGTCTGTTTTAAGGTTTTTAACCAATCTTGTGCATCCAATAAGTTCGTTTGGGTCATTGGATTAATATTGTGGTCATTTTCGTTCTCCCTAGGGTTATTCTAGTCCATTAAGGGTTTTAATCAATCTTGTGCATCCAATAAGTTCATTTGTATCATTGGATTAACATTTAGGTTACTTTCATACACCCTATGGTTATTCTAGTACATTTAAGGTTTTTAACCAATCTTGTAAATGCAATAAGTGTTTTTATGTCATTGGATTAACATTTATGTCATTTCCGTCCTCGCTAGGGTTATTCTAGTCCATTTAGGGTTTTTAATCAATCTTGTGCATCCAATAAGTTCATTGGTTTCATTGGATTAACATTTAACTCATTCTAGTCCTATATAGTGTTATTTTAGTCCATTAAGGGTTTTGAACCAATCTTGTGCATCCAATAAGTTTGATTGTGTCATTGATTTAACATTTAGGTCATTTTTGTCCTCCCTAGGGTTATTCTATTCCATTTAGGGTTTTTAACCAATCTTGTACATCCTATAAGTGTGATTGTGTCATTGTAATAACATTTATTTTATTTGCATCCTTTCTAGGGTTATTCTAGTCCGTTTAGTGCTTTTAACCAATCTTTTGCATCCTATTAGTGTGTGTTTGTGTCATTGGATTAACATTTAGGTTATTTTCGTCCTCCCTAGGGTTAATTTAGTGCATTTATGGTTTTTAACCAATGTTGTGAATCATATAAGTTCGTTTGTGTCATTGGACTAACATTTAGGTCATTTTCATCCTCCCTAGGATTATTCTAGTCCATTACGTCATTTTCTTCTCCTATAGGGTTATTCTAGTCCATTTAGGATTTTTAACCAATCTTGTGCATCCTATAAGTGTGTTTGTGTCATTGGATTAACATTTAGGTCATATTTGTCCACCCTAGGGTTATTCTAGTATATTTAGGATTTTTAGTCAATTTTTTGAATCCAATAACTTCGTTTATGTCATTGAATTAAACTTAGCTCAGTTTAGTCCTTCCTAGCGTTTAGGGTTTTTGACCAATCTTGTGCATCCAATAAGTTTGGTTGTTTCATTGAATTAGCATTTAGGTCATTTTCATCGACCCTTGGGTAATTTTAGTCCATTTAGGGTATTTAATCAATTTTCTACATCCAATAAGTTCGTTTGTGTTATTCGATTAACATTTAGGTCGTTGTCATCCTCCCTAGGCTTATTCAAGTCTATTTAAGGATTTTAACAAATGTTATGCATCCATTAAGTGTGTTTGGGTCATTGGATGTGCAATTATGTCATTTTCATACTCCATAGGGTTATTCTAGTCCGTAAAGGGTTTATTAAGCAATCTTGTGCATCCATTAAGTATATTGATGTCATTGGATTAACATATAAGTCATTTTCATCCTCCCTAGGTTAATTCTTGTCCTTTAGGTTATTTTCGACCTCCTTGGGGTTATTCTAGGGCATTTAGGGTTTTTGACCAATCTTGTGCAACCTATAAGTGTGTTTGTGTCATTGGATTAACATTTAAGTTATTTTCGTCCTCCCTAGGGTTAATCTAGTCCATTTAAGGTTTTTAACCAATCTTGTGCATCAAATAAGTTTGTTTGTGTCATTGGATTAACATTTAGGTTATTTTCATTCTCCCCAGGATTATTCTAGTCCATAAGGTCATTTTCATTCTTCCTTAGGGTTATTATAGTCCATTTAGGGTTTTGAACCAATCTTGTGCATCCTATAAGTGTGTTGGTGTCATTGGATTAACATTTAGGTCATTTTCGTTGTCCCTAGGGTTATTCAAGTCCATTTAAGGTTTTTAATCAATCTTGAACATCCAATAAGTTCGTGTGTGTCATTGGATTACCATTTAAGTAATTGTCGTCGTTGCTAGGCTTATTCTACTCAATTTAAGGTTTTTAACCAATCTTGTGCATCCCATAAGTTCGATTGTGTCATTGAATTAACATTTATGTCATTTTTGTCCTCGTTGGGGTTATTCTAGTCCATTTATGGTTTTTAACCAATTTTGTGCATCCAAGAAGTTCGTTTGTTTCATTGCATTAACATTAAGGTAATTTTTATCCTCTGTAGGGTTATACTAGTCGATTTAGGGTTTTTAACCAATCTTGTGCATCCTATAAATGTGATTGTGTCATTCCCTTACAATTTAGGTCATTTTCGTCCTCCCTAGGGTTATTCTAGTCCATTTAGTGTATTTAACCAATCTTGTGCATCTTATGAGTGTGTTTGCATCATTGGATTAACATTTAGGTTATTTTCGTCCTCCTTAGGGTTAATCTAGTCCATTTAAGGTTTTTAACCAATCGTGTGCATCCAATAAGTTTGTTTGTGTCATTGGATTAACATTTAAGTCATTTTCATCCTCCCAAGGTGTAATCTAGTCCATTCGGTCATTTTCATCTTCCTTAGGTTTATTCTAGTCCATTAAGGGGTTTTTACCAATCTTGTACATCCTATAATTGTGTTTGTTTCATTGAATTAACATTTATGTCATTTTCGTCCTACCTAGGGTTATTCTAGACCATTAAGTGTTTTTAATCAATCTTGTGCATCCAATAAGTTCGTTTGTGTCATTCGATTATAATTTAGCTAATTTTTGTCCTTTCTACTATTATTCTAGTTCATTTAGGATTTTTAACCAATCTTGTGCATCCTATAAGTTCATTTGTGTCATTAAGTTAACATTAAGGTCATTTTCATCCTCCGTAGGGTTATTCTTGTCCATTTAGGATTTTTAACCAATCTTGTGCATCCTATAAGTGTGATTGTGTTAATGCATTGACATTTAGGTCATTTTGGTCTTCCCTAGGGTTTTTAACCAATCTTTTACATCCTATAAGTGTGTTTGTGTCATCGGATTAACAATTAGGTTATTTTAGTCCTACCTAGGTTTAATCTTGAGCATTTATGGTTTTTAACCAATCTTGTGCATCCTATAAGTGTGTTTGTGTCATTGGATTAACATTTAGGTCATATTTGTCCATCCTAAGGTTATTCTTGTCCATTTAGGATTTTTAATCAATCTTGTGCATCCAATAAGTTCGTTTGTATCATTCAATTAAACATAGCTCAATTTAGTCCTTCCTAGCATTATTCTAGTTCATTTAGGGTTTTTAACCAATCTTGTGCATCCTATAAGTTCGGTTGTTTCATTGAATTAACATTTAGGTAATTTTCATCGACCCTAGCGTGATTCTTGTCCTTTTAGGATTTTTAACCAATCTTGTGCATCCAATAAGTGTTTTTGTGTCATTGGATTAACATTTAGATTATTTTGGTCCTCCTTAGAATAATTTTAGTCCATTTAGGGTATTTAATCAAATTTCTGCATCCAATAAGTTCGTTTGTGTTATTGGATTAACATTTAGGTCATTGTCGTCCTCCCTAGGCTTATTCTAGTCCCTTTAGGATTTTTCACCAAGCTATTGAATCCAATAAGTTCGTTTGTGTCATTGAATAATCATTTAGGTCATTTTCGTCCTACGTTGTGTTATTCTAGTCCATTTAGGGTTTTTAACAAATGTTATGCATCCATTAAGTGTGTTTGGGTCATTCGATTTGCAATTATGTCATTTTCGTACTCCATAGGGATATTCTAGTCCGTAAAGGGTTTATTAACAAATCTTTTGCATCCATTAAGTATATTGATATTATTGGATTAACATAAAAGTCATTTTCATCCTCCCTAGATTTATTCTTGTCCTTTAGGTTATTTTCGACCTCCTTGGGGTTATTCAAGGCCATTTAGGATTTTTCACCAATCTTGTGCAACCTATAAGTGTGCTTGTGTCATTGGATTAACATTTACGTTATTTTCGTCCTCCCTAAGGTTAATCTAGTCCATTTAAGGTTTTTAACCAATCTTGTGCATCCAATAAGTTTGTTTATGTCATTGGATTAACATTTAGGTTAATTTCATTCTCCCCAGGATTATTCTAGTCCATTAGGTTATTTTCATCTTCCTTAGGGTTATTATAGTCCATTTAGGGGGTTTTGAACCAATCTTATGCATCCTATAAGTGTGTTTGTGTCATTGGATTAACATTTAGGTCATTTTCGTTCTCCTTAGCGTTATTCTAGTCCATTTAAGGTTTTTAATCAATCTTGTACATCCAATAAGTTTGTGTGTTTCATTGGATTACCATTTAGGTCATCGTCGTCCTTGCTAGGCTTATTCTACTCCATTTAGGGTTTTTAACTAATCTTGTGCATCCAATAAGTTCGTTTGTGTCATTGAATTAACATTTAGGTCATTTTCTTCCTCCCTAGGGTTATTCTAGTCCATTTAGGGTTTTTAACCAATCTTGTGCATCCTATAAGTGTGATTGTGTCATTGGATTAACATTCATGTCATTTTCATCCTCGTTGGGGTCATTCTATGTCATTTAAGGTTTTTAACCAATCTTGTGCATCCAAGAAGTTCGTTTGTTTCATTGGATTAACATTAAGCTCATTTTTATCCTTCGTAGGGTTATACTAGTCGATTTAGGGTTTTTAACAAATCTTGTGCATCCTATAAATGTGATTGTGTCATTGTCTTATCATTTAGGTCATTTTTGTCCTCCCTAGGGTTATTCTAGTCCATTTAGTGTTTTTAACCAATCTTGTGCATCCTATAAGTGTGTTTGCGTCATTGGATTGACATTTAGGTTATTTTCGTCCTCCTTAGGGTTAATCTAGTCCATTTAAGGTTTTTAACCAATCGTGTGCATCCAATAAGTTTGTTTGTGTAATTGGATTAACATTTAGGTCGTTTTCATCCTCCCAAGGTTTATTCTAGTCCATTCTATCATTTTCATCTTCCTTTGGGTTATTCTAGTCCGTTAAGGGGTTTTAACCAATCTTGTGCATCCTATAATTGTGTTTGTTTCAATGCATTAACATTTTGGTCATTTTCGTCCTATCTAGGGTTATTCTAGTTCATTTAGTGTTTTTAATCAATCTTGTGCATCCAATAAGTTCGTTTGTGTTATTGGATTATGTAACACCTCGATTTTTAACAGCGCGAGTGTATTTTTTATTTTTCAAAACAAATTCACAAAAACAAAGAAAATAAAGAAGAAAATACTTTCGGATAAATATTTAAGTCATACACAACGACAAATAAGTCAACAGAATTTACAAGCAGCGGAATAGTTTTTGAAATACGAATCCAAAGTATTTACCCATCAAAAAGTGGTACATGGATCCCATCATAATAAAATGTCAAGCTGACAATATTAGTATAGGTACAGTGTTCCAAATTAAAATAAACACATCCCAAAAGAAAGACATCTAGTCCCTATACGTCAACCTAATCTGATCATTCTACAAAAAAACTATACATCCTGAGTGATCTTCACGCGCCCCGCAAGATCCTCCTAACACAGCTCCAGTCAGGTGTGTCCAACTACATTCCCATCCACATGGTACTAACCAGTAGGATGGTCCTGGTTCTCATCTGAGGGCAAAGCCCTGATATCCACAATAGTTGTAAAGGGTCACCAACAGAAATTAACAATTAGCACATAACATTTAAGTTTTTAAACGCACAAAATAACCCTTCAACTTAGCATGCACCTTAAAAGGGTTTTCATATGCCAAACATTCATAAACAAGGTTGAAAAATGAAGTTTTTAACAAAACAACACTGCTATATTCGAATACAACATCTCTGTATTCGAATACAAGGTTGTTTCAGCATTCAGCAGCAAAAACAACATGTATGTATTCGAATACAGCCTTCTGTATTCGACTACACAACAAGTCAGTAGCAAAACAGCATGTCTGTATTCGAATACAGCCTTCTGTATTCGACTACACAATAGTAAGTCAGTGGCAAAACAACATGTTTGTATTCGAATACAACCTTCTGTATTCGAATACACATCAGACATCAACAGAAAAACAGCAAAATTCAACGCTTTTAAGCTTTTTAAAGGGTTTCGAAATCAATCAACATTTACCCACAAATCCAAACAATCGCACTTAGCAATTATAGCACAATCACCATGACGACTTGAGTTTCGAAATGGTTTTGAAATCAATCACACTTACACACAAATCTAAAACATCCACACTTGGCAATTATAACACAATCATCATGACAACTTGAGTTCAAACACGACTCGCGTGCCAAGCACCCTAATGCAATACGTATATGCCAAAATGCATGGACTCGGAATTCAAATCAAACTCTCCGAGAGTAGAAAATCGTAATTGTACAATCTCTCACAAACCATCACTTATTAACAAGGTGCCACCTATTACAGGCCCACAAGATTTATTAGTATTTAGCCTATCACAAGTCTTACACCTCAATTCCAAACAAAACCCTCCGCGAGAGGCGTAAATCCTAAACGTACAGTTTCTCACGAACGAACACGAGTGCAGTCTCTGTGACACCCTAAACCCCCAAATAAATTTTTTTTTAAGAAAAGAATATCACATAATCATCAACATGTCCCATAAATCCAAAATTTCCATCAAACTTAATGACATCGAAATCATAATATCAAACAATAGAATCCTTTTTGAAGTACACATACTTATGTTTTAAATTCAGTGCAAATATAGTCCCAACCTAGTGTCACTATCAGAACAAGAATTCCCAAAATAAAAATACTCAAAATAACATCAACACAATGCATAATAATAAAGGTCTCCAAGACATGATGGCTTCTGCCTCTCCGATGGTACTAGTCATCACCTGCAACTTACAACTCGTCTGCGTCCATCGCAAACGCCAAACACAAACAACGAGGGGGTGAGTATCGAAATCATGTAATAGTATAAAATACACGAGGATAACACGCAAGCAATCAAATTATCACCACCTCAAAAACAGTCAAGTGTATAATATCAACGGTTTATCAAATTCATTCACAATAAGATAATCATAAGGATGAAATGCTATGCATGTCCTATACTCTACACTTCATCATTTGTTACCATTCTACTCTGAAGTACTTGGTTAGAAGGCATGATACTATGCCACTACAAGAGTGGATGGACAATTCATGAATGGCCAAGTCCTCATAGATCCCCTCAACTCAACCCAAGACACATATACGCGACGGTCGGGGTACTCTTGTGTTGCACGGTAGCTCCCGGCCTTAGGGAATAACCCACTAATCCACTTAGGAGTTCCCCACTAGGTGTACCCCCAAGGTCTATCAGTCTTACTTTACAGTTCGACTGTAGCCCTCCACGATCAGGCTCATTCAGTTGTACTTCCCCGAATCACTAGGTTTGTCAGACCCTCCCAATATGATGACAAAATAATCCTAACTCCAAAATCTACAACACATATCTCATACTTACTCGATCATCACAACTCAATAAGTTTTAATTTGACTTCACAATATTTATCATTATATATCTTTATCAGTCAATGACAATAAAATCAAAATATTTGGTTTACACTACTCACGATACACAGTCACCAATAAAAGGTCAAACAGTGGCATATTCAAGTGATATCACAATTTCATTCAAGTAGCAAGAATACTCCAGTACATATCATTCGCATAGTAACAATCAACATAATATTCATAAAATCAGACGGCATACAATCTTGATATAAATAATTTCACGGCAATTCTATTGGTTGCTAAATTATATTTTAATCCTCACTATTACCATTCACATTTTATTAATTAATTATTATTACTCAATAGGACTCAACTGTACGTAGTAAGCCCCGAATGAACATATGGGAATTTCAATTTTCTCGTTCATCTCACGTTATTTTATACTCATAAAATCGAACCTCATCTCACCCCTTACCTTAGCTGAAGATTTTTCTCAACGAAGCCGATCCGCTGATTTAATGTGTCACGTCTTCGCCAACCACCGTCTCTAATAGTCCATGAGTGAGAATAAATCAATGCAACAACCAATTATAAATTAGTTACTTACTCCGATAGGTAATTAATTAATTTATTAATAATACATTGATACTTCATCTAATAATACATTAATGCATTGTAATATAATTCAAAAATATATTCAATATCTTTAAACACTCATATTACTATAATGAAATTTTATTTAACAAAGTATGATAGAAAGAAATTAATATTATGTTTATATATATATATATATTTAGTTTTGATTTATAAATATATTTATATATATATATATATATATCACATGGACGCAAATATTAATTAATTATTACTTATTATTGACTATACTTAATTTTTATAACCTAATCAAATAGATTAACCCATTTAGGTGAAAGAATTAATTTGCATCTAATGGATTAGTTACTAACTTATTTTCTGGAATTTGTATAACAACAATTCTTATATAGCATAATCCGTTTGTTGACAGAAACAAAGGCAAGGCTTCTAAAATTCCAAAGTAAAGACTCAAATCATGGCTATACAAATTTATTTTGGGTTTGTGGTTTTCAATTTCTTAACTTTCATCTATATATATATATATGTATTATTTATCCTATTGTACTAACAAAATATGTATCATTGTTAAAGTTAATTGAAGGAATTAGTGAAACATACCTTATATGATTTGGTATTGGAATTGGAATTGGGATTTGAAATTAGAATTGTGATTGGAGTTGAAATTGGAAATCGGAATTGCAATTGGAGCTTGAAATTGGAATTGGAATTGGAATTGTGATTTGGGATTGTGATTGGAATTGGAATTGAAATTGTGATTTTTTAATTTGCTAAAATTAGAAGGCTGAAGTTGCAATCCTAATTTGCTGGTTAGAAGGCAGCTCCCGTAGTTGGATGGCTATATATATACATATATATATATATATACATATATATATATATATATATATATATATATATATATATATATATATATATATATATATATATTTGTAAACAATTTGAAATACCCACAACCAATATTTCAAAAAATTGTGAAGGAATGGTTGTTTCAAAATCCAAAATCTCACTTTTTCAAACAAAAATCCGTTTCCTAGGACATTATATCTCTCGGGGCACTATTACACCCATTGAGAGATCCCTATCCTTTGCAGAAAAATTTCCTGATAAAATCCTTTACAAAACACAATTACAAAGGTTTTTAGGATCTTTGAATTATGTATTAGATTTTTGTCCTAACATCAATAGGATAGCAAAATCACTCCACGATAGACTAAAGAAAAACCCTGTCGCTTGGACTGAAGAACACACAAAAATAGTCCAAATAATCAAAAAACAAGTGAAAGAGATACCTTGTTTGCATCTAGCTGACCCTTCAGCCCAATAAATTGTTGAGACAGATGCATCGGACATAGGTTACGGGGGTATCCTTAAACAGATAACAAATAACAAAGAATGTATTGTACAGTTTACTTCTGCACATTGGAATGATTGCCAAAAGAATTACTCTACCATTAAAAAAGAAATTCTTTCAATTGTCATGTGCATTACAAAATTTCAAAGTGATTTACTCAATCAAAAAATTTTACTTCGAATTGATTGCAAATCTGCAAAAGAAGTTTTACAAAAAGATGTTCAAAACATTGCATCAAAACAAATTTTTTCCAGATGGCAAGCAATTCTTAGCATTTTTTATTTTGAAATTGAATTTATAAAAGGAGAACAAAACTCAATTCCAGATTTTCTAACCAGAGAATTTCTCCAAAACAGGACTTGAGTGATGCCCAGAAAATCAAAAAGAATAGAGGTCCAAAAGGACCAACCTCAAGAAACCCCAAAACCTATCTCATCTGCAAAACCAATCCGGTCTTGGAAAGAAGCTGTAGAGGAGAATGAAGAACAAAACCAAATTCAAAAATGGCTTGCCAGCCAAGCATTAGTTGGTCCTGACAATTTCCAGGAAATAAAGGACTCAGATGAGGACAACCTTCAACTACAAAAAATTGCAAAACTTCACAAACTCCAACAGGAGATTGAATCCCTCCAAATTCAATTGCCTTCATTTAAGGGGCAGGAGAAAGGAAAATATTCTCAAAAAGTTATTTCAAAACCTTTACAGGAGGAACCATCCTGTAAAATAATTTCAAAAATCTCCCATGGAGAAACATCAAAAATTATTTTAAATGGTTCTGACAATATTTTGTTCAAACAAAAATCCGAATATTTTGTCAAAACGGATTACCAAAACATTTGGACAATTGAGGATCATTTCTATAATAAAAATCCTCAATCCGTCATCTAAAATTTTTTCCCAGAAGGCTGGTTTTTCAAACCATATGATTTATTAAAATCCCAGCCTTACTATAAATCTATTCTTCAATGTACAGGATCTGTAACAATTCAAGATAACCCAAAAGAAGGCCCAATAGCCTATTCAACCGCAAAAATCCACAAAATCATCCCACCATCAGAATGGGGACCAAACCTACACACACTAAAATAGTTCCCACTGGATTTCAAAAATACAATAAACCATTGCAGGACTTTTAATTACTGGGATTATCAGCAAGCCTGGTATAACACCTTTCTCATTCAAAACCAAAAATTTAGCCATACTTGGCTATTTTTCTTTAACCTTACTATGGAACCTTCGAAAATTCCTCAATGGTTTGCTCATTGGTGGAAATTCTTTGGCTCCATCCCAGATATCTTAAAATCGGAAGTCCAAGAAAGCTTCCAATTATACAAAACCAATTACAAACCAACAGATAGAGAACGCATTTTTCACCCTCTAATGCTATTCTCTACAAAATTCTTTCTACCATGGGTATTAGCATGGTATTTTGACATCAACCAAAAAGAAACCCAAACAATCTTGGTCAGAAAATTCAAAGTCAGATGGTGGACAAAATTTTCTATTCCTCAAAATATCATAAAACAAGCTGTATCCACGTGGCTCCAAAAGCAAGGAATGAGGAAGCCAGACCCAATGGTAACTACATTCTTGGCCCAAAAATCTTTTGCCCAAACACAACTTGCAGCAGCAAGGACATAAGAAGAATATTTTGAAATCATGGCCCAACTCCTCAAAAGTAAGGCCCAATCATCAAAACATTCTTCAGATAGTGTTTCGGAATACACTATTAACATGGATTATGAAAATGAAGACGATTGTTTTGGCATCATATCCATAAAATAAATGGCCCAATACTATTGACCCGTTTCAAAAAAAAAAAAATGCTTGTACATCATGTAATGGGTGTAGCCCAAATCTCTTAAAAATGGTCTAGGAAGCTTCAGTTTTACTTTTTATAATCATGTTGGAGTTATTAGCAGCAGCAAGTTTTTCATCAGATTTTTGTAAAAATCTATTTGGTACAATGCTACTTTTTAAGAAGTTTAAATCTGCTCCAGTATCAAAGAGTGCAATTGTTTCAAAATCCTCTGGGATTTCTTCTAAATTTTCAATTTTGTTAGAATATTCTTCATTTTCTTTTTCTTCTTCATCCTGTTCTTGGTCAGAAGAGGTTTGATTTTGTACCTGGGAAATAAGGTTTTGAAGAATGTTTGAATCAATTTCTTGCTTTTGTTTAAGAGTTTTTAACTCTTGTTTAACGGTTTTAATCTCTTCTGGAAGGGATTGATTTGTGACATGGGCTTGTGTCTTTGTTCTTTTCCCTAAGATATTTGTTAGGTCATAAGTGGTCTTAGGAAGTAATTTTGATGAGGAAGTAGAAGGTTGACTTTGTTTTGATTCAAAAGTATTTAACAGTTTTCCTATTATTTCTTTTTGAAGTTTTGTATCTTCAACCTGTTTTATAATATCAAGGATTAGTTCTTGATCTTTTGTTAAAACATTAATGGATTTTGTACCTGCCTCTGAATCTCCAAGAGAGTCAGAGGTTCCTAGTTTGTCAAACTGTAAAGGTTTATCATTTCCTGATGAACCTGCTTCAGAGTCTGTGACTGTTTCTTCTTCAGAGGTTTCGAAAAGTATTGCCTCTATTTTTTGAATTATTTCTTCATCGATTTTTAATTCATGGAGTTTTTTGTTTCTCTTGCAATATCTTGAAATGTGTCCTGTTTGGCCACACTTATAGCAAGTTATTTGTTTTGAAGTTTGAGGTTCAAACTTCTTTTGAAAAGGTTTTTTCTTATAGAAATTGGGTTTTCTTTGATTGTAAGAATTTTGGGGTCTAGATTTTTTGTAGAATTCTAATCTTCCTGGTTTGATAAAAGACTTTTTGTGAGGTTTTCTATAAGGTTTCGAACAAGATCCTTCACAATTTTTTGAAATATTGGTTGTGGGTATTTCAAATTGTTTACAAAAGGACCCTAGTTCTTGTCTAGTTCTTTTCATTTCCCATTTTAAATGTTTTTGGAGTTTTAAATCTTGACAGATTTTCAAACCTTCCTTTTGAGTGAAGCTAACCAACTCACCATAAGTTAAATGGTTATATGGGATTTGGTTTACCCCATAAACTTCTTTGATTTTGTTTCTAACCTTTTCTCCTAAAAGGGTTGGGAGTCTTGCAAGGAATTTCTCTTTCCAGAATGGTTGGTTTGAGTCTTCTCTTAGCATAACTCTGGTTAGGAAAGTGTTTTTGTAATATTGAAATTCAGAAAGTTTTTTACATCTAAGGTTGGATAGGAGTTCGGCATTTTTGTCTTTTAAATGTGATGGATCACCTATGAAGTGCAAGCTAATTGTGTGTATTAGTGTTGCAATTGCATCAGGTATTGGGTTTCCTAATTCGTCGAGGATGGGAATACCTTCCTCTGTGGTTTGGATTGCGTTTAAGATTTCTAAGTGTTGTTGGGGTGTGAGATGGTAATCCCACCATCCTTTGAGTTGGCCTGAGAACCCTGCTATTAGGAGTTCAGCTATCGCTTTGTCAGGTGTGTTGGCCTGGGTTTTATAAGCATTTGATGCCATCGTCATTTGTTGGAGGAGACCTAAGATGTTATATTCTGACATACCGTCTATATTCCATTCGTAGACAGTGTTGGCATTGTATTTGGATTGAGAGAGGACATTAGGTCTATTTTCAATACCTAAGTCAGGTGCTGTGACCATGGCTAAAGGTTGGTCCTTTTGCCACTGAAGTTTGCACAAGTTTTGTGTTTCTTGTTCGGTTTCAGAAACTTGGTCTAGAGTTGTGACTGTTTTGTCAAAGGTATCTTTAGCTACCATTGGTGTGGAGGTAGAGGAATGTTCTATCCTACTGAGTTGTTCATGTAAGGCTTGGGTGAATTCTGATATGCCTTCCCTAAACAGTTTTTGGCTTGTTTTTGAGATTTGAAATGGTTTAAAAACTGGGTTTTTTTAATTTTGGATCAGTTGTCTCAATCGGGGAGATAGTGGAATTTTGTTGGTTTTCTTCTATCTTTGTTAATTGTTTTGCTATTGTACTAAGACGGACGTTTGTAAAATTGTTTTGTTGAAGGATATTTCGAATATCTTTTTCAGAACTATCACTTGGGATTTTGAAGGGGGCAGCATCTACTGGTTTTTCTGTGTTTTATTATGATTTGTCTTAAAGGTGGGTGTTCAGACTGGATCTTTTGTCCGGTTGCTAAATCCCATTCTGGAGTTTTGTTTCTAGTTGTTATGGGATTAACAGAACCTAGGTTTTGGATGAAGGGGTAAGAAATTTGGTTTTGTTTAGCATAACTTTCAAACCATTCAAAAAATAGAATATGAGATTTGTTTTGTAAAATGAACTTGTAAAACTCATTCTGGATGTCATGCCTTTGTTTTAGAAAGTTTTTGAAGAACCAAGTTCTTTTCTCTATATTTTTGAAAGCATAAAAATCATTATGGAGAATAGTTTTATTAACTTCAAATTCTTTTTCTATAACATTAAGTTCGTTGACAACATTTTCAGTTATAGCAGAGAAAGAAGGTGAAGTTGGTGGAGAAATGTTTTGTTGCTCTTCATTAGTGTTTTGAGGTGCTGTGTAAATTTGATGCGGTATATTTGTGGAGTAGTCAACGTTTTGAAAAGAAGCACTTGGAATGTTAGAACATGAGAAACGTGGTTTTGTAAAGTTTTCTAATTTTTGAGGCAATTGTATGACTGGAGATGGTCTGGAGGAACTAGCATCAGAATATCTGGCACTAGAAGTTCTTGAAAAACTAGGGGTTCTTGAAAAACTTAGTTTTACCCTTCCATCGTTATATTGTATGACTTCTTTGAGATTGTTGTTTGGTTTTGACTGTTGGAGAGATTGTGGTTTAACAGCTCCTTCCAGAATCCATTCTTCAGGAAGATCAATATCTTTCCAGAGGATGGTTTTTGGAATAACAGTGTTTGCCTTAGTCAAATCTGTTTGTAAAAATAGTGTTTCGCCTTTTTTGTTTTCAAAATGTTTTGTTGCCGTAAAGGCTGAAAACATTTCTTTGTAATGAGTTCTGTAAATAATAGCTACAGGAATAGATCCTTCTATCATTTTGTAATTATGAGTTTTGATTTGCAGTATGAGAGATTTTGTAATGTTTGGATCTTTTAAAGACAAAGAAAAATTTAGATAACATCCAAACCAAATCGGTCCTTGACATAGACTAGATTCGACTGTGCTTATAATTGAATCTTTGAAGTTTAAGAACCTTGCATCCCATAGGACGCATAGGATTGAAGTGTTTAATCCTTCTCGTGTTAGAGGTTTTATACCAACTTGAACAAGACCTATATGTATGAAATTATATTTCCTGTCCTTGTGTTTTTTGAGAGTTTTTGAAGAAAGAAGATTTATTGTTTCAAAGGGATCAGAAACGGTAACATCACGTTCTTCCGTTTTGATAACATAATCGGTTTTTAAAAGATTTTTGAAAAGACTAGATACGTAGACCTCATCTTTTTTTATTTTTGGAATTTGCCAATTGTTTATGAATTTTTGGAAGTCTTCAATAGTAATTTCTTCACTATTGATGGGTTCCCTTCGTTCTGGGAAGTTTTGGGTAGAAGGAGATGAGTAAGAAGAAGTTCTACAAAAGAGATTATCCATCTTTAAAATTTTGTCTTTTTATTTTGAAGAAACTTTTAAGGATTCACTGCCCTTCAACGCCTGTTCGTCGGCTTAAATACGGGACTTACAACCCAGAAACTATTATTCTTCAAGATAAACTTTCAAGATTTTAAATATTTATAATCGTTTTTGTGTCACCTATTCCCCCCCAAGTCTGATACCAATGAACGTCCTAATTTGGTGAAAGAATGAAGCTCCCGTACGTATGCTACGACTGGGAATTGGATGGCCATATATATATATATATATATTACATAATAATAGCTTAGGTTGTTATAACAATTATTATTATTATTATTATTATTATTATAGCTAACTCCTGGTATTATTTTATTTATATCTATATACATATCTATTTATTTTATTTTAATTATTTTTTTGTAATTTAAATATGATTAATATTAATGATTTAAATCGATTACTAAAGCAAACACACAGACACACCTAAAGAAATTAGAGCACATATTAACACTCATATAAAAAATGGTATCATATCATTATACTATTTAAAATAAGATAATGAGAAATTGGGGTGTTACATTTCTCCCCCTGTTGAAGAAAATTTCGTCCTCGAAATTTACCTGACGGAAACTGTTCTGGATAAGAATCGCGCATCTGGCTTTCGACCTCCCACGTAGCACTTTCACCAGTAGCACCTCCCCAGACAACCTTAACCAATAAGGCAGACACACTCAAAGTTTTCCTACTCAAGGCATCAGCCACTACATTGGCCTTTCCATGGTGATAGTTAAGCTCAAAATCAAAATCTTTAAGAAATTCCATCCACCTACGTTGTCTCATGTTCAACTCCTTCTGATTGAAAAGATACTTAAGGCTATTATGGTCACTAAAAACCTCAAATCTAGATCCATATAAATAATGTCTCCACATCTTAAGCACAAAGACAACTACTACTAGTTCTAGGTCATGAGTAGGATAGTTCCTCTCATGAATCTTCAGTTGCCTAGAAGCATACGCTACCACCTTCCCATCTTGCATAAGTACTCCACCTAATCCGGAACCACACGCATCACAATATACTACAAAGGGTTCATTTGGGTTAGGTAGTACTAAGATCGGTGCAGAGGTCAATCGTTTCTTAAGCTCTTGGAAACTATTCTCACAATGAGTATCCCACACGAACAATTCCCCTTTTCGGGTCAACTTAGTTAAAGGTAAGGCCAACTTGGAGAATCCTTCTATGAACCTACGGTAATAACCTGCCAATCCTAGGAAACTTCTAATCTCAATTACTGACTTAGGTGTTTTCCATTCTAATACACTCTCCACCTTGGCAGGATCAACAGCTATTCCACCTCTTGAGATTACATGTCCTAGGAAACTCACTTATCCTAACCAAAATTCACACTTAGACAACTTGGCAAATAATTGTTTCTCCTTAAGGGTTTGCAAAACCATCCTTAAATGTTCGTCATGCTCTTCCTTAGTCTTAGAGTACACTAAGATGTCATCTATAAACACAACCACAAATGAGTCTAGGTAAGGATGAAAGACCCGGTTCATGTAATCCATAAACACTGCTGGTGCATTAGTCACACCAAAAGGCGTAACCAAATACTGATAATGGCCATAACAGGTTCTAAAGGCGGTTTTAGGGATATCAGAAGACTTCACTCAGATCTGATGATAACCTGATCTCAAGTCGATCTTACTAAACATACAAGATCCTCTCAATTGGTCCATAAGGTCATCTATCCTGGGTAGGGGATACTTATTCTTGATTGTCACTTTATTAAGTTGGCGATAATCCACACAGAACCTCATAGAGCCATCCTTCTTCTTAACCAACAATACAAGTGCACCCCATGGTGAAATACTAGGTCTTATAAATTGTTTATCTAAAAGCTCTTCCAATTGCTTCTTAAGCTCAAACAATTCTAAGGGAGACATCCTATACGGTGCCATGGATATGGGTCCAGCACCTGGTACAAGGTCAATGCTAAATTCAATCTCACGCTCTGGTGGTAAACTAGTGACATATTCAGGGAATACTTCAGGGAATTCACATACAATAGGAATATCTCGAATTACCACATTTTCTTCAAATTCCAATGAGGCAAGGATCATGTATAAATGGGCATCTTCCTTCAAGAGTGTCTTCACTTGGTTGGTGGATATATTGCTAGGCTTATCCCTCTCTTTTGACTCCATGAATTCAATGGTTTTACAAAAAAAATCTACGCGGACACGGTTGGCAGATAGCCAATCCATACCAAGAATCACATCAACTAGACACAAAGGTAGACACACTAAGTCAACTCGAAAGTCCCTTCCACACACATGGATGGAAATGTCAAGACAAACACTAGAGGTATCAATAGAATCACTAGTTGGGGTATTCACAATCAAATCATACTATAAACGAGATACATGTAGTCCTAAACGTCTAACACAGTCAAGAGACACAAAGTAATGAGTGGCTCCACAATCAAATAGCACAAATAAGGGAGTATCACTTATGAGACATGTACCTTGGATCAAGTTGTCTTTCTCAGACTCTCCTACACCACTGAGGGTAAAGACTCTTCCATTGGATTTAGGTCGGCTGGCTTGGGAACTCTGGTTTCCAAGTGGTGAAGTCTTCTTTGGGTAGGGGCATGTGATGCTAATGTGGCCTTGTCGTTGACAATTAAAACAAGTAATTCCAGCATCTCTACATTCAAATGCCCTGTGACCCTGTTTACCACACCGGTAACATCGGATAAGCGTAGTTGGATCACCATTATTACCATTGTTGTTGCTCGAGACTTGACTCCTGTTGTTACTATTTCCGTTACTAACTCCTCATCCATTGGGGTTTCCTCTACCACTACCATCACTATAACTATTTCCATTTCCTTTTCCGTTACCACTACTAGCTCCTTTTCCAGCTAAAAAACTATATTGTTGATAATTCTGACGACTTCCAGATTGACTAGGAGGAAAAGGGTAAGGTTTTCCTCTATTATGTTGCATAGGTCTCTTGTCCTTCATGGTACTAGTATTTCGGTAATGTGCCCTTTCAGCACGACCATCCTCATCATAAATCCTACTCTTATTCACTAGGGTAGGAAAGTCACGGATCTCTTGCATTCCAACTTGTTTCTTGATCTCTAGTCTGAGTCCCATTTCAAACTTGATGCACTTAGACTATTCTCCTGCCTTTCCAACATAGATTGGATAGTACCTAGATAATTCCCCAAACTTAGCAGCATACTCCGCTACCGACATATTCCCCTGTTCCAATTTAACAAATTCCATCTCTTTTCTATTACGGATATCTTCAGGGAAATACTTAATTAGAAACATGTTCTTGAATATATCCCAAGTAATTGCAGTCCCCTCATTATCTTAATTAGAAACTTGTTTCTTGAATATTATTATTATTATTATTATTATTATTATTATTATTATTATTATTATTATTATTATTATTATTATTATTATTATTATTATTATTATTATTATTATTATTATTATTATTATTATAACTAACTCCTGGTATTATTTTATTTATATCCATATACATATCTATTTATTTTATTTTAATTATTTTTTGTAATTTAAATATGGTTAATATTAATAATTTAAATCGATTACTAAAGCAAACACACAGACACACCTAAAGAAATTAGAGCACATATTAATACTCATATAAAAAATAGTATCGTATCACTATACTATTTAAAATAAGATATTGAGAAATTGGGGTGTTACAGTCTCTCATGGACAAACACGAGTGCAGTCTCTCCTGGACAAACACGATTTTCAAGGGTGTAGTCTCTCACAGACAAACACGAGTGCAGTCTCTCCCGGACAAACACGATTTTCAAGTGTGTAGCCTCTCACAGACAAACACCAGTGCAGTCTCTCACGGAAAAACACAATTTCCTAGGGTGTAGTCTCTCACGGACAAACACCAGTGCATTCTCTCACGGACTAACACAATTTACTAGGGTGTAGTTTCTCACAAACAAACACCAGTGCAATCTCTCACTGACAAACACAATTTACTAGGGTGTAGTCTCTCACGGACAAACACCAGTGCAGTCTCTCATGGACAAATACAATTTAAGAAAATGCAGATATTAAGAGATTCCCCATTCTTAATACTCATTTAACTCTAACGATTTTCACTACAATCATTGAGTAAACAGATATATTAAAAGATTCCCCATGTTTAATACTCGTTTAACACGAACAATTTTGACGATAATCATTAAGTAAATACATATATTAAAAGATTCCCCATTTTTAATACTCATTTAACTCTTAACAATTTTCGCTACAAACATTAAGTAAACAGAGATATTAAAATATTCCCCATTTTTAATATTCGTTTAACTCTAATGATTTTCACGACAAACATTAAGTAAACAGAGATATTAAAAGATTCCCCATTTTTAATACTCGTTTAACTCTAATGATTTTCAGATTCCACACAGAATATACTCTGACATATTCTCAAATTCAATCCACAATTCACACCAAATCATATCAATTCATTTTCCACAAAATCCACACAAACACATCTAAAAATTTAGGCTTAATTGCACTTTTGGTCCCCCTATTATAGGTGAAAATTGAAAGTAGTCCCCCCATTTTGTTTGTCCCCAGTTTTAGTCCCCAAATAGAATTTGAGTCCAAATCATGATGAGTTGTCATTTTTTAATGACGTGTCAATAAAAATGTGACGTGGTTGACGCTTATGTGGAATAAACTCTGATTAATTCTGTTTGGGGACTAAAACTGGGGACAAACAAAATGGGGGGACTACTTTCAATTTTCACCTATATTAGGGGGACCAAAAGTGCAATTAAGCCAAAAATTTATAAATATTAATTATGAACACGTCAAACACGACAACCCCAATTAGTCAAATCACTCAGTAATCGTTCCATATTTGTTTAAGTTATAATAATAGGTGCGTTTGTTTCAGAAAAAAAAATTCTATTATTAAAATCAAAAATTATTTTTTAAGGTTTAAATGATGTTTGTTTCAGATTTTTTTTTAAAATTATTTTGTAAGAAAAAATATTTTTTGTTTAATATATATAGATATATACATTGATATTGGAAAGTGGAGTGCATTATGTGATATTAGTAGAGCATTTAAATATTTTAATATGAATAAGGCTTTTAAATAGGCTTCCATGCCAGGCCAAAATTTTAAAAAGGCCAGGCTAGGTCGAAAAAAAGCCTATGATACGTCGTAGGCCAGACTTAAGCCTAAAATAATTCATAGGTCAGGCTCAAGCCTTTCAAAGCCTGGCCTAGCTTGGCCTTACAAATCATGGTCTGGCCTACCCTATTACCACCCCTATATGTGCGTCCAATAAATATACATACTATAAAAAAAAAATTTATTATCAATATAAGAAAAGTACTAATATTATCATCTTCATTTTTAGCCGTTACCAAATCTATTATCAATATAAGAAAAGAAACAACTATCAAAATAAATTTATTCTCATTTTATTTTTTATCACATCATTATTTGAGGGTAAACAAGTATATTAGAAAGGAAATAAATAAATAACTACAAAAAAAATTATAACTACATTTTTTTAGACAAAAGAAATATTACTAACTTATTAAGAAAGAAATAACTATCTTATAAAAAAAATTGGACAAATATTTGTTATTAATAAATTTTGATAAAACACTGCACAAATATTTATCATTGATAAATATTAAAAAAATATAGGATAAATATTTGTCAATAATAAA
>JBBPBR010000001.1:31417960-31433166 GCA_037974775.1 Cicer pinnatifidum | reverse complement strand
TTATAAACAATTATCTTGATATAGAATTGATATTGTGTTTGATTTCGTTTATTTTTAAATACTTGTTATGGTATTGTGATTTAATATATATTTATTATGATTTAGTAATTAATATAAAATATTGATGTTATATTTATTTATTTTATAATTTTGATTATTTTCTAATAGGATGATATTATTATAATGTGAGTATTTTGATAAATAAGTATAACTGTAGAGATTATTTTGAATGTGAGAGTTTTGATTATTAGTAATATGTTTTTTTTATATTGATTATTTTGATTACTCTAATTTACAAAATATTAGTAATGTTTGGAAAACTAAATGGTGTTTGGAGGAATATTAAAAAGGAGATTAAATAATTATTAGTTTTATTTTAACAAAATAAAAATAAAAATAGTAAAATATAAATAAAGAGACCAATGGGTTTGACTCTACGAACCCTAATTGTTAATAAAATAAAACAAACAAAAAAAAGGGAAGGAAGTTGGAAGGGCAGCCGTAAAACCAAGGAGAAAACACAACTCAATCGTTTGACACCGGTGATGTTCCAGAAAACTTTCTCCATTTTCGCCCAAATTTGAGTATGTTATTTCATTCATTTAACTCGTCAATTAAACATAATTTTCCAGATTTTTAACAACCCGAATTTCTCCCTAAAATACCCGATTTCTCCGTTTACTGCAATCCTTATTTTGCACCGTTCTCCTTCACCGTAAGTCCGGTAAAGTGAAACCAACGCCAAAACGACCGTGTGAAAAGTGGCTATATTATCCACTGATTGGTTTTCTGATTTATGGTAATTTTCTTTGACCGAATTTCGAAATCAGTTTTTAGACTATTTTCGCATAATTTATTTTTGACGTTTACCCATAAATTGTCGAGTTAAATTGATTGAAGGACAAAAAGTCAAAGAACAAATATTGTTTGCTCGTGGAATTGTACTTGTGTCTGAAAGCGTCGAAATAAGGTAAGGGGTGAGAGATCGTTTGAATTCATGAGTATAATATATTGTGAGATGAACGGGAAAACCGTATTTCCCAACGATTCATCCGGGGCTTGCTACGTACGGCAGTGGCCCTTTGAGAGATAAATTGATTAATTTGAAATATGAGAATTGTGAGATTAAAATGTGAAATAGAAATTTGTATAAGGTGTTGATTGATTTAATTTTCGATACTTGTGTGGTAGTTGATATTTGTTATTATTGTGATGTTGGATGTTGAATGAAATTATGTGTACATGTTTGATTATATGAAATTATGTGATGTAATAATAAAATATGGATGCATGGTTTGATATATGCTTACGTGATGATAATGATGATTTTTGATTGATGATAGTGATGTTATAAAATTGTGATGAGTTTATACGATGATCATGATTATTTATGATTAATGATATTATAAAATTGTGATGAAAATATTGAAGTACCCCATACTTGATGAGATAGTGATGATTCTTAAATATGGTGCTCTTAATGGAGTAGTCTAAGCTAACGGGGGGAGAAAATAAATATTGTGAATTTGTGAAGTGGAGATTATTTTGTCATCATATAGGTAGGGCCTGACAAGCCTAGTGATTCTGGGGAAGTACAACTGAATGAGCCTGATCGTGGCGGTCTGCTGTCAAGCCTTAAGGCAAGATTGTTAGACCTTGGAGGTATTCCGGTGGGGAATTCCTAGGTGACTTGGAGGTAGCACTCCAAATGTCGGGAGCTACCATGCAACACACGTTTACCTCGACTGTCACGTATATGTGTCTCGGGTTGAGTTGAGGGGATCTATGAGGACAGGGCCAATTTGAATTGTCCGTCCACCGGGATGGTGGCATAGTATCATGGCCTCCTAACCAAGTACTTCAGAGTTAGAATGGTACCACATTGTGAAGTAGAGTCTAAGCTCATGCATAGCATTGCATTTCCTTGTGATTGTTTTGTTGTGATTGATGTGTTTTAAAGGTAATATTAATTAGATGATTTGATGCATATTATAATGAGATGATTATTTTACTTGAGTGACTTTGATGTTATAGTATGATACTATTTAATTAAATATTTTGATATATCGTAAAGTGATTATGATACGGTTCTATTATGATTGTTTGCGTGTTCTTCTTATTCATATTATACTATTAACATGATTTCAAAACTCACCTCCTTCGTTGTTTGTGTTTGACTGGCTGGGCCCTGCGTTTGCGAAATCGCAGTTATTACAGGTTAATGAGTAATGATGTTCAAGTTTGGGAGGAACCCCGCTCTGATAGGTGATACCGGGAATAAGGGTTTTAATTTATATTTTACTTATTTAATTTGAATCAAATGTTTGTATGAAAACCTTAAAAGTACTAGTAAGTTTTTAGAATTAAATCAAGTAATTATACTTAAATCAAGTTCATTGAGATTGAATTGTTTTATTTGAGTAATAAAATTTGAATTGTTGAATGTGTACTTTGAGAAACGTGATATCCTAAATTAGTTACAAAAGTTTTTATTTTCTTGAAAATATAATTTTATTTATCCGCTGCAAATTTTATAGGAATATGATATAAATTATTATATATATTATTTTAGGATTTAGGGTGTCACAAGTATATTAGAAAGGAAATAAATAAATAACTACAAAAAAAAATTATAAATACATTTTTTTAGACAAAAGAAATATAACTAACTTATTAAGAAAGAAATAACTATCTTATAAAAAAAAAATTGGACAAATATTGGTTATTAATAAATTTTGATAAAACACTTCACAAATATTTGTCATTGATAAATATTAAAAAAAATATAGGATAAATATTTGTCAATATTAAATATGAAAAACAAAATCACCCAACTATATATTTTTTTCTATCTATAGATTCTTTTTTATCTTATAATTATAAATATAAGTAATGAGAACAATAACAAAATTTAATATTACACAAATTAAATTTTCGTCTTCAATTTTAAGCATAAGAAAAAACACACAAAAATATATATATATACAACAAATATTTATCATTGATAAGTATTAAAAGCACACATAATAAATATTTATAACTAATTCATAAAAAGAGATGGGGCAAATATATGTCTATCATAAATAAATAAATGAATGTAAGGTAGATATTTGACAATGATAAATAAAAAAAACAAAAAGATGAGACCAATATTTTTTATTAATAAATTTTAATAAACACTAAACAAATCTCTCTCATTTATAAATATTAAAAAAAACCACTACGCAAAAAATGACATTTAACAGCGCCCCTTTTACAGCGCTTGCTAAACACAAGCGCTATTGTAAATGTATTTGAAAAACAACGGAGCCTTTTACAGCGCTTTTATTCACAAGCGCTGTTGTAGGTCATATAACATTTGCGCATAATGTTATAAGGCTTTTACAACGCTTTTCAAAAAAGCGTTGTAAAATGAAGCGCTTTCGCGTATGATTTTACAGCTCTTTTTTCACAAGCGTTGTAAAATACGTGCGCTTTAAAATAATTGAACCACCTATTACAGCGCTTTTTTCACAAGCGCTATAAAATACAAGCGCTTTCATTGAATTTAACTACCTATTACAGTGCTTTTATTGACAAGCGCTGTAAAATACATAAATTTCAAATAATTATATACGTTGGGAACCCTCATATCCTCTACATCTTTCATCACCTCTACTCTGGGAACCCTCATACCCTCATATCCATTACGTATTGTGCCGCCATCTACGTTGTCTCAGGTATTTTTTTTTAACTAGATTTTTTTTATCAAATTAAAAATTCATACCACATGATCTGTGTTTTGTTTTGAAATTGTTATATATATATATATATATATATATATATTAAATCTCTTCTACTAGTCAAAAACTCATACCACATGATCTGTTCTGTTTTTGAAATTGTTAGTTGATATTGGTTTCTTTTTGAAACTTGTTGATATGTTTTGAAAGCTTATTAGTTTTGTAACTGCATTTATATAGGTGGTATAATATGGATAGGAAATGGATGTCAGCCAATCGATTGTCAAAAGAGTATGAAATTAGAGTGAAGGAGTTTGTTGAGTTTGCAGTGAAGAATGCAAAAGATCCAAATAGAGTAGTTTGTCCTTGTTTAAAATGTTGTTTTGGAAAACGTGTTAGAGAAGATGAATTATAAGGACATCTAGTATGTAATGGAATTGATCAAAGCTACACATGTTGGATAAGACATGGTGAGAAAAAAAAAAGGAAACATTAATTTTGAGAATAGTTCGACATATGCTTCAACTGACTTCGATACAGATACATCTGCGCCGGACCGAGTTGATGAGATCGCAAAAGCAGTTGAAGAAGATCTTTGAGATTGTC
This sequence comes from Cicer pinnatifidum, assembly GCA_037974775.1. Classification (NCBI taxonomy): domain Eukaryota; kingdom Viridiplantae; phylum Streptophyta; class Magnoliopsida; order Fabales; family Fabaceae; genus Cicer; species Cicer pinnatifidum. The sequence goes on along the minus strand of JBBPBR010000001.1, from coordinate 31,428,838 downwards.
CTAAAATGTTTGAAAGTTTGTTGAGTGATGCAGAGAAAGAATTATATAATGGTTGTACTAAATTCACAAGATTGTCGGCGATATTAAAGTTGTACAACTTAAAAGCGAGTAATGGATGGTCTGATAAAAGCTTTACAGAATTATTAACACTCATAAAAGATATGTTGCCAGATGATAATGAACTTCCCAGTCGAACCTACGAGGCTAAACAGATTTTGTGTTCTATTGGCATGAGTTACGAAAGGATTCATGCGTGTCCTAACGATTGCATTTTATTTCGAAATGAATATGAACTACTTAAGGCGTGTCTAAAATGCAATGTCTCTCAATATAAGAAGAAAGAATCTACTCCAGCAAAAGTCGTGTGGTATTTTCCTATAATATCAAGATTTAGGCGCATGTATCGCAGTGAAGAAGATTCAAAACACTTGACATGGCATGCAGATGAAAGAATTAGAGATGGAATGTTTCGACACCCTGCAGATTCCCCACAATGGGCAAAAATTGATCACGGGTATCCTAAATTCGGGATAGAGTCAAGAAATCTAAGACTTGCACTTTCTATGATGGGTATAAGAAAGAATATTTCAATTTGAGGGCTATGTTGTTCGACACAATTAATGATTTTCCAGCATATGGTAATTTATCAGGATATAGCATTAAAGGTCAGTGTGCATGTCCTGTATGTGAAGAGAGTACAAATTGGATGCGGTTGAAACATTGTAAGAAGAATGTGTTTCTTGGACATCGTAGATTTTTACCTTATAGTCATCAGTATCGTTGGTGGAGAAATGCATTTAATGAAAAATCAGAGGAAGGTAAAGCTCCTTTACCACCGACTGGATATCAAATACTTGAAAAAGTACAAGGTTTGACCAATAAATTTGTCAAACCTTTTGCGGGAGAGCTGGTCAAAACTGGGTGGAAGAAAAAGTCAATTTTCTTTGAATTGCCATATTGGAAGTCATTGTATATAAGACATTTCCTCGATGTGATGCATATTGAAAAAAATGTATTTGATAGTGTTATTGGTACGTTACTCAATGTTCCAGGAAAGTCTAAAGATGGCATCAACGCAATATTGGACTTGGTCGATATGGGAATAAGAAATGAATTGGCTCCAGTAAAGAAAGGAAATCGCACATATCTACCTCCAGCCGCTCATACTCTATCTAGAAAGGAAAAAATTGTTTTATGTAAATTTCTACACGAAGTTAAAGTTCCAGAAGGATACTCTTCGAACATTAGAAATTTGGTTTGTATGAAAGACCTCAAGTTAAAAGGTTTGAAGACCTATGATTGTCATATTCTAATGGAGCATTTGCTACCAATAGACATACATTCCATTTTACCTGAAAAAGTTCGACTAGCATTAACTAGATTATGTTTCTTCTTCAGGGAAATTTGTAGTAAAGTGATCGACCCTCAGAAATTACCGACATTGCAGAGGGAAATTGTTGTTACTTTGTGTGAGCTTGAAATGTATTTCCCACCATCGTTTTTTGATATAATGGTTCACCTTACTGTTCATCTGGTTAAGGAGACACAACTTTGTGGGCCAGCTTATATGAGATGGATGTATCCGATAGAACGATATATGAAAATATTAAAAGGGTACGTAAAAAGTAGAAGTCGACCAGAAGGTTGTATTGCTGAACGATACATTGTTGAAGAGGCTACTGAATTTTGTACTGAATATCTGTCCAATGTTGAATCCATAGGACTTCCCATGTCTCGTCATTCAGGAAGACTATCAGGAGAAGGGATAATTGGAAGGAGACTACTGACTATATCAAGGATAGAATTGGAGCAGGCACAATTGTATGTTCTGCACAATGATGATGAGGTTCAACCGTATGTTACAATACACATGGATCAGTTATCTCGTTTGAACATGAATAGGAATCAAAATTGGATAACTCGAGAGCACAATCGAAGTTTTATAACATGGTTTAAAAATCACATAAAGTCAAAATTTGATATAGACCCCGGATCAATTTCACAGAGATTGAGGTGGCTAGCAAATGGTCCGAGCTTACATGTATTTTCTTACACTGGTTATGTTATTAACGGCTACACATTTTATACCAAAGAACAAGATGATCAGACCACTATGCAAAATAGTGGAGTCACTCTCGTAGCTGAAGCGATGCATGTCTCAAGTGCAAAAGACAAAAACCCAATATATGCAAATCTATCATATTTTTGGGTTATCGAGCGCATATGGGAGTTAGACTACACAATGTTTCGTGTTCCCATATTTGGTTGCAAGTGGGTCGATAATAATAATGGCGTTCGGATTTATGAGTCAGGATTCTTGCTTGTTGATTTTAATAGGGTGGGATACAAAGACGAGCCTTTTATTTTAGCGTCGCAAGCTCAACAAGTGTTTTATGTCACCGATCCTTCTGATGATAAATGGTCTGTTGTCCTATCGACCAATAAAATAAGTGATGATAACAACAATGATGAAGATGTTGGTAATGATCTTTTATTTGCAACATCAGAACAACCACATGAAATTGATTCAACTGATGATGGTTTATATCTTAGAGATGATCATGATGAGGGAATTTGGATTAATCCATCGTTTCATATTGTAAATGGACAAACAAATGTGAATCCCACCAGGAAAAGAAGAAGGGCATCTTAATGTACATGTTTAATTGTTTTATATAAGCCATGCATGTAATCTGAATTATTGTTCTATTCTGGTTTTATTGTTGTAATCTGAATTATTGTAATCTGAATTATTGTTCTATTATGGTTTTATTGAATTATTGTGGTATTATATAATCTGAATTATTCTGGTTCTATTCTTGTTTTATTGTTGTCTAAGAAGGCAAACATAACCAGTGATTCAATTAGGACTTAAGTTTTTGGCTTTTGGATAGTTTGGTGGATGGGTGGGGGATAAGGGTCTTTGGTGAAGTGCATGTTTATGTAAATTTGGACAATTTCAATTCTTAAGAACTATGCATGTAAAAAAAGTGCATGCCTTTTACAGCGTTTTTTAAAAAAAGCGCTGTAAAAGGCCCTTTTAAAAATCAAATAAAGATATCTTTTACAGCGCTTACATCAAAAAGCGCTGTAAAAGACTCTTGTAGTTTAAAAACGCTTACATTTACGAAGTTCACTTAATTCAGATTCGAACCGAGGCCTTCCAAGTGTGACAACGTAGATGGGTATTTAACGTATAAGTATATAACAATTTTTACAATATATGACATTAAATAATTAATGTGTTAATATTTATAATTAATAATATTAATTAATAATTTATGGATTTCAAAAATATGTTAATATTTATAATTAATGTACCTAATAAAGTAAAAAATAAAGGTTATATTTGTTGTTTGATGGAGACCTTTTACAGCGCTTATTTGGAAAAGCGCTGTAAAAGACTCTTTGAAAAAAAAATAAAGAGGCCTTCTACAGCGCTTATGTGAACAAGCACTGTAAAAGGCTTTAAAAATAATATTCATCAGATACCTAACATGACTTTCTCTAACAGGATTTTCTTCAAACACCTTGTACGCATCATGGGAATCCCCAAAAACACATTGTTAACAAAAACATCAAACCCATTGTTAACAAAAACATCAGACACATTGTTAACAAACCCATTTTTCGCAACATGGCAATGAACTTGAAGATCAAGTTACGATTTAAGAATGAAAGGGAATGTAAAGAGATAAAAAGGGTGTTGAGGTGGAGATTGAAAGAGTAAGCTTTGATGTTTGCGAAGAATATGCATAAAATGACTTTGAGGTGGAGTTTGGTGAAGAGGAAGATATTTTGGTGGTGATCAGTTACTACTATGTGGGTTTTGCAGAGCTTGTTTAAAAAATAACATAACAAAACACAAAAATAACATAATAAGGCCTTTTACAGCGCTTGTTCAAAGAAGCGCTGTAAAAGGCTTTTAAAAAAAACATTATATAACATACTAAAACAATGAGGTCTTTTACAGCGCTTGTTGGGATAAGCGCTGTAACAGAGTCTTTTAAAAATTTAAATAAGGCCTTTTACAGCGGTTCTTTGAACAAGCGTTGTAAAAGGATTTTAAAAAAAACATTATATAACATACTAAAACAATGAGGTCTTTTACAGCGCTTGTTGGGATAAGCGCTGTATAAGAGTCTTTTAAAATTTTAAATAAATACGCCTTTTACAGCGCTTTTATAACAAGCGTTGTAAAAGGCTTAGCCTTTTAGAGCGCTCTTTGGAAAAGCGCTGTAAAAGGGTTATAAAAAAGCGCTCTAAAAGGGTTATATATATAACAGTAACCTCTTCAGTTTCCTCTTCATTACGTAAACTACATTATCATCTCAACCTTCATCGTTCTTCTCTTCTTTTGCAAACCCTATAATCGCGTCCATTACGAACTGTATTTCCACGATCATCTCCTTCATTTCGAACCTTATTTCCATCCAAGATCATTTCGAACCTTATATTTTCATTGAAATACGTAACCCTCGTTACGTATTTCTTCAAAACCATTTTTCTGTGAACTTTATTGCTGTGAAATTTCTCCGTTCGCTCTTTTCTTTGCATTTCATCTTTCTTCGAACCATTATTCAGGTATTGATGTTATTAATTTTTTGTAATCATTAAAATGCATGTTCAGCTTGTTTAAAATATATATATTGATACATGTTGAGCTTGTTTAGAATAATGCATGATGCATGTTGAGCTTGTTGATGTTATACTAAACTGCATGTTGAACTTGTTGTAGTTAAATGGATACAAACAGAGATTTAGAATGTCAAAATGAAGAAGTTGGCACCATTAAGTCTTATGAAAATGAAGTCAAACGTGGTGCAACTATAATGCAAAATGTGATTAAAGCAAGGAGCAATGGCACCAAGTTTGAGGTAATACTATACTATACTCTGTTTGCTGTGTATTTTTTTAGCTTTTTTTAATAGCATGTACTTACTATATGAGTTTATTAGGTTGGATGGAATGAAATTGGTCAGCCAGTTGACCCCCACAGCGCAATGTTTGTGAGCTACATTGGGGCTGTTGTTCGTCAAAATATTCCAATCACGATTGACGACTAGAGAGATAAGACATTGAAGGATGCCAAAGATATCATATGGAATGATATTCAAGTAAATTTTTTGATCCAATCTTTTGTCATTTATAAATATTTTCATTTAAATACTTTACTTATAATTTTTTTCATTGCAGACAACTTTTGTCCTTGATGAGGGACGAAAGAATTACGTTTTGAGAGTTGCTGGCAAAATCCATCGGGGATTTAGATCGCATCTCTCAAACTTCTATCTTAAAGATTAAGAAGGAAACACAACAGCTGAACCTCCAAAGATATATCGACATTATATATCAAATGATGAATGAAAAGCGTTTGTTTCCAAACGTACTGACCTCGCGTTTGTCGTAAGTGATTAATTTATTAGCATTTGTGTGTTTTATTATTCATATTCGTATTGTATATTAAATTTTTACATAATTGCTATTTTTTTATATAGAATATTAGTAAGGCAAATCGCAAGAGGGCAAGCAACCCGACGCACCCATACAAAAGATCACGTATGGGATATGCACGTCTAGACGAAAAACTTGTAAGTCAATGTAACATCAATGATGAGGGAATTTGTATTATAAACTATAGTTTCTAAATAATATTTTGTTTTAACGAATAGCGACAAGAGACCCTTTCCGATCAACCGTTGGGTCGTCATATCTTGTGGAAGGAAGCTCGGGTAAATAAGGATGGAGTGGTTGATAACGAAAATGTTCCAAAAGTAATAGAACTTTGTATAAGTATATTATGACTTTAATATTTTTCAATATTGTATTTATCACTTGAATACTTTTTAATATTGTATTTTAAAAATGCTAATGAACTTAACTATTTTAATGTTACATGTATTTTAGGAGACCATCTCTCAAAGTTCTGAAAATGAAGAGGGCATCAAGGCTAGTTGCAGGGACATTTTGGGCAAAGTTTTTAATGTTCCTGAATATTCCGGTCGAGTTAGGGGGAAGGGATTTGGCGTAACTCCCAGAAGCTTTTTTCCTCAAGAGAAGCGCCAAAAACCTTCCAACGAGGAAGTATTAGAGAAGCTCAGAATCCTATCTGAGCAAGTGGCACAATTGGTGAATACGAACAAAGACAAGCAACTTCCGGATCAGCTCCAAGGTGAAATACAAATGGAGAGTGAAAGCGGGAGTTGCAAAGTCGGTTTGAAAATTATTCCCGAGGTAATTAATTACTTACTTGCTTATGTAATTACTTATGCATTAAACAATATTATATATTAACTGTACTTATGTTTTAACTATTGATTTAGGGTGTCACTTCATGTTTTCTATATTTGTCCTCGCCCACTCATCGGAAGGTGGGAAAAGCAAAATTGTACAATACTTTGGGAGAAGTATTGCACAATACTCCGATCCCAAAGGGCCATGTCAAGGTATCGCCTACTGTTGCTTTCGAACCAACTGCACCGTTGCCGATACCGGACAACGACGGAGATATGCAGACATTGGGCGAAGCTATTGGTAGTTACGTGGCATAGCCCACGAACCTTGTTGCCCTCATTAAAAGCCCTCCCAGAAACAAATCAGTTACGTCTCCCGATAAGGTTTGTCACATTTATTGCATAAGCTTTGTCAATTTTTTCAGATTCAATAAACTAACATTTAACCTCATTTTTGTAGGTCCAAATAAATAAACCACCCGCACATCCAAAAAAAGGCAGCAAACCTCAAAAATTGGAGGTTAATAGAGCTGCCAAATTACAAAGGCCGGAGGCCAATAAAGCTGCCAATAAAGCTGCCAAATTTGCAGCAATAAAAAAATTGGATCGTGGCAAATCAGTCGCTGCTGCTGCTGCTCCTAAAATAAGTCAGCCACGCCTTGGTAAATACGGGACGTGTCTTGACATCCAAGTAAAAAAGAACCTGTGCAGCAGCGACGATTCGCGCATGATACACATGAATAAAGAAATATTCGGAGAGGAGTATGAGGAATTGTTCGACAAGGAGAACGTATACGAACTTCTCGAACATAAGGAGCTCAGTGCAACTGTAATGAGCTTGTATATAAGGTAAAAAATACTTTTAATTGCATTTATTGGTAATAAATTAAATGTATTGGTAATTAATCTATTTTAAAATTTTCATTGAAGGTTTTTGCATGAGAAGGTCGTGTGCCCGAGGAAGTTATCGAATAAATACTCATTCTTCTCTCCGCATAAAACGTCCATGTGGAAACTCGATGAAGACAATGTAAAGAAATACATTGTAAATATGTTTTTAGGAAATATTTCGAAGGATAAATTGTTCTTAGCACCATATAATTCAGGGTACGTAATTTTATCTTTTTTAATTGATGAGAATTTAATTTATTAGTTGTGTATAAACAAAATTGTTTAACCAATTTTTTGTTGTTGTAGGGCACATTGGGTGCTATTTGCAATCAATGCCGTCTCTGAAGTTATATACTATTTGGATCCCTTGCATGGCGATTACAACAATCACTCCGAAATCAAGACTTTGTTCGACACGTAAGTAATATTCATTTATTTTTGTTACACATATATATAAATAAGTGTTTGTTCATGCTAAAATAATCACATTTATTCATTTGATAGTGCATTAAAAGTTTTTCGAGCTCAAAGAGGTGCGGTAGTGTCGAAGCAAAAGTCTAATAATATTACATGGATCCCAATAAAGTGCCCTCGTCAAACAAACAACATCGACTGTGGGTACTACGTATTGAGATTCATGAAGGAGATTGTTGACAAGAATAAGACTATTATCCCAGAAACGGTACGGTATTTTGATTATATGATTTTCATATATAAATTATTTATATATTTGATACTAACTTAATATAATATGTTCAATTTTTATATTGCAGTACTTTGAAAATTCCAGTCCATCATATTCTGAGCAAGATCTGATGGAATTAAAGGATGAATGGTGTGAGTATGTGCTTGAAATGAAAATTATTTGATTTTCTGGGAAATAGCATGCTGCTGGGCAAGGGATCTGAATATTATATGGTGCATAGTTATTATATGTATATGATCATAGGACAGTATATAAACATGCATATGAATATGTTGTAAATTAGGTTCAATGTATATTTAATTACTTATGTTGTAAATTATTGTGTTACAGGATAATATATATGTATCATATTGTGTGAACTGATTATGTTTTAACTGATTATGGGCTCTGGTTCTGGTTCTGGTTCTGGTTGTGTTACTGATTCTGTTTCTGTTTTAACATGCACATGAATATGTTCTAAATTACTGATTCTGGATGTGTTGTGTTGTGTGAACTGGTTCAAACTAATTTTGGATAAAAAGATAAACGACAGCGCCTTATAAAAAAAGTGCCATAAAAAGCTAAAAAACGCTTTTAAAATATATACAGGGTTAAAAAAAAATAAAAAAAAATAACACCTTTTACAGCGCTTGTTATAAAAAGCGCTGTAAAAGGCATACCAAATATGAATTATGGGTATGCCTTTTACAGCGCTTGTTACAAAAAAGTGCTGTAAAAGGTACCCCAAATATATGAAATATGGGTATGCCTTTTACAGCGCTTGTTACAAAAAAGCGCTGTAAAAGGCATTCCAAATATGAATTATGGGTATGCATTTTACAGCGTTTGTTACAAAAAAGCGTTGTAAAAGGTACCCCAAATATATGAAATATGGGTATGCCTTTTACAGCGCTTGTTACAAACAAGCGCTGTAAAAGGTACCTCAAATATATGAAATATGGGTAAGCCTTTTACAACGCTTTTTTGTAACAAGCGTTGTAAAAGGTGCATAATAAGCGCGCGTTATAAAAGGTGCCTTTAAGAGCGTTTTTTTAAAAGCGCTGTTGTATCTTTTACAGCGCTCGAATCCACAGCGCTTTTTTTTTTTTTTGAAAAAGCGCTGTAGAAGGCTTAAAAAAAGCTCTGTAAAATGCAATTTTTGGCGTAGTGAACATTACACAAATATTGATCAATAATAATATAAAAATCTCATGACAAATATTTATTATTGATACATAACAACACCTAAACAAATATTTATCATTGATATATATTTAAAAAACATGTATAGGATGGTAGTTAAATGCTATCTTTTTGGGACATTGGATCAATTTTTATTTCATTTAAGCATAGATAGGCGAGTAATGCTTTATATACCTACCAATTAAAATTAGTCGTGTCTTTTCAATTGTCGAGAATCATTTTTTGGTACAGTGGCTGCTGAATGTGACCAAATTGGTTAATTATTATCTAGTTGTGTTTTTTTTAACAACACGACTTTTTTTATTTTTCTCCATCATTATTGTTATGTGTGTGTGTTTTTATACATTTTGAGGAAACTACTATAGCCTCACCCCAACCTCTTACTTTCCTCTATGTTTCCTCTATTCTTGAACCCTTTGAAGTTTGTTGAGGTTGAAATTTTATATTTCTTTATATTTCCATGAGATTTTAAGCAAAACACTTAAACTTTCAGTACACACGAAATCGACACTTATTTTTATTGTAATAAAACACTTATAATGTCTTAAATATGTTTGAAAAATATCATTTGAAAATTTAAAAAATTCATGTAAATGACATAAACGTAAGGAACAAAAACGAAACAACAAATATTTTTTAGAATTAAAGTTGATTTTTTTTATAGAGAGTAAAAATAAAATAATAAAATTTTATAAAAATTAAAAACTTATTTAACCACTCACTTATTTTATGGAAAGACAATAACAACATATCAGTTAGTGTATAAGATAAATTTTTTCTTGCATAACTGATTTTTGGATAAGACTAATCCTGTCTCTTAAAGCACGAATATTTCGAATGATCTTCGTATGAGTATCTCAAACTACAAACATAAATGAATAAAATATTAAAATATGACTCTTTTTAAATAACAACATAAATAAAGTATTATTTTTTATATTATCATTTAATAATTATTATGTGTTCAACTTTGAAAATATTATTGTATTTTAAACTGAATATTACGATGGGTAGAATGTGTCCTAAACTTTAGTTAGCTAACTCACTTTATATTTAGGTAGGTTATAATTTGATATTTTTGCAGAATAATTTTTCTCTGTAGATGTGTTATATGATGGTAGTTAGATGCTATCTTTTTAAGACGTTGGATCAACTTTTATTTCATTTAAGCATAGATAGGCGTGTAATGCATTATATACCTACCAAATAAATTTAGTGGTGTCTTTTTAATTGTCAGGAATCATTTTTTGGTACAGTGGCTGCTGAATGTGACCTAATTGGTTAATTATTATCTAGTTGTGTTTTTTTTAACAACACGGCTTTTTTATCTTTCTTTATCTTTATTGTTGTGTGTGTGTGTGTGTTTTTATACATTTTGAGAAAACTACCATAGCCTCACCCCAACCTCTCTGTTTCCTCTATTCTAGCACCCTTTGAAGTTTGTTGAGGTTGACATTTTATATTTCTATGAGTTTTTAAGCAAAATACTTACACTTTCAGTACACACTAAATCGACATTTATTTTTATTGTAACAAAACACTTATAATGTCTTAAATATGGTTTTATTTGAGAGTAATAGGTAATCATACGAGAGAAAATGAACTACAAAAAAATATATGTAATTACATTTATTTTACAAAAGAAATATTACTATCTTATAAAAAACAAATATTTTCCTCTTTATTTTTAATCATTGTCAAATTAACTATAAGAAATATATTAAGAAAACAAAAGAAGAAATAACAAAATAACTATAAAACTACATTTTTTTTATCTTATAAAAAAAAACAACTATAAAAGTACTGATATTATCATCTTCATTTTTAGCCGTTACCAAATCTATTATCAATATAAGAAAAGAAACA
>JBBPBR010000001.1:31388698-31417485 GCA_037974775.1 Cicer pinnatifidum | reverse complement strand
AAAAAAAAAAAGAAGAGGAAAAGCGAGAAAGAAGAAAAGAAAAAGAAAATACCCACCTTACCAATACATGCAAATCTCAAGAATGACTCATCACTTAGTAAAGAAAAAAAATAAAATTTCATCCTCATCCTCATCAATGATTATTAAGAGTGCATGTTAGGTGTTTGTATTAATAACTAAGAACAGTTGTTGTTTTATTATGATTGTTGATTATTGTGGTTGTTTTATTATAATAATAATGCATGGGTATGATCATGTCATTTTGCCCCCAACTTGAACAACTCGTCATTCAAACCAAGACCCCCTTTAATTTGAAGGGAATAGTTGTATGTACACATATTTGGGAGATTTTAAATAATTATAGAATAAAAACACTCAACATTGCAACAATGTTCCTTAGTTTAATTGTGTTCAATACGATTAACTCTAGTATTTATGATCATATTTGCAGATAGGGAATCCTTTCCTAGAGTTTAATATTGATTATAACTTTAGAGGTGAATTTTTGTGGGCTCATGGGTTGATATCAGACTCCACCTATGAAATGCTCACAAAAGTTTGCAAATATTCCCAAATAAAAAGAGGATATGTAAGTGGCACACTTAGTACCACTTGTGTTGAAGTTGTTGTGTTAGGAACACTGGAGATAAGTAGTTTTTTTCTTTTTATTCTCTATTGAAAGTTAGAAGATGTGATTCTTCGACTGATATTATTCTTCCTGGACAGCTTGATAGTTATTTTGATTCATTTGATATATCTAATGATGTCTGCCAACCTCCTAAAACACAATCGACGGCTGAACTAGTATAAATAATTCAACCATTTTTGTCACTGTTTAAAATTGTTTTTGATGTGTTCATTTTATTGTGCTTGTTTTTTTTTTTTTTTTTTTTTGATTTAGCAAGAGAAATTTGAAGGAGTTTTTTGTGCTTGCAGACAAAACTATTAATGATTGACAAAAGATAAAATTTTATTTATAATATAATGTTGAGATAAATATAATCTAAAATATTTAATTCAATCACAATTGGTCTTTTGAACCCAAATAAAGTAAAGAATTTATATTTTAAAACTGAAAAAATGGGTGAAATTATTCCAAAATTCCGTAAGAGAAAAGCTATACTTCCATCAAAATTATTGAAAAGGATGAGACTAAAACCTTGTTGTTTGGTGAAGTACCTCCAATAGAACATACGTTGAAATGAACACTTGCATCTTCAATATAGTAGTATCAAACACAAAAGTATATCCCAATTGTATCATGTTAATGTGCTCCAAAACCGGCAATTTATTCGAATCCCAAATGTTTTATACTATGACCAAGCGTAATATACTTTTTGTATGACCAATTCAATAATGTTATACTCCTTACACCCAAAATATGATTACAAATCAATAAAAAGGGGAAGCCAAAAATAAAAAGAAGACAAACACTACTCACTTACACCATCTAACTTATCCACTCATAATAAAAAGAAGACAACCTCCTCCACTCACTTACACTATATAACTTATCCACTCAAAATAAAAAGAAGACAATCTCCTCCACTCACTTAGGCTATCTAACTTATCCACTCAAAATAAAAAGAAGACAAACACTCCTCCATCACACACACAAACTCCATCAGATTTTCCATTCTCCTCGTCACTCTCTACACCAAAACCCAAATCTCATTTCTACACTAGCAATAAACTAACCATCCCTTCAACACTTAAACTCTTTCACCCTTCACACCATCAACATCATTATCATCTCATCCTTCTCACTCTCGATTTCAAACAAGTCCCAAAACTATTTACATTTTTCTTCAAAAATAAAAAAGAAACCTTGCATGCAACCCAACACATGCTTCTTTCTATCATCATCAAGAAGCAAGAATTAGAGGCAAGGTTACATGAAAAACGTAAGACATAACCTATTTCAAGGATCAAGATTCAAACTAATGTGAGTTCCTATCTTTTTCCATTTTGTTTTTGCGTGTAAGAATGAGAGAGGTTTGGGGATAATAAAAGTTCAGATTTGGTTAAATTGGTAATAAAACTGGTTAAATATTTACATAATATTAAACATTTGATGTTTTGAATACTAAATAAAATAAAAATTTGTTAGAAATGTGTTTTAAATAAAAGTAAAATTAATTAGAAATGTGTTTTAAATAAAAGTAAAAGTTTTGATAATAAAAAGTAAACTGTAGTTTGAAATTTGTGTAATTTGAAATATATTGCTTTTTTTTAGCTAAAACAAAAATGAAAGTTTTTTCCACTAATATTTTCCACTAAGGGTGGACAAGACTGTCTAAATTATTATTATTATTATTATTATTATTATTATTATTATTATTATTATTATTATTAAAAGAAAAGAGGTTTAGGCTGATTTTTACTGAACTAGTCATCCAAGTTCAAGTATCAAATCCAATTACCCAAAATATGAACGAAAAATTGAAAATATAGTCAGAACCCAGATGGTCAACCTCCCTCGCCGCCTCTCCCTCCCTCACCGCCTCACCCTCATTGTCACTCTCGTCTTTTTCAGGCTCACTTTTCTGCCTCACTTTTACTCTCGTCCATTCTCAAAGTAACAGTAACCTTAATCGTGGTTGTTGTTTGTATTCACTTTTTGTTTAGGGTTTGATTTTTTATATTAATATTTGATTTTATCATATATGTTTATAGGTATTGATGAAGAGTTATTCAGCAACATATTTTTCTATGTATCTACTAACCTTTTCTTCCACTAACACTAACACCCTGAAATCGCCTTAACACCCTCTCCCTATCACAACTAAAAGTAGTATTTTCTAGTAATATAAACTACCACTTAAAATTATCCAGCCTTACTAAAATTTTCCCCATCCATTAACATGTGTCCTCTGCTACCTTTTCCACCACTAACACTATGAAATCACGTTCAACACTCTCCCACTATCCACATCCTACTGATAGAAATCACTTCTTAAAATTGTTTAGCCCCATATTAATAGAAAACTACCACTTAAAATTATCCAACCATATGAATAGATATCACCACTTAAAATTATTTCTTCAGCTCCACCACTTAAAATTATTCATTCAGACCACTTAAAATTATTCAGCCCCATATTACCCCGTTAACACTTTCGCCGCTTCACTCTTACTCTAGTCCTCAAGGTAACAGTAACCTTAATCATGTTTGTTGTTTGAGTTCACTTTTTGTTTAGGGTTTGATTTTATATATTAACATTTGATTTTATCATATGTTTATAGGCACTGATGAAGAGTTATTCAGCCACATATTTTTCAAGGTATTTACTTACCTTTTCTCCCACTAACACTAACACCCTGAAACCGCTTAACACCCTCTCACTATCACCACTAAAGGTAGTACATTCTAGTAATAGAAACTACCACTTAAAATTATCTAGCCTTACTAAAATTTTCCCCATTAACATGTGTCATCTGCTACCTTCTCCCCCACTAACACTATGAAATCACGTTCAAAACTCTCCCACTATCCACATCCTACTAATAGAAACCACCTCTTAAAATTGTTTAGTCCCATGTTGATAGAAAACTACCACTTAAAATTTATCAGCCATATTAATAGATACCACCACTTAAAATTATTTCTTCTGCCCCACCACTTAAAATTAATCATTTAGTCACACCACTTAAAATTATTCAGCCCTATTACCCTGTTAACACTCTCGCCGCCTCACTTCTACTCTCGTCCTTATCCAGGCTCACTCTCACCGCCTCACTTTTACTCTGGTCCATTATCAAGGTAACAGTAACTTTAATCATGTTTGTTGTTTATGTTCACTTTTTGTTTAGGGTTTAATTTTTTATATTAACATTTGATTTTATCATATGTTTATAGGTACTGATGAAGAGTTATTCAACCACATATTTTTCTAAGTATCTACTAACCTTTTCTCCCACTAACACTAACACCCTGAAACCGCCTTAACACCCTCTCACTATCACCACTAAAAGTAGTACCTTCTAGTAGAAACTACCACTTAAAATTATCCAGCCTTACTAAACTTTTCCTCATTAACACGTGTCCTCTGCTACCTTTTCCCCCACTAACACTCTGAAATCACGTTCAACACTCTTCCACTATCCACGTCCTACTAATAGAAACTACCTCTTAAAATTGTTCAGCCCCATGTTAATAGAAACTATCACTTAAAATTATTCAGCCATATTAATAGATACCACCCGTTAAAATTATTCCTTCAGCCCCACCACTTATTATTCATTCAGTCACACCACTTAAAATTATTTAGTCTCATATTAATATAAACCACCCCTTAAAATTATTCAGCACCATATTGAAACCCCCTTAACACTCTCACCGCCTCACTCTTATTCTCGTCCTTATCTCTCACCGCCTCACTTTTACTCTGGTCCATTCTCAAGGTAACAGTAACTATAATCATGTTTGTTGTTTGTGTTCACATTTTGTTTAGGGTTTGATTTTTTATATTAACATTTGATTTTATCATATGTTTATAGGTACAAATGAAGAGTTATTCAACCACATATTTTTCTAGGTATCTATTAACCTTTTCTCCCACTAACACTAACACTCTGAAACCCCCTTAACACGCTCTAACCACCACTAAATGTAGTACCTTTTAATAACAGAAACTACCACTTAAAATTATCTTATCCAGCCTTACTAAACATTTCCCCCATTAACATGTGTCATCCGCTACCTTTTCCCCCAGTGACATAGCCCCATATTAATAGAAACTACCACTTAGAATTATTTGACCATATTAATAGAAACCACCACTTAAAATTATTCCTACAACCCCACCACTTAAAATTAATAGAAACCACCACTTAAAATTATTTAGCCATATTAATAGAAACCAATACTGAAAATTATTCAGCCCCATACTGAAACTCGTTAAGACTCTGCTACTATCCACTACTAAAAAAAGAAACCAGCACTTAAAATAGTTTCCCCATAACTCCTTTCTTCAATTTTGTGTATATAATGGTTAAGTTAATATTTCACATCTTCTCTTACTCTCTGACATCATATTTTTTACTAGCATTTTCTTTATCAGTTCGTATTGCTCTCTTCAAAAATCATGTCTTCAAAAATTTATCTCTTTGTTTTCTTTATAGCAATTATTTGTGTTCTTGTAATGCCAGTCATTGTAGAAACACATCGAATAAACTTGCCTTACCAACCTCATCAATATGCTAGATACAAATTGGTGGACAAACTTAAACAAAGAGCATTATTTTACTAGGTAATGTGAATACAATGGCACAATGCAATTAGTTAATAATTAATTAGAATTATGTTCTAAAAAGATTATGCTTCTAACAATATTTGATGGTTTTTGAAGGGCCTAGTTGTTCTCTGGTTGGAGCTGGAGCCTTCATGGAACATGGTCCATTCAAACCAACAGAAAATGGCTTTGTTAAAAACAACTATAGTTGGAACAAGGGTAATTCAACAACTTAACAGTTATATTTTGTGTGTTGAATTTTAATAACTCTTCACTTAAAAATTGTTTTCGTTTTTTGGAAATTCTTGTTACAGAAGCTAATATGTTGTACTTGGACTCACCTGCTGGTGTTGGATTCACCTACTCAACCAATAAGTCATTCTATGACTTAGTAACCGATGAAATGACAGGTTGCCCTTAGCATGGCATATATTAACAATCTTTTCTACTGTCTTTAAACTTCCATGAATGTGTAGTGAACTTTTTTTTCCTTCTTTTTTGGTTAAGATATTTGTATTTTATTTAAAAACAAACTTGATTTTAGAGGAAAATGATAACGTAAAATTAGAATGTTTCATTTAAAACACAATCATAACAAAATCAATTTAATGCATATAATCATAAAACTTACATTCTTTATTTTATATTTAGATTATGATATTATCATTCTTAAGATCTAATTTTTGTTCATCATTTACAGCAAGAGATAATCTTGCATTTCTTCAACATTGGTTCACTAAATTTCCAAAGTTCATAAACAATAAACTCTTCATTTTAGGGGAGAGTTATGCAGGTAAGTATTTGTGCGAAACAAAAGTAATTTTATTTTTATTATGTAAGTTATAATAATAATGCATGGTTATGATCAGGTCATTTTGCCCCCTAACTTGAACAACTCATCATTCAATCTAAGACCCCCTTTAATTTGAAGGGAATAGTTGTAAGTACACATATTTTGGAGATTTTAAATAATTATAGAATAAAAACACTCAATATTGCAACAATGTTCCTTATTTAACTATGTTCAGAACGATTAAGTCTAGTATTTATGATCATATTTGCAGAAAGGGAATCCTCTCCTAGAGTTTAATACTGACTATAATTTTAGAGGTGAACTTTTGTGGGCTCATGGGTTGATATAATACTTCACCTATGAAATGCTCACAAAAGTTTCCAAATATTCCTAAATAAAAAGAGGATATGTAAGTGGCACACTTAGTACAACTTGTGTTGTTGTTGTGTTAGGAACACTGGAGATAAGTAGATTTTTTTTATTCTCTTTTGGAAGTTAGAAGATGAGATTATTCGACTGACATTATTCTTCATGGACAACTTGGCAGTTATTTTGATTTATTTGATATATCTAATGATGTCTGCCAACCTCTTAAAACACAATTGACGGATGCACTAGTATAAATATTTCAACCATTTTTGCCACTATTTAAATTTGTTTTTGATGTGTTCATTTTCTCATGCTTGTTTTTTTTTTTTTTTTTTGATTTAGCAAGAGAAATTTGAAGGAGTTTTTTGAGCTGCAGACGAAACTATTAATTATTTGAATAAGAAAGTAGTTTCATGCTAAGCTTGTGGGGATCACCACATGGAGAACTTGCAGTGTGTAAGTTTTGTAGTTTGAAAAATGACTTAACATTTAAGTTAAGAACGTATTATATTTTTAACTTCAAAATACCACATTTACATTGATGGTTATGGTTGAGACTCAGTCATAAATTGAGAGTCAGTATGTTATGCTTATTCATTCTAAAAACCACTTATGAAGGTATTAAAAATTACTTTTAAAGTTATCTTAAAAATAAGTTCTAGTTTGTATTAAACAAGAAATTAACTCAGTTTGTCTATATTTGTGTTGAATGCTAAAATATTTTCTCTTCTATTTTAGAGCTTTCAAATATGATGTACAAAATATTGAATCTCCAACCATATCTCTTTTGGGGGCACTTCTTAAATCAGGTCTAAGAGTTATGGTTTATAGGTTAGTAAGATTTTTTCTTCTAATTTTTTTTTATTTCTTATTATTATATTGCTACTATTTGTTATTGAATGTCATAAACTTTTGAGGAAGTAAAACTATTTTTTTTTTTTGCAGCGGAGATCAAGATTTTATTATACCATTTATTGGGACACGGTCTTTGTTTGACGGATTAGCCAAAGACTTTGGATTGGATACAACGGAGTCTTATAGATCGTGGTATAACATAAATAAGGTAAATATTTTTATTAAATATTTAATTAAATTCACATATGTGCAATCATTAAACATTCACATCACTTTGAGCTAAAATATATAAAAAATGATAATAATATTATGAATGCAACACCCAAGAAGTTTAACCAATACCAGTGGCTGCCACTACTTAACAAAATTCCATCTAGTCCAATAATAAAGATAAAAAAAAAGTACATATAGAAAAAAAAAATTAAAATAGGTACCATATATAACATATGACATTGTGATTAGTCTACAACAATTTAGTTATTAACAACCTTTTAATTTTGTTGCAAAGTGACCTTTAATCAATAACCATATTGTTTGTGTGTTGCAAATTAAATTTTAAGTTTACTTATTCTATGTATTAATTCCTATTTATAAAAGTTTACTTTTTCCATGTATTAATTCCTACTTATAAAATTAATTTATTTTGATATTTGGTTATTCAGGTAGCTTGTAGGACCAAAGTATATGGTGGTATGTTATCATTTGCCACCATAAAAGACGCGGGTCATTTAGCTGCACCAACTCAACCTTAGAGTACATGTTTTGGAAGGAAAATCACTTCTGAAACACTCTTGATTGTTTTAGTATTTTATGCAATATCTTTTTTATAGTCTTCAATTATACCTTCATAGTCTGCACTGCCATACTCTTTGTTCTCTTTAATCGTGTTAAGCATCATTGTTTGCTAGAGCTAATGGATGATTAAAAAAATTAAAATCAATTAAAATGGATGATTAAGAAACAACTGGACAATAAAAGTTTATTTTTTGTTTTAATTGACTCACCTAGACAAAACACCTATCTTTTTCGTAATTTTAGTTTGAAATTCTTTACTTATGATATAAAAACTGATATTGTCTCTTAAAACATGAATGTTTCACATGATCTACGTATGTGAGTATCTCAAACTGCAAACATAAATGAATAAAATATTACAACATAAATAAAGTATTATTTTTTATATTATCATTTAATAATTACTATGTGTTCAACTTTCAAAATATTATTGTATTTTAAACTGAATATTACGATGGGTAGAATGTGTCATAAACCTTAGTTAGCTAACTCACTTTATATTTAGGTAGGTTATAATTTGAGATTTTTGCAGAATAATTTTTCTCTGAAGATGTGTTATAGGATGGTAGTTAGATGCTATCTTTTTAGGACGTTGGATCAACTTTTATTTCATTTAAGCATAGATAGGCGTTTAATGCTTTATATACCTAGCAATTAAAGTTAGTGGTGTCTTTTTAATTGTCAGGAATCATTTTTTGGTACAGTGGCGGCTGAATGTGACCAAATTGATTAATTATTATCTAGTTGTGTTTTTTTTAACAACACATCTTTTTTATTTTTCTCCATCTTTATTGTTGTGTGTGTGTTTTTATACATTTTGAGGAAACTACCATAGCCTCACCCCAACCTCTCACTTTCCTCTCTGTTTCCTCTATTCATGCATCCTTTGATGTTTGTTGAGGTTGACATTTTATATTTCTATGAGTTTTTAAGCAAAATACTTACACTTTTAGTACACACTAAATCGACAATTTTTTTTTATCAAATTATTTTTATTGTAACAAAACACTTATAATGTCTTAAATATGGTTTAAAAATATCATTTGAAAATTTAAAAAATTCATATAAATGACTTAAAAGTAAGGAACAAAATCGAAACAACAAATATTTTTCAGAATTAAAGTTGATTTTTTTTATAGGGACTAAAAATAAAATAATAAAATTTTATAAAAATTAGAAACTTATTTAACCACTCACTTATTTTATGGAAAGACAATAACAATAGATCAGTTAGTGTATAAGATAAATTTTTTCTTGCATAACTGATTTTTGGATAAGACTTCAGTTGTATGGTGTGTTTTTCATCAATTTTTCTCTCTATTATATCTTTAAGTACTTCTTGTAATCTCGTGTTTCTTCTTTATTAATATATATATATATATATATATATATATATATATATATATATATATATATATATATATATTCATTAAAAAAAAATGTATTTGTTTCATTTCTTCACATTTAAAGGTTAAACCTCTCAGGCTTAAACATTTATGGCTTTGCTAAGTTTCCTGAGTCTTTTGCTATATCTCTAGGTGCTGATCATACTCGTGTTCCCTAATCATATAAAACTATATCAATAATAATTAAATATTAGTGTTAAGCTTTTAAAAAGGTGTATGAGAAACATTGTTGAATTAGTGTGGATCTATGCGATGCATGAGTAAAATTATATGTGATAATTGAGGATAGATATTTTGAATATGATTTAACATTTTTGTTTGATTTGTGAATATATTTCATTTTATAGTAATGTTATTAGAACAAAAAATGACACATTAAAAAGTAAAAAGTAATGTTATTTAAATATAAAATTGACCAAAAAAAAAAGACATGAACAAAATACATTGATATTTTATAAAAAATAAAACATGACTCCTACTGTATTTTATATAGTATTATATTTATATCAAGTTTTGTGTTTCAATAACATTATTCCAAAATAAAAACTACATACAATATCATATATATTACAAAAGAGATCACTTTTTATATTTATATTCTAGTTTACAATATTATAT
This sequence comes from Cicer pinnatifidum, assembly GCA_037974775.1. Lineage (NCBI taxonomy): Eukaryota > Viridiplantae > Streptophyta > Magnoliopsida > Fabales > Fabaceae > Cicer > Cicer pinnatifidum. The sequence continues at coordinate 31,407,415 of JBBPBR010000001.1, read as the reverse complement.
TTATGTTCCAATAATATTACTCATAATTTTATATTACAGTAACTACTTGACCTATTAATATTTTGTTACAACAAAAAAAAAATATAGGTTTGTACTGATGGGGAATAAACACAAAAAACACAATAACAAGTAATACACAGTGGATATAAAATTCTCCTAACTTGCAAGAACCTGTGAGAAGCAACAACAAATATATGACAGCAAATTAATCAAAATAAAGAATGTAATGAACTCCGATATTTTAACGTGGAAAACCCCTTAATGCAAGGGTAAAAATCACGGGTCGTCCAGACCAAAAAAATAGTTCCACTATAATCAAATAAGGATACAAGAGAGTTTCAAAATAAAGCACATAGTGTGCCTACAACCAGCCAAAACAACAAAACAATAAAGCCTACAAATGAAAAACAAGAAGAAGAAAAACACCAAAAAAACTGCTGTTGTACGAGCACAGTTTCTCCCTCTCTAAACGTTGTTTCACCGATCCGATCATTGAAAACGAAGACCTGAATACTGTGAATCTGATGTACAATATTTGGGTCTTTCTCCACATAGGAAGAGAGCCCAATATCCAACATGTACTTGGTATGTAATGTTAATTTATTTATTATATTTGAACAAAGTTAATCCAATTTTTTTTTATATACATAATATTATTTTTGTTAGACATATGTTCGTTTTTGATGTTATTGACAAGCATCCAATTTGAAATACATCTAACATTGTCAACTGAGAAAAATTTCAGGAACAACAAATTCAATCCTACATACTCGAGACAAATTGCTTGGAACTCAAGGAATCAACAAAATCTTGATGATCCATGAGCACATCGATTAGTACAATCGATTCTATAACGGGGTTGAATAAGTTTACAAAGTTTGGTGTTACCCAATCGATTAGCACAATCGATTTGTACATCCTTGAAGAAATCAAACGGGCTATCAATCGATTCTCCAAATCGATTGGTACACATATTGGAAAATAAATTGTACAAGTCAGAGAGCCAGTTTGCCACAAATCGATTAGGCACATCGATTGAGTGAATCACTAAGACTGAACTGATTGTTTAAATCGATTAGACAAATCGATTGACATGCTTACTGAAATTAAAATGTGCAAGTCAGTAGCACGTTTTGCAGGCAATTGATTTGGCAAATTGATTGAAATAATCACTTCTTTAATTTTGTTTTTGTCTACATCGATTGAAACAATCGATTGTTAATGTCCCAGAGCCAAACCTGTTTACTAAATCGATTAGGCCAATCGATTCACTAAAACAAGTTTCAAAATAACTCAGGTCTGGAACATACACAATCGATTACTACAATCTGTTTATATACATCTGTGTAATAAAAGTTGGTATCAATCGACTTGGTAAATCGATTGAATAACCCAACTGATGAAAAGTACTTCAGACTTAAAATCCACAATCGATTGGCACAATCGATTGACATAAAAGTTTTATAAACAGAGATGACTGAATGGTAAAATCGATTAAGCACATCGATGGTTTTGATCTCGTTGTTTGAACAAAACACATCAAGTCGATTCTGCAAATCGATTTAATCATATATTGTCATCAAAGTTTGAAGAACTACTTAAAATAATCGATTGAGCAAATCGATTAGTATGTACAGTTTCAAGATTCAAGAAAAACAAGACTCGCGAAATCGATTGAGGAAATCGATTAACCAGCATTATGACTTTAATGAATCGATTGGATAAATCGATGCATATGTTGTTTTTCCTGAAACTATATAAACTGTTTTTCAGTATCTTCTTCACATACACAACAACATACACATAACTTTCTGATATCTTTGTTTCTCACTGTGAAATAACTTTGAACATTACTTTTTCAGTCATGAAGATTCATCTTTCATGATCCACAAGAACTGAGAAAGATTGCTGGAGAAACAACTTTAGAGAAGAAGACTGTTGAAGAAATTTCTGTGTAATTTCTGATTAGATACATCTGTAAACAAATTCTTAAAACAAATAACATTGAGAAATCCAGTCTTAACTGGTAGTTATCTTCTGTGATTGAGAGGTCTCATCAAGAAGAAACTTGACTGTAATCTTGGAAGAGTTTATGGGAGATAAACTCTGGGATTCAGGGAGATAAGAATAGAATAGAAAGAATCGTTTTAGATTGATAGGCGAGGAGCTAGAACATCTGTAAACGGATTCTGAGATATTCTATTGGAAAGGCCAAGATTGGATTTGATCTTGGGACTGGATGTAGGTCGTTCAACAACGGCTGAACCAGTATAAATCACTGCGTACAATCTTTCTTACCCTTATCTCCTTTTAATTTCTGCAGTGTGTATTTGTTTGATATTGATTGAGTACTTGAATATCTTTCTGCATATTTTGATATTACATGAAAGACTGTTTCCAGCATGATTGTAAGTGAATCAATTTCTTGAACAATAAACGTAACTGGTGCATCTCTCAATATATTCTTTGATCCATATACTTTGTGCATTCATTTGTATTGTAGTTTTGGGACCTTATTCTGATGCTGTGTCTAATAAATGTACGATTTGTTAAACTGCTGCGCATATCTCAAAAAATAGGTAATCTTCCGCATAATTTTCATTTAACAGAGGTTACTGGTACCAACAATTGGTATCAGAGCCAATTTTTGTTAGAGTAACTCTCATCAAAAATCATGACCTCTGATTTCCTAGGAGAGGGTGCATCATTAGCTAGGCCTCCCGCTTTTAACGGGGCCGCATACATGTATTGGAAACAACGCATGTTAATTTTTCTTGAAGCTAGTGGTATTGATATTCTAGATGCTGTAGAAAATGGACCATTTGTGCCAACCATAGCAGGTACAGGTGAATCAGCAATCCTAAAGCCAAAAAGTGACTGGACTGATGAAGACAAAAAGAAGGTTGGGTACAACGCCAAAGCAAAGAACATTATAACTGCAGCCTTAAGTCATGATGAATTCTTCAGAGTCTCAAATTGCAAAACAGCAAAACAAATGTGGGATACACTTCAGCAAACGCATGAAGGAACCATAGATGTAAAGAGAGCTCGGATAAATACTCTCATGCACGAGTACGAATTGTTTAGCATGAAGAAAGAAGAATCAGTAAACGACATGCAGACCCGATTCACGCACATAGTCAACAACCTGAATGCCTTAGGCAAAGAGATTGATAATGATCAGCAAATTAGTAAAATAATGAGATGTTTGACTAGAGAATGGCAGCCAAAAATCACTGCCATTGCAGAATCCAAGGATCTAGGAAGCATGACAATAGCTACATTGTTTGGAAAACTGAGAGAGCATGAGATGGAATTACATCGACTAAATGAAGCTGAGCAAATTGACAGGAAACGTAAAGGATTGTCGTTGAAAGCCCAAACACAACAGTCCAAATCTGAACATGAGACCAGCTCAGATGAATCAAGCAGTGAGGATGATGAAGAACCTGAACTGGGACTACTTGTCAAAAGATTTAAGAAATTTCTGAAAAAGAAAGACAGTAAATTCAGAAAGCAATCAAGCTCGAAAAACAATGACAGTAAAACAGTTACATGCTACGAATGTGGCAAACCTGGTCATATAAAAGCTGATTGTTACAAGCTGCAGAACAAGAACAAAAATTCCAAACCTAAAGGCAAGGAACCAGCTCAGAAAAACAGAAAAGCATACATTGCGTGGAATGACAACGAAGATTCGTCCACATCTTCTGAAACGGAAGAAGCGAATCTGTGTCTTATGGCTAAAACGGATTCTGAATCAGAAAGTGAGGTAAGCTCTCAATATAATCCTTCTTTTGATGAACTGCAAGATGCATTTAACGAACTGCATGCTGAATATGTTAAATCTGTTAAGCAATTAGTAAACACTAAGAAAATGCTTGAACAACAATGTAAATTGCATGATCAAATGAAAAATGATTATAAAAAGATTGAGGACTTATGTGAACAACTGAAAAAGGACTCACATGATAAATCTGCCAAATGCATTGATCTTGAGAATTCTGTTGCATTATTGAAGTCTGATTTATTGAAACTCTCTAGTAGCAAGGATAAACTAAATGATATTCTTAGCAACCAGAGAAGTGTCAATATAAAATCTGGACTTGGTTTTAATAGCAAAAAGCATGCAAATAGGAATATGACTAAACATGGCATAGGTTATGAAAATGTTAAATATCACCAAAAATATGCTAAGTCTAGTCATTTGCATAATGTCTTTGTCAAACCGAAACAGTTTGCATCCTCTGCTGTCACTTGTCATTTCTGTTGTAGAAAAGGACATTTTGTTTACAATTGCAAATTTAAAAGACTTGCCAATAGAGGATGTAAACAGATTTGGAAAATGAAGACACAAGATGTTAAAATTAACCCCCCAGGACCCAATTTGTATTGGGGACCTGAATGCAAATTCTAATCCTATTGCAGGTATGCTTGAGATCCACAAAACACCTTGAGATTGTTAATCATTTCAACTGCTGCATTTCATTTTCATATTGTCTAGTGCGCGCCATAATCTGTTTATATTTTGTACACTATTCCAAAATTGTTTTCAACTAAGTTATAATATTACTGGCATTACTACTTGTTATTACTAATCTTTTCTAGATTCTTTGTAGAGCAGTATTCAGGTTTGCTACAACCTCAGGGGGAGCAAACATTTCTCTTTCACCACTTTTTGCCTTAACTGACAAAAGGGGGAGAGAAATTATAACTTGTGCTAACTGTAATTTCTTTATTGCTTTATTTTATCAGTTTTATTGCTCTAATCCTTATCTTTACTCTCTATGAATATTGAACTTAGGGGGAGCTCTACTAAAACTGTTACTTATAATTCCTTTGAATTTTTTTTCTCAAGTTAAAATTGCATGTTTGTCACTTAAATCAAAAAGGGGGAGATTGTTAGACATATGTTCGTTTTTGATGTTATTGACAAGCATCCAATTTGAAATACATCTAACACTGTCAACTGAGAAAAATTTCAGGAACAACAAATTCAATCCTACATACTCGAGACAATTGCTTGGAACTCAAGGAATCAACAAAATCTTGATGATCCATGAGCACATCGATTAGTACAATCGATTCTATAACAGGGTTGAATAAGTTTACAAAGTTTGGTGTTACCCAATCGATTAGCACAATCGATTTGTACATCCTTGAAGAAATCAAACGGGCTATCAATCGATTCTCCAAATCGATTGGTACACATATTGGAAAATAAATTGTACAAGTCAGAGAGCCAGTTTGCCACAAATCGATTAGGCACATCGATTGAGTGAATCACTAAGACTGAACTGATTGTTTAAATCGATTAGACAAATCGATTGACATGCTTACTGAAATTAAAATGTGCAAGTCAGTAGCACGTTTTGCAGGCAATCGATTTGGCAAATCGATTGAAATAATCACTTCTTTAATTTTGTTTTTGTCTACATCGATTGAAACAATCGATTGTTAATGTCCCAGAGCCAAACCTGTTTACTAAATCGATTAGGCCAATCGATTCACTAAAACAAGTTTCAAAATAACTCAGGTCTGGAACATACACAATCGATTACTACAATCTGTGTATATACATCTGTGTAATAAAAGTTGGTATCAATCGACTTGGTAAATCAATTGAATAACCCAACTGATGAAAAGTACTTCAGACTTAAGATCCACAATCGATTGACATAAAAGTTTTATAAATAGAGATGACTGAATGGTTAAATCGATTAAGCACATCGATGGTTTTGATCTCGTTGTTTGAACAAAACACATCAAGTCGATTCTGCAAATCGATTTAATCATATACTGTCATCAAAGTTTGAAGAACTACTTAAAATAATCGATTGAGCAAATCGATTAGTATGTACAGTTTCAAGATTCAAGAAAAACAAGACTCGCGAAATCGATTGAGGAAATCGATTAACCAGCATTATGACTTTAATGAATCGATTGGATAAATCGATGCATATGTTGTTTTTCCTGAAACTATATAAACTGTTTTTCAGTATCTTCTTCATATACACAACAACATACACATAACTTTCTGATATCTTTGTTTCTCACTGTGAAATAACTTTGAACATTACTTTTTCAGTCATGAAGATTCATCTTTCATGATCCACAAGAACTGAGAAAGATTGCTGGAGAAACAACTTTAGAGAAGAAGACTGCTGAAGAAATTTCTGTGTAATTTCTGATTAGATACATCTGTAAACAAATTCTTAAAACAAATAACATTGAGAAATCCAGTCTTAACTGGTAGTTATCTTCTGTGATTGAGAGGTCTCATCAAGAAGAAACTTGACTGTAATCTTGGAAGAGTTTATGGGAGATAAACTCTGGGATTCAGGGAGATAAGAATAGAATAAGAAGAATCGTTTTAGATTGATAGGCGAGGAGCTAGAACATCTGTAAACGGATTCTGAGATATTCTATTGGAAAGGCCAAGATTGGATTTGATCTTGGGACTGGATGTAGGTCGTTCAACAACGACTGAACCAGTATAAATCACTGCGTACAATCTTTCTTACCCTTATCTCTTTTTAATTTCTGCAGTGTGTATTTGTTTGATATTGATTGAGTACTTGAATATCTTTCTCCATATTTTGATATTACATGAAAGACTGTTTTAAGCATGATTGTAAGTGAACCAATATCTTGAACAATAAACGTAACTGGTGCATCTCTCAATATATTCTTTGATCCATATACTTTATGCATTCATGTGTATTGTAGTTTTGGGACCTTATTCTGATGCTGTGTTTAATAAATGTACGATTTGTTAAACTGCTGCGCATATCTCTAAAAATAGGTAATCTTCCGCATAATTTTCATTTAACAGAGGTTACTGGTACCAACAATTGGTATCAGAGCCAATTTTTGTTAGAGTAACTCTCATCAAAAATCATGACCTCTGATTTCCTAGGAGAGGGTGCAGCATTAGCTAGGCCTCCCGCTTTTAACGGGGCCGCATACATGTATTGGAAACAACGCATGTTAATTTTTCTTGAAGCTAGTGGTATTGATATTCTAGATGCTGTAGAAAATGGACCATTTGTGCCAACCATAGCAGGTACAGGTGAATCAGCAATCCTAAAGCCAAAAAGTGACTGGACTGATGAAGACAAAAAGAAGGTTGGGTACAACGCCAAAGCAAAAAACATTATAACTGCAGCCTTAAGTCATGATGAATTCTTCAGAGTCTCAAATTGCAAAACAGCAAAACAAATGTGGGATACACTTCAGCAAACGCATGAAGGAACCACAGATGTAAAGAGAGCTCGGATAAATACTCTCATGCACGAGTACGAATTGTTTAGCATGAAGAAAGAAGAATCAGTAAACGACTTGCAGACCCGATTCACGCACATAGTCAACAACCTGAATGCCTTAGGCAAAGAGATTGATAATGATCAGCAAATTAGTAAAATAATGAGATGTTTGACTAGAGAATGGCAGCCAAAAATCACTGCCATTGCAGAATCCAAGGATCTAGGAAGCATGACAATAGCTACATTGTTTGGAAAACTGAGAGAGCATGAGATGGAATTACATCGACTAAATGAAGCTGAGCAAATTGACAGGAAACGTAAAGGATTGTCGTTGAAAGCCCAAACACAACAGTCAAAATCTGAACATGAGACCAGCTCAGATGAATCAAGCAGTGAGGATGATGAAGAACCTGAACTGGGACTACTTGTCAAAAGATTTAAGAAATTTCTGAAAAAGAAAGACAGTAAATTCAGAAAGCAATCCAGCTCGAAAAACAATGACAGTAAAACAGTTACATGCTACGAATGTGGCAAACCTGGTCATATAAAAGCTGATTGTTACAAGCTGCAGAACAAGAACAAAAATTCCAAACCTAAAGGCAAGGAACCAGCTCAGAAAAACAACCAAAAATAACCAAAAGTATGCTAAGTCTAGTCATTTGCATAATGTCTTTGTCAAACCGAAACAGTTTGCATCCTCTGCTGTCACTTGTCATTTCTGTTGTAGAAAAGGACATTTTGTTTACAATTGCAAATTTAAAAGACTTGCCAATAGAGGATGTAAACAGATTTGGAAAATGAAGACACAAGATGTTAAAATTAACCCCCCAGGACCCAATTTGTATTGGGGACCTAAATGCAAATTCTAATCCTATTGCAGGTATGCTTGAGATCCACAAAACACCAATGGTATCTTGATAGTGGATGCTCAAAGCATATGACAGGGGACAAATCAATGTTTGTGTCCCTTAATCTGAAAGAAGGTGGTTTCGTAAAGTACGGCGATAACAACAAGGGCAAGATATGCGGTGAAGGTAACATTGGCAGCAAATCAACTGCCATAATTAAAAATGTCTTATATGTGGAAGGGCTGAAACATAACCTTCTAAGTATAAGTCAGCTGTGTGACAATGGCTTTCAAGTAAGCTTTTCACCACTCTCTTGCACAATTGAAAACAAGCATGACAAAAGCATGAAATTAGTAGGTAATAGAGTTAATAATATATACATGTTAGATTTAACTGATATGCCTGTTAATTCTGCCTGTTGCTTATTATCAAATGCTGATGAAACATGGTTATGGCATAAACGCATTGCACACATTCATATTGATCATCTGAATAGACTTGTTAGCAAGCACTTAGTCATAGGCCTTCCCAATAGAAAGTTTTCTAAAGATAGGCTGTGTGACTCCTGTGAGCAAAGCATTGCCAAAGGAAAGTTTCCGTCACATTAGGATGAAATTAGGCATAATTGATCCTAGTCAGATCTGAATTATGTGTCAAATCGATTTGCAAAATCGATTGACCTGTGATTACAAATGAAAATGTGTTACACAATCGATTGACCTAATCGATGTGACCCATAATATGTCTTTTTTTTTTTTTTTTCAAAACTGTGAACACGAAATCGATTTGGGAAATCGATTGCTTTATATGTGGTTTTTATTTCTTTAAAAGAATCGATTTGGTAAATCGATGCTGAGGCAGGTATTTTCTGAACTGAGATGAAAGTCTTCTGAAATTGCTCGAAATCGATTTGGGAAATCGATTGAGCCTGTTGATTTCTTTAAAAGAATCGATTGGGGACATCGACTCTGAGTTAGTTGTTGAAGTGTATTCTGAGTTAAACTGATGTGAGAACTGTTAAGTTGATACGAAATCGATTTGGGTAATCGATTGCGTAACTTCATGAATCGATTTGGGTAATCGATTGGCATAGTTACCGTTGCAGTTTTTACTAGCCGTTGCAGGATCTAACGGCTCTGTTGGTTGATCTTCCCCAGTAACGGTCATCAAATCGATTGGAGAAATCGATTTCTGGATTTTTTTTCTATAAAAGGAACAGTGACAATCGATTTTCCATCCTTTTCCAATCTTCCTAATCGATTGCAACTTCAATTTTCTGCAATATTTCTCAAAAAGTCTCTGTTTTTCAACTCCCAAACACTTTTCTTTCCTTCAAATCTTCATCGTGTCACAACCTTTGTTAATGGCTCGTGTTAAGCAAACTCAACCCCGAACTCCTTCTCTTTCACCTTCATCTTCTTCATCTAGTGGGAGGACTCCGTCTCCACCACCCACTCTTCCAAAACGGGTACCAATACCTACACACAAGATTGCTTCTCAAGATAAGGGTAAAGGTATTGCCCCTGATCAAGGTAAACCCAAAAAGAGAAAGGAAGCTCCGACTGAAAAATTGCTAGCTGATGCAATGAAGGAAATATCACAAAGGAAAAAGAAAAAGAATACTCCACAGAAAAAGACTACTCCAAAGAAATCAACTGCTCCTCCACCTAATCAAGCTGATGTATTCAAACTTCCGCAAGTTTTTGTAAATCGGAAAATACACGAAGCTCGCGTCTTGGACTTCAGCTACTTCGACAGTAATGGTTTTTCATTTCAAAACCATCTCCGGTTTCATGGTTTAGAAGACTTTTTATCATGTTCGCTTGATACATATCCGAATCTTATACGGATATTCTACTCAAATTTCAAGATGACCGAAACCGGCTTCAAAGCAACAGTCAAAGGGAAGAAGATTTCGATGTCTTTCGACGAGTTCTCTACTCTGTCAGGACTTCCCTACTTTGGAAACTCAGTGGATGGCAGCACCGAAGCAGACGCTGATGACGACGGATGGGAAGAGTATCTGGATAGGCAAGCAGCTGTGCAGGATCTTATGGTCGAAGGGTTCGTGGAATCTGTTTCACTCCCTATAGGCCAGATGAAGGTTCAGCAACGGATGCTGATGTACGCCCTCACCCGGATGCTGGTTCCACGTTCCGGAAATCACGCAGTTGTGCAACGGCAGGATATCGTGCTACTGTGGGGTCTATGCAAAGAGCTCAAGATGAGCTGGGCATGGATTGTTCTCAGGCACATGCTAGAAGCTGCTCAAGGGAAGTTGGTACTTCCGTATCCACAGCTCGTCACGAAGATTCTCACTCACTTCAAGGTATCTCTGAAGGGTGAAGAAGTCTCGAAGACCGTCCTAACATTTGGTGAATCCATCGTGAACCAAATGCAGCTGCGAAAAGTCAATGGAGTTTGGAAGCGACCTCAGACTTCTACTGAACAAACCCAGCAAGGTGTTGAACAACCAGCTGCGGAGAATGTGTCAGCAGAATCGGAAGTGCTCACCAAACTGCTTGAATTTATGGCAGCACAAGCAGTTCACAACGCTAAGATGGAGGCATCTCATGAAAGGATTGAAGCTGCTATTCAGAAGATTCAAGCAGACCAAAATCAGATGGCGCAAGACGTGGCAGCTATTCAGGAACATCTGGGCATTAAGTTGTCCTTCAGCGATGTTGTTGAAATAGGAAGACAGGCGGCTGAAGAACCTGCTCCAACAACAGTAGAGATTGCTGCAACTCATGGTGAGGAGACACCTGCTGAGGTTAATACAGCGGTCTCAGCCTCATCCCCTGCTAATAATGAGGACCAGCATCTCTAGGCGTTTAGGACCTTAGGCCTCTTAGTTTTGTTTGTCTTTGTTTCTTTTTGCTTTCGTTTTGTAATGATCATGATGAATGTAATTCTGTTTGATTTATGAACCTTGAGATTGTTAATCATTTCAAATGCTGCATTTCATTTTCATATTGTCTAGTGCGCGCCATAATCTGTTTTGTCCACTATTTCAAAATTGTTTTCAACTAAGTTAAAATATTATTGGCATTACTGCTTGTTATTACTAATCTTTTCTAGATTCTTTGTAGAGCAGTATTCAGGTTTGCTACAACCTCAGGGGGAGCAAACATTTCTCTTTCACCACTTTTTGCCTTAAATGACAAAAGGGGGAGAGAAATTATAACTTGTGCTAACTGTAATTTCTTTATTGCTTTATTTTATCAGTTTTATTGCTCCTAATCCTTATCTTTACTCTCTATGAATATTGAACTTAGGGGGAGCTCTACTAAAACTGTTACTCATAATTTTTTTTCTCAAGTTAAAATTGCATGTTTGTCACTTAAATCAAAAAGGGGGAGATTGTTAGACATATGTTCGTTTTTGATGTTATTGACAAGCATCCAATTTGAAATACATCTAACATTGTCAACTGAGAAAAATTTCAGGAACAACAAATTCAATCCTACATACTCGAGACAAATTGCTTGGAATTCAAGGAATCAACAAAATCTTGATGATCCATGAGCACATCGATTAGTACAATCGATTCTATAACGGGGTTGAATAAGTTTACAAAGTTTGGTGTTACCCAATCGATTAGCACAATCGATTTGTACATCCTTGAAGAAATCAAACGGGCTATCAATCGATTCTCCAAATCGATTGGTACACATATTGGAAAATAAATTGTACAAGTCAGAGAGCCAGTTTGCCACAAATCGATTAGGCACATCGATTGAGTGAATCACTAAGACTGAACTGATTGTTTAAATCGATTAGACAAATCGATTGACATGCTTACTGAAATTAAAATGTGCAAGTCAGTAGCACGTTTTGCAGGCAATCGATTTGGCAAATCGATTGAAATAATCACTTCTTTAATTTTGTTTTTGTCTACATCGATTGAAACAATCGATTGTTAATGTCCCAGAGCCAAACCTGTTTACTAAATCGATTAGGCCAATCGATTCACTAAAACAAGTTTCAAAATAACTCAGGTCTGGAACATACACAATCGATTACTACAATCTGTGTATATACATCTGTGTAATAAAAGTTGGTATCAATCGACTTGGTAAATCAATTGAATAACCCAACTGATGAAAAGTACTTCAGACTTAAGATCCACAATCGATTGACATAAAAGTTTTATAAATAGAGATGACTGAATGGTTAAATCGATTAAGCACATCGATGGTTTTGATCTCGTTGTTTGAACAAAACACATCAAGTCGATTCTGCAAATCGATTTAATCATATACTGTCATCAAAGTTTGAAGAACTACTTAAAATAATCGATTGAGCAAATCGATTAGTATGTACAGTTTCAAGATTCAAGAAAAACAAGACTCGCGAAATCGATTGAGGAAATCGATTAACCAGCATTATGACTTTAATGAATCGATTGGATAAATCGATGCATATGTTGTTTTTCCTGAAACTATATAAACTGTTTTTCAGTATCTTCTTCATATACACAACAACATACACATAACTTTCTGATATCTTTGTTTCTCACTGTGAAATAACTTTGAACATTACTTTTTCAGTCATGAAGATTCATCTTTCATGATCCACAAGAACTGAGAAAGATTGCTGGAGAAACAACTTTAGAGAAGAAGACTGCTGAAGAAATTTCTGTGTAATTTCTGATTAGATACATCTGTAAACAAATTCTTAAAACAAATAACATTGAGAAATCCAGTCTTAACTGGTAGTTATCTTCTGTGATTGAGAGGTCTCATCAAGAAGAAACTTGACTGTAATCTTGGAAGAGTTTATGGGAGATAAACTCTGGGATTCAGGGAGATAAGGATAGAATAGAAAGAATCGTTTTAGATTGATAGGCGAGGAGCTAGAACATCTGTAAACGGATTCTGAGATATTCTATTAGAAAGGCCAAGATTGGATTTGATCTTGGGACTGGATGTAGGTCGTTCAACAACGGCTGAACCAGTATAAATCACTGCGTACAATCTTTCTTACTCTTATCTCTTTTTAATTTCTGCAGTGTGTATTTGTCTGATATTGATTGAATGCTTGAATATCTTTCTGCATACTTTGATACTACATGAAAGACTGTTTCCAGCATGATTGTAAGTGAATCAATATCTTGAACAATAAACGTAACTGGTGCATCTCTCAATATATTCTTTGATCCATATACTTTGTGCATTCATTTGTATTGTAGTTTTGGGACCTTATTCTGATGCTGTGTTTAATAAATGTACGATTTGTTAAACTGCTGCGCATATCTCTAAAAATAGGTAATCTTCCGCATAATTTTCATTTAACAGAGGTTACTGGTACCAACAGAAAATGACCTAATTGATCATCCAATGACACAAACACACCTATTGGATGCACAAGATTGGTTAAAAACCTTAATTGGACAAGAATATGCCTAGGGAGGAAAAAAATGACCTAAATGTTAATCCAATGACAAAAATTAACTTATTGGATGCACAAGATTGGTTAAAAACCCTAATTGGACAAGAATAAGCCTAGGAAGGACGAAAATGACCTAAATGCTAATCCAATGACACAACTCAACTTATTGGATGCACAAGATTGGTTAAAAACCCTAATTGGGCAAGAATAAGCCTAGGGAGGACGAAAATGACCTAATTGATCATCCAATGACACAAACACACCTATTGGATGCACAAGATTGGTTAAAAACCCTACTTGGACAAGAATAAGCCTAGGGAGGACGAAAATGACAAAATTGATCATCCATTGCCACAAACACACCTATTGGATGCACAAGATTGGTTAAAAACCCTAACTGGACAAGAATATGCCTAGGGACGACGAAAATGACCTAATTGATCATCCAATGATACAAACACACCTATTGGATGCACAAGATTGGTTAAAAACCCTAATTGGAAAAGAATATGCCTAGGGAGGACGAAAATGACCTAAATATTAATTCAATGACATAAACAAACTTGTTGGATGCACAAGATTGGTTAAAAAATCTAATTGGACAAGAATAAGCCTAGGGAGGACGAAAATGACCTAATTGATCATCCAATGACACAAACACACCTATTGGATGCACAAGATTGGTTAAAAACCCTAATTGGACAAGAATAAGCCTAGGGAGGACGAAAATGACCTAATTGATCATCCAATGACACAAACACACCTATTGGATGCACAAGATTAGTTAAAAATCCTAATTGGACAAGAATAAGCCTAGGGAGGACGAAAATAACCTAATTGATCATCCAATGACACAAACACACCTATTGGATGCACAAGATTGGTTAAAAACCCTAATTGGACAAGAATAAGCCTAGGGAGGACGAAAATGACCTAATTGATCATCCAATGACACAAACACACCTATTGGATGCACAAGATTGCTTAAAAACCCTAATTAGACAAGAATAAGACTAGGGAGGACGAAAATGACCTAAATGTTCATCCAATGACACAAACACACTTATTAGATGGACAAGATTGCTTAAAAACCCTAATTGGACAAGAATAAGCCTAGGGAGGACGAAAATGACCTAAATGTATATCCAATGACACAAATGAACTTATTGGATGCACAAGATTGGTTAAAAACCCTAATTGGACAAGAATAAGCCTAGGGAGGACGAAAATGACCTAAATGTTCATCCAATGACACAAACACACCTATTGGATGCACAAGATTCGTAAGAAACCCTAATTGGACAAGAATAAGCCTAGGGAGGAAGAAACTGACCTAAATGTTCATCCAATGACACAAACACACCTATTGGATGCACAAGATTGGTTAAAAACCCTAATTGGAGAAGAATAAGCCTAGGGAGGACGAAAATGACCTTAATGTTCATCCAATGACACAAATACACCTATTGGATGCACAAGATTGGTTAGAAACCCTAATTGGACAAGAATAAGCCTAGGGAGGACGAAAATGATCTAAATGTTTATCCAATAACACAAATGAACCTATTGGATGCACAAGATTGCTTAAAAACCCTAATTAGACAAGAATAAGCCTAGGGAGGACGAAAATGACCTAAATGTTCATCCAATGACACAAATACACCTATTGGATGCACAAGATTGGTTAGAAACCCTAATTGGACAAGAATAAGCCTAGGGAGGACGAAAATGACCTAAATGTTCATCCAATGACACAAATGAACTTATTGGATGCACAAGATTGGTTAAAAACCCTAATTGGACAAGAATAAGCCTAGGGAGGACGAAAATGACCTAAATGTTCGTCCAACGACACAAACACACCTATTGGATGCACAAGATTGCAGAAAAACCCTAATTGGACAAGAATAAGACTAGGGAGGACGAAAATGACCTAAATGTTCATCTAATGACACAAATGAACTTATTGGATGCACAAGATTGGTTGAAAACCCTAATTGGACAAGAATAAGCCTAGGGAGGACGAAAATGACCTAAATGTTCATCCAATGACACAAATGAACTTATTGGATGCACAAGATTGGTTAAAAACCCTAATTGGACAAGAATAAGCCTAGGGAGGACGAAAATGACCTAAATGTTCATCCAATGACACAAATGAACTTATTGGATGCACAAGATTGGTTAAAAACCCTAATTGGACAAGAATAAGCCTAAGGAGGACGAAAATGACCAAAATGTTCATCCAATGACACAAATGAACTTATTGGATGCACAAGATGTTAGACATATGTTCGTTTTTGATGTTATTGACAAGCATCCAATTTGAAATACATCTAACATTGTCAACTGAGAAAAATTTCAGGAACAACAAATTCAATCCTACATACTCGAAACAATTGCTTGGAACTCAAGGAATCAACAAAATCTTGAAGATCCATGAGCACATCGATTAGCACAATCGATTCCATAACAGGGTTGAATAAGTTTACAAAGTTTGGTGTTACCCAATCGAGTAGCACAATCGATTTGTACATCCTTAAAGAAAACAAAAGGGCTATCAATCGATTCTCCAAATCGATTGGTACACATATTGGAAAATAAATTGTACAAGTCAGAGAGCCAGTTTGCCACAAATCGATTAGGCACATCGATTGAGTGAATCACCAAGACTAAACTGATTGTTTAAATCGATTAGACAAATCGATTGACATTCTTACTGAAATTAAAATGTGCAAGTCAGTAGCACGTTTTGCAGGCAATCGATTTGGCAAATCGATTGAAATAATCACTTCTTTAATTTTGTTTTTGTCTACATCGATTGAAACAATCGATTGTTAATGTCCCAGAGCCAAACCTGTTTACTAAATCGATTAGGCCAATCGATTCACTAAAACAAGTTTCAAAATAACTCAGGTCTGGAACATACACAATCGATTACTACAATCTGTTTATATACATCTGTGTAATAAAAGTTGGTATCAATCGACTTGGTAAATCGATTGAATAACCCAACTGATGAAAAGTACTTCAGACTTAAGATCCACAATCGATTGGCACAATCGATTGACATAAAAGTTTTATAAACAGAGATGACTGAATGGTTAAATCGATTAAGCACATCGATGGTTTTGATCTCGTTGTTTGAACAAAACACATCAAGTCGATTCTGCAAATCGATTTAATCATATACTGTCATCAAAGTTTGAAGAACTACTTAAAATAATCGATTGAGCAAATCGATTAGTATGTACAGTTTCAAGATTCAAGAAAAACAAGACTCGCGAAATCGATTGAGGAAATCGATTAACCAGCATTATGACTTTAATGAATCGATTGGATAAATCGATGCATATGTTGTTTTTCCTGAAACTATATAAACTGTTTTTCAGTATCTTCTTCACATACACAACAACATACACATGACTTTCTGATATCTTTGTTTCTCACTGTGAAATAACTTTGAACATTACTTTTTCAGTCATGAAGATTCATCTTTCATGATCCACAAGAACTGAGAAAGATTGCTGGAGAAACAACTTTAGAGAAGAAGACTGTTGAAGAAATTTCTGTGTAATTTCTGATTAGATACATCTGTAAACAAATTCTTAAAACAAATAACATTGAGAAATCCAGTCTTAACTGGTAGTTATCTTCTGTGATTGAGAGGTCTCATCAAGAAGAAACTTGACTGTAATCTTGGAAGAGTTTATGGGAGATAAACTCTGGGATTCAGGGAGATAAGAATAGAATAGAAAGAATCGTTTTAGATTGATAGGCGAGGAGCTAGAACATCTGTAAACGGATTCTGAGATATTCTATTGGAAAGGCCAAGATTGGATTTGATCTTGGGACTGGATGTAGGTCGTTCAACAACGGCTGAACCAGTATAAATCACTGCGTACAATCTTTCTTACCCTTATCTCTTTTTAATTTCTGCACTGTGTATTTGTTTGATATTGATTGAGTACTTGAATATCTTTCTGCATACTTTGATATTACATGAAAGACTGTTTCCAGCATGATTGTAAGTGAATCAATATCTTGAACAATAAACGTAACTGGTGCATCTCTCAATATATTCTTTGATCCATATACTTTGTGCATTCATTTGTATTATAGTTTTGGGACCTTATTCTGATGTTGTGTTTAATAAATGTACGATTTGTTAAACTGCTGCGCATATCTTTAAAAATAGGTAATCTTCCGCATAATTTTCATTTAACAGAGGTTACTGGTACCAACAATTTTTAATTGCAGTTTTAGTTTTTTTTTTTATTTTTACCAACTTGCGGAATGAATTCTCTTATTTTAAGACTCAATAGAAGAAACACCAACATATTATACAATCCACTTATTATTATTTTACTAATAAGTATATCATTTATATTATTTTCTTCATAATTCACGTATTTAAACTAATACCTTAAATCTTATTTAATCATAAATGATCGTTAGTTATTCAAGTGAAGTTTAGTTTATAAAGTTCTCACTAGTGTGTTTGTTATAGTTGGAGAATGAATTAGAAATAAATCTAATAGAAATCCTTAGTGCTACCTTCAGTAGCCTATTTTGTAATCAAATATAACTTGTCATCAATAAAAATTTGAAGGGGAACGATTGACAATTTCCACCATACTCGTCTTACTTAAAATTCAATTGTTGGAAAAGAAAAAAAGAAAAAAGAAAAGAAAGAAAAGAAAGGAAAAGCGAGAAAGAAGAAAAGAAAAAGAAAATACCCACCTTACCAATACATGCAAATCTCAAGAATGACTCATCACTTAGTAAAGAAAGAAAATAAAATTTCATCCTCATGCTCATCAATGATTATTAAGAGTGCATATTAGGTATTTGTATTAATAACTATGAAGAGTTGTTGTTTTATTATGATTGTTGATTGTTGTGGTTGTTTTATTATGATTGTTGATTATTGTGGTTGTCTCTTAACCGAAATAGTTATACCTTTGAAATTTTGTTCATAACTTTCTCTATAAATAGTGTTTTTAGCTGATTTATTTCTCATTAGAAACTAGAATTAATTATATTTCGAATAGGAATTGATTTCACTACTTTTCATTGAGAATTAAAAGAGAAAGTTGAGTTACAAGTTGAAAAACAATTTGTTGTTCCGTTTTTGTATATGTATAACATAATTTATTAAATTTTATTAATTGAATGCCTATTATGGAGAATAAAAATTATAATTATAA
>JBBPBR010000001.1:31333994-31386757 GCA_037974775.1 Cicer pinnatifidum | reverse complement strand
TATTTATCATTAATAAGTATTAAAAACACACATAATAAATATTTATAATTAATTCATAAAAAGAGATGGGGCAAATATTTGTCTATCATAAATAAATAAATGATAGTAAGCTAGATATTTGACAATGATAAATAAAAAAATATGAGATCAATGTTTGTTATTAATAAATTTTAAGAAACACTAAACAAATTTCTCTCATTTATAGATATTAAAAAAAACATTATACAAATATTGATCAATAATAATATAAAAATCTCAATGACAAATATTTATTATTGATACATAACAACACCTAAATAAATATTTATCATTAATATATATTAAAAAACCATGTAACGTGTTTTTGCCATTAAAAAAATAAATATTATTAATCAATCACATTTAAATTACCAACCACACATCACCACTCACCCGTACATCGGCACAAGTTTCTTACTATTAGTAAAATAAAATTATTTAAAATTAAGGCTAATATGAAAAACACTAACTTATAATCATATAAAATTACATGATTGGTTAAATTGCGGTTCAACCACAATTGAACTACCACACCTTAAACCAGTAGCTTCTCTGATTTCATGACTAATCCAATTTTTCAAACATTGATTATACTGTACTAATGCATTAACATGAAAAGGTATATAACAGTTAATTTTAATCAGTAACTAAAATGCATATTAGTAAATCTCTTTTAGCTATATAATTCAAAAGAAAAGAACACTATATATTAATACCTTTTCTATATTGTTACAGAACTTACACATATTTATATCAACTAAAGTCAAAATCATCTACATGTAATCAAACATTGTGAGGGTGAAATTATTCCAAAATTCCGTAAGAGAAAAGCCATACTTCCATCAAAATTATTGAAAAGGATGAGACTAAAACCTTGTTGTTTGGTGAAGTACGTTGAAATGAACACTTGCATCTTCAATATAGTAGTATCAAACACAAAAGTATATCCCAATTGTATCATGTTAATGTGCTCCAAAACCGGCAATTTATTCGAATCCCAAATGTTTTATACTATGACCAAGCGTAATATACTTTTTGTATGACCACTTCAATAATGTTATACTCCTTACACCCAAAATATGATTACAAATCAATAAAAAGGGGAAGCCAAAAATAAAAAATTGCTAGAATGAATTAAAAAGACATGAATAAAAATAGGAAAAATCAAAGAAGATCAACATCAATATTGATCATCAAACTTCATCACCATGAAACCTGCATAAAAGTATGACAATGAACTGTTACAGTCAATCAATCAATCGCACAAAATTGAGTATCATATGCATGTACCATTATGGGATGACAAATTTTCTCTTACAATTAAATAATTTGATCCTCATGATGGAAAAATTATAATTTTAATTTTTGGAAACATGTGAATAAATGCATGCCTTACAAGAATCATGCTCATTTGTTTCTCTCTCCTTATGTCTTTCTTTTGTCTCTCTCTCATTATGTTCTAGGTTCCTAAATTATTTAATTTTTTTTAAATAGATCTCTAAACTAAAAATATTGTAATTATGTCCACGATATATAATTTACTTACTCATATTATGTGATATTATGGAATGAATTGCTAGAACATGTTTCAATTATATATATATATATATATATATCATCGGATACATATTGAAGTGTGATATAATTGGATACGAGATGGATTGAAAATGAAATTATTTTTAATTGAGAACAGTTATACTGATGAGAATGGTTCATATATGATGATGAAAGTCGTGCTAGTGTCAAAAATAATATGTTGTAGAAAGAAGGCAGACATGGTTGAGTAGTATCATTCCACTTGAGTCGTGAGGGGAAGATTTGTTGAGTGGACTCACTCTCCAAGTGGAACCCACCAATTTTAATTTTTTATTAGTATTATTATTATTATTATTATAAATATAATTATTATTGTTATAGTTATTAAAGAAAGAAATGAAAAAAATGGAATATTTGATTTTTAGGCTAGTTCCCTGTGAAGGAAAAATAAAAAGAGATTTAGAAATCCCTAAGAAAAATGTAAAAAGTGTCGCACGATAGAAAAAAAAAAAAAGCAGTCGCATAGTGCCAAGGGAGAGAGAAAAAGATTGGATTCTGGTGGTGATAACAGGTGTTTAGTAAACTTGCTCCGTTTGATTTTAGTATGCTACTTCTACAACTCAGTTTATTATTTTAATATCCAGTTTGAGTAATTTTAATTTCTCTGAGAGTTACTTTAAAATATCTACTTTAGTTTAAGGTTATAAAGGTTGTTGTTATTGTTGATTTAAGTTCTCTATTGTTTATCTGTTATTATGAAGACTATGATGTACCTATTAATTATTATAGTAGATGTTTTTACTGAATTAGGTCCAGTAGTTTTTATCCTCTCATTTTGAGGGAAGTTTTTCACGTTAAAAATTGTGTTTGTCTCATATTTAACTTTTGTCAATTATTATTGCTATGTGGAGTTGTATTTTTTGTTTGTCCATTTATCTGCACGGATGGGAGTAAAATATTTTGCATTATTGAAACATTTATTTAAATAATTATCTTTCCAACATAAACTTCCTTACCCGAGATGCATACCGCCTCACTATATGCCGATGTCCTTCTAGATTGATCCTTCCTCAATAGAAGTGAAGTGATATGCCAATTTATGAAATGTTATTAAAGTATGACTTCTAAGAAAGACCACCTAAAAACTGTTCAAGAACAATAGAGATCTTTCATGAATATTAACCCGCTAAACATGAACAATAAGATTTAATTGTAAGACTTATTCTTGAAAATATTAAAATTTGGATTAATCTGACTTTTGGATTGGACTCCTATGTTGGACAATGTATTATTTTCATACTTTAAGTTTTACATCCAATCAAGACCCTCTACTTTTAATTTAAGTCAATTTGGTCTTGCCATTAGTTTTCTTTTACTGAAAATCCATAAATTCTCATTATCTATACAATTGTATGTGCTTTTATGATTATGATGGATTAAGGAAGTCAAATAACTATTGAAATTCAATAAATTTGATTGAAGTTGTAAAATGTGAGGGTAAAAGGAGATAATAGATTTGGGATCTCCTAATTTGGATAAAACAACTGATATTTGGTTTGTTAGTTAAAAATTGATATTCACTAAAATAATATAAAGGATCGGCTAATTAAAAATTAAAACTTTTGCAAGAGGAAGAAATGATGATATAAAAATGAAAGATAGAGGATGGAAGAGAAATACAATGCGAGGGTTCTGACGAGGATCACATTTGTACATAGAAACACATTGCAAACGAACTAGGAAAAAAAAATAAACTTCAATGATCTAAACTATAATTTAGTTAAACTTAAAAAGATTAAAAGTCATTTGTTGCTTATATCATAAGAGAAAATGCTTAAACTTATTTTTAGATTATTTAATTAATTAAATTTTATGATTAGTTGTTTTCAAAAAATGACATCTTAGATGCGTTTGTATGTAAGAATTTATAGTTAGTTGTTTGTGCTTATTAAATGTCTGAGTTGGGACCTACTTTTTAAACCTCGTTAGGCTGACCTCTAAGTTGATTAAAAAGATTTATAATTAGTACATAATGGATTTGACTCTTTTATAGTGAATAATTCATATAATAAAATGAGTAATATCAATCATTGATAATTAAATGAATAGTTGATAGTATGTACATATGGATGATAATGATTATGATATCAACTATTGATTTACTTACTTTACTAAATTCTTAGGTGAGTCATGTATGGTAATAGCTTGATGGTTAAAAGAAATGTAAATTGATATCTTTATATTTATATTAAAATTAAGACAAAATAAATTTATTTGAAAAAATGGGAGCTAATAACATGTAATACAAATTCCTTAGTTATGGTTCAGGACCCTCTTTCTAGTTTGTCATCGGCTCTTTTGGTTGATGTCATGGGTGCGTCCTTTATGACGACCTAGTAGTCTAGCTTTGTTTTCTTTTTCTGATGTAAAAAAAAAAAAATTAAGAACAAAATTATACTAGAGGTCATTTATGTTATTTAGTTGTAAGCATTTATTTTTCTTTTTTAAATAGATAAAATATATTTTACAATCTTTTAATTTTCACAAAAATAATAGATTAGTCATTTATCTTTTTTTGCAACAAATTAGTCTTTTATCTTTCTTTTAGTGTCAAAATCGTCATTTATGTTTGTAAGCGTTTATGCCCATGATCTTAATTTCAAAACATCAAAATTGAAAATCAAAATTCTCTCAATTTTCAATAAACTCATGTAATTTTTAAGGAGTTTTGATTACAATAATCATAAGAACATAAGCCCTCAATTAAATTTTAGAAAAATTACTAAAAATAAGAGAATTCGAGTGAGATAGATTTTAGAGTTTTTGAAATTAAACACAAAATTTTCTCAATCTAAGTCATAAAATCACATGAAAATTTATTATATTGTTCTTTATATGATTGAAATGATGTTAGGACAAAAAATAGTTCAATATTGTAACTTTTACAAATATAAATGATTAACTTGACACACACAAAAAAAGTTAAATAACCAATTTGATATTCTTATATACCTTAAAAGACTACCTGGTATATTTTATATAATATTGGAAAATGTTGAGGTACCAAATATTTGTATGCTCTTCATCGTCAAACCTAGATGAAAAACCCAAAATTTAAAGAAAAAAGATAAAAATGAAAATTCCCCAATCCATAAATAAACCTTAAATTTACAAAAATAAAAATATAAATCCAATTCACTATGATAAAACATATTTATTTATTTCTTAAATCCTAAGTCCACTCATAAATGTCGATATTATTAGGTTGGACGTCTTGTTCCAAGTTTGAATCTGAGACCTCCCAATTATGTGAATTAATTATGATGGTAAACCATTTTCTTTCTAAAATAATAGAAAAAAAAAGGTTTATTCGAAAAACCAAACTATGTAATATCATCTTTTGATAGATAAGTCAATGGTCAATATTAAATATACATACATAATCAATCATGAGTGATTACAATATCAATTTGTAATTTATTCACTTTACTAACAAATCACTTTAAAGAAGTCAAATTTATAGTTAGAGTGTTGTTTTAAAAATGCTAACAAAACACTCTCTAACACACTTCTCAACGCACTTTTTTCTATTGGTTGAATTTATATGAGATCCAATAAATTATTTGGACCCCACATAAAATTGGTGAGTTCCATGTGAATTTCAATCAATAGAGAGAAATGTGTTGAGAAAAGGTGTTGCAAGCACTTTTCAACAAAAAATCCATAAACTTAAAATATTTGGTACACGGATGGAAAAAAAATTCATATTTAATTATAAAATCCACAAAGAGTATAAGACATGTAGTTTAACTAGTTCCCGCAAATAAAATAAACAAATATTTTTGACTATCCGTTAGTTAATTGATATGGATGCAAATATAATGATATTCGTTTTCGCAAATATATATACACAATATAAAATTAATAGAATTGATGTGTTTTAATTATTTATATGGATGTATTAACCAATTTAGTTGAGTTAGTGCGACATAGAAAGAAAAAAAAAATTATCTATATGTAAATTTCAAAGTTTAAATATTATTATAATTTTAAATAAAATGATATAACAAAAACTTAATAATCAAATTATTAATGACAAAAGGATAAAATTTTATTTATAATATAATATTGAGATGAATATATCATAAAATATTCGATTCAATCACAATTGGTCTCTTGAACCCAAATAAAATAAATAATTTATATTTTAAAACTAAAAAAATGGGTTAGGATAATTTATGAATTATGAAATATAATTAATTAAATAAATAAATCCGATCTCACACACTATTATCATAGCACTTGTGATTTTAAAGAAATTCTAAAATAAATAATAATTTTGCAAAAATTTCTTTTTATTAGAGGTCCTTTATATAAAT
Source organism: Cicer pinnatifidum (assembly GCA_037974775.1). NCBI lineage: Eukaryota > Viridiplantae > Streptophyta > Magnoliopsida > Fabales > Fabaceae > Cicer > Cicer pinnatifidum. Next base: position 31,380,824 of record JBBPBR010000001.1, on the reverse strand, counting down.
TTTTATTATATTTAAATTATAAACCGTAAACAAATGTCATATTTGTCATTAGTTAAATATCTTCAATTTATATAACACGTTATAATTGATTTTTTCGAAATAATTATTTAAGCAACTTGAAATATGTGTAGATTTTATATTGTTTTCTTAAATTATTTGAGAGTTTTAATTTAGCAAAGTATGTTTGAGTGAGAAAAAAAGTTAAGATTTTAATTAAATTTCCCAATTAGAATTTCCATTCTCCTCATCACTCTCTATACACCAAAACCATCAGATTACTTGAAATATGTGACGATCACACACACAAACACCATCAGATTTTCCATTCTCCTCATCACTCTCTACACCAAAACCCAAATCTCATTTCTACACTAGCAATAAACTAACCATCCCTTCAACACTTAAACTCTTTCACCCTTCACACCATCAACATCATTACCATCTCATCCTTCTCACTCTCCATTTCAAACAAGTCCCAAAACTATTTATATTTTTCTTCAAAAATAAAAAAGAAACCTTGCATGCAACCCAAACATGCTTCATTCCATCATCATCAAAAAGCAAGAATTAGAGGCAAGGTTACATGAAAAACCTAAGACATAACCTATTTCAAGGATCAAGATTCAAACTAATGTGAGTTCCTTTCTTTTCCCTTTTTGTTTTTGCGTGTAAGAATGAGAGAGGTTTGGAGATAATAAAAGTTCAGATTTAATTAAATCAGTAATAAAATTGGTTAAATTTTTACATAATATTAAATATTTGATGTTTTGAATATTAAATAAACTGAAATTTGTTAGAAATGTGTTTTAAATAAAAGTAAAATTAGTTAGAAATGTGTTTTAAATAAAAGTAAAAGTTTTGATAATATAAAAAGTAAACTGTAGTTAGAAATTTGTGTAATTTGAAAAATCTTGCTTTTTTTAGCTAAAACAAAAATAAAAGTTTTTTCCACTACTGTATAATAAATTATTATTATTATTATTATTATTATTATTATTATTATTATTATTATTATTTTTTAATATTTGTTATCCAGAAAAGAAAAGAGGTTTGGGTTGATTTTTACTGAACCAGCCATCCAAGCTCAAGTATTAAATCAATTACCCAAAATATGAATGAAAAATTGAAATATAGTCTGAACTGAGATGGTCAACCTCCCTCGCCTTCTCGCCCTCCCTCACCGCCTCACCATCACTATCGTATCTCGTCTATCAGCCTCACTATCACTCTCGTCCTTTTCAAGATTCACTCTCGCCGCCTCACTCTTACTCTCGTTCTTTTCAAGCCTCATTCTTGCACCCTCACTTTTACTCTCGTCCATTCTCAAGGTAACTGTAACCTTTATCATGGTTGTTGTTTGTGTTCACTTTTCGTTTAGAGTTTGATTTTTTATATTAACATTTGATTTTATGATATGTTTAAAGGTACGATGTTTATAGGTACTGATTAAGAGTTATTCAGCTCCATATTTTTCTAGGTATCTACTAACATTTTCTACCACTAACACCTATCTAACTGTCCACCACTAACACTCTGACTCTGAAACCCCGCTTAACACCCTTCCACTATCCACTACTAAAAGTGGTATCTTGTAGTAATGAATAGTACCACTTAAAATTATTGAGCACTTAACCTTACTAAACGTTTCCCCCATTAACACCACAAAAGTGTCCTTTGCTATCTTTTCCCCCACTAATACTATGAATTCCCTTTTAACACTATCCCAGTATCCCCCTCCTACTAATATATACCCCCTCTTCAAATTGTTCAACCCCATATTAATATAAACTAATAGAAACTACTACTTAAAATTATTCAACCATATTAATAGAAAGCACCACTTAAAATTATTCCATCAACCCCACCACTTAAAATTATTCAGCCCCATATTACTAGAAAACACCACTTAAAATTATTCGCCGCCTCACTCTTACTCTCGTCCTTTTCAAGGCACACTCTCGCCGGTAACAGTAACATTAATCATGGTTGTTGTTTGTGTTTACTTTTGTTTAGGGTTTGATTTTTGATTTTAACATTTGATTTTATCATATGTTTACAATGAAGAGTTATTCAGCCGTATCTGCTAACTTTTTCTCTCACTAACACCTCTCACTATGCCAAAAATGACATTTAACAGCGCCCCTTTCGCGTATTATTTGACAGCGCTTTTTTCACAAGCACTGTAAAATACATGCGCTTTAAAATAATTGAACCACCTATTACAACGCTTTGTTCACAAGCGCTGTAAAATACATGCGCTTTCATTGAATTTAACTACCTATTACAGCGCTTTTAGTACAAGCGTTGTAAAATACATCTTTCAAATAATTATATACGTTGGGAACCCTCATGTCCTCTACATCTTTCATCACCTCTACTCTGGGAACCCTCATATCCTCTACGTACTGTGCGGCCATCTACGTTGTCTCAAGTATTTTTAAATTTTTTTTTATCAAATTAAAATTTCATACCACATGATCTGTTCTGTTTTGAAATTGTTATATATATATATATATATATATATATATATATATATATATATATATATTAAATCTCTTCTACTAGTCAAAAACTCATACCACAAGATCTGTTCTGTTTTGAAATAGTTATATATATATATATATATATATATATATTAAATCTCTTCTACTAGTCAAAAACTCATACCACATGATCTGTTCTATTTTTGAAATTGTTAGTTGATATTGGTTTCTTTTTGAAACTTGTTGATATGTTTTGAAAGCTTATTATTTTTGTAACTGCATTTATATAGGTCGTATAATATGGATAGGAAATGGATGTCTGCCAATCGATTGTCAAAAGAGTATGAAATTGGAGCGAATGAGTTTGTTGAGTTTGTAGTGAAGAATGCAAAAGATCCAAATAGAGTAGTTTGTCCTTGTTTAAAATGTTGTTTTGGAAAACGTGTTAGAGAAGATGAATTAGAAGGACATCTAGTATGTAATGGAATTGATCAAAGCTACACATGTTGGATAAGACATGGTGAGAAAAAAAAAAGGAAACATTAATTTTGAGAATAGTTCGACATATGCTTCAACTGACTTCGATACAAATACATATGATGTACTAAATTCACAAGACTGTCGGCGATATTAAAGTTGTACAACTTAAAAGCGAGTAATGGATGGTCTGATAAAAGCTTTACAGAATTATTAACACTCATAAAAGATATGTTGCCAGATGATAATGAACTTCCCAGTCGAACCTACGAGGCTAAACGGATTTTGTGTTCTATTAAAATGAGTTACGAAAGGATTCATGCGTGTCCTAACGATTGCATTTTATTTCGAAACGAATATGAACTACTTAAGGCGTGTCCGAAATGCAATGTCTCTCGATATAAGAAGAAAGAATCTACTCCAGCAAAAGTCGTGTGGTATTTTCCTATAATACCAAGATTTAGGCGCATGTATCGCAGTGAAGAAGATTCAAAACACTTGACATGGCATGCAGATGAAAGAATTAGAGATGGAATGTTTCGACACCCTGCAGATTCCCCACAATGGGCAAAAATTGATCACGAGTATCCTGAATTCGGGATAGAGTCAAGAAATCTAAGACTTGCACTTTCTACTGATGGAATGAATCCACATGGTCTTCAAAGCATCTCACATAGCACGTGGCCTGTGATTTTGGTAATATATAACCTACCTCAATGGTTATGTATGAAGCGTAAGTTTATGATGTTGTCTCTGTTAATTTCTGGACCCAAACAACCGGGGAATGATATCGACGTATACTTGACTCCTCTAATCGAAGATTTAAAACGTATGTGGGAGACAGGTGTCGAAGTTTATGATGGGTATAAGAAAGAATGTTTCAATTTGAGGGCTATGTTGTTCGGCACAATTAATGATTTTCTAGCATATGGTAATTTATCAGGATATAGCATTAAAGGTCAGTGTGCATGTCCTATATGTGAAGAGAGTACAAATTGGATGCGGTTGAAACATTGTAAGAAGAATGTGTTTCTTGGACATCGTAGATTTTTACCTTATAGTCATCAGTATCGTGAGTGCAGAAATGCATTCAATGGAAAATCAGAGGAAGGTAAAGCTCCTTTAGCACCGACTGGATATCAAATACTTGAAAAAGTACAAGGTTTGACCAATAAATTTGGCAAACCTTTTGCGGGAGAGCTGGTCAAAACTGGGTGGAAGAAAAAGTCAATTTTCTTTGAATTGCCATATTGGAAGTCATTGTATATAAGACATTTCCTCGATGTGATGCATATTGAAAAAAATGTATTTGATAGTGTTATTGGTACGTTACTCAATGTTCCAGGAAAGTCTAAAGATGACATCAACTCAAGATTGGACTTGGTCGATATGGGAATAAGAAATGAATTGGCTCCAGTAAAGAAAGGAAATCGCACATATCTACCTCCAGCCGCTCATACTCTATCTAGAAAGGAAAAAATTGTTTTATGTAAATTTCTACACGAAGTTAAAGTTCCAGAAGGATACTCTTCGAACATTAAAAATTTGATTTGTATGAAAGACCTCAAGTTAAAAGGTTTGAAGACCCATGATTGTCATATTCTAATGGAGCATTTGCTACCAATAGGTATACGTTCCATTTTACCTGAAAAAGTTCGATTAGCCTTAACTAGATTATGTTTCTTCTTCAGGGAAATTTGTAGTAAAGTGATCGACCCTTAGAAATTACCGATATTGCAGAGGGAAATTGTTGTTACTTTGTGTGAGCTTGGAATGTATTTCCCACCATCGTTTTTTGATATAATGGTTCACCTTACTGTTCATCTGGTTAAGGAGACACAACTTTGTGGGCCAGCTTATATGAGATGGATGTATCCGATAGAATGATATATGAAAATATTAAAAGGGTACGTAAAAAGTAGAAGTCGACCAGAAGGTTGTATTGCTGAACAATACATTGTTGAAGAGGCTGCTGAATTTTGTAATGAATATCTGTCCAATGTTGAATCCATAGGGCTTCCCATGTCTCGTCATTCGGGAAGAATATCAGGAGAAAGGATAATTGGAAGGAGACTACTAACTATATCAAGGACATAATGGGAGCAGGCACAATTGTATGTTCTGCACAATGATGATGAGGTTCAACCGTATGTTACAATACACATGGATCAGTTATCTCGTTTGAACATGAATAGGAATCAAAATTGGATAACTCGAGAGCACAATCGAAGTTTTATAACATGGTTAAAAAATCACATAAAGTCAAAATTTGATATAGACCCCGGATCAATTTCACAGAGATTGAGGTGGCTAGCAAATGGTCCGAGCTTACATGTCTATTCTTACACTGGTTATGTTATTAACGGCTACACATTTTATACCAAAGAACAAGATGATCAGACCACTATGCAAAATAGTGGAGTCACTCTCGTAGCTGAAGCGATGCATGTCTCAAGTGCAAAAGACAAAAATCCAATATATGCAAATCTATCGTATTTTGGGGTTATCGAGCGCATATGGGAGTTAGACTACACAATGTTTCGTGTTCCCATATTTGGTTGCAAGTGGGTCGATAATATTAATGGCATTCGGATTGATGAGTCAGGATTCTTGCTTGTCGATTTTAATAGGGTGGAATACAAAGACGAGCCTTTTATTTTAGCGTCGCAAGCTCAACAAGTGTTTTATGTCACTGATCCTTCTAATGATAAATGGTTTGTTGTCCTATCGACCAATAAAATAAGTGATGATAACAATAATGATGAAGATGTTGGTAATGATCTTTTATTTGCAACATCACAACAACCACATGAAATTGATTCAACCGATGATGGTTTATATCTTAGAGATGATTATGATGAGGGAATTTGGATTAATCCATCGTTTCGTATTGTAAATGGACAAACAAATGTGAATCCCACCAGGAAAAGAAGAAGGGCATCTTAATGTACATGTTTAATTGTTTTATATAAGCCATGCATGTAATCTAAATTATTGTGATAAATATGAATGTAATATGAATTATTGTGATAAATATGCATGTAATCTGAATTATTGTGATAAATATGCATGTAGCAACAGATTTCACATTTTGCTACGAATGTCTCTTTTGCTTTTGCTGCTACTGGTTATGATAATGTCACTTATATAATGTAAATTAAGTGCCATCAAAAGGAACATATTGCATAATCGATTGGCACATCGACTTTAAGTAAATATCAGAGTTACTGGGACAAGTCAATTCGATTGGCAATTCGATTGGAATAAATGTATGAGTTACAGTCATCCAAAATTGAACCCAAATAAAACAAACACAAAAATAACATCTTGAGGCCTTTTACACCGCTATTTATTAAAAGCGCTGTAAAAGACCCTTTTGAAAATAAAATAAAGAGACATTTTACAGCGCTTATTTGAAAAAGCGCTGTAAAAAGCTTTAAAAATAATATTCATCAGACACCTAACATGACTATCTCTAACAGGATTTTCTTCAAACACCTTGTACGCATCATGAGAATCCCCAAAAACACATTGTTAACAAAAACATCAGACTCAAACCCATTTTTCGCAACATGGCAATGAACCTGAATACCAAGTTTCGATTTAAGAAGGAAATGAAATGTAAAGAGATAAAAAGGGTGTTGAGGTGGAGATTGAATTGTGAAAGAGTAAGCTTTGATGTTTGTGAAGAAGATGCATAAAAGGAGAAGAGTTTCGTGAAGAGGAAGAGATTTTGGTGGTGACCAGTTACTACTATGTGGGTTGCATGTTGAGCTTGTTTAAAAAATAACATAACAAAACACAAAAATAACAGTAACAAAACAATAAGGCCTTTTACAGTGCTCATTTAAAAAAGCGCTATAAAAGGCTTTAAAAAACATTCATATAACATAATAAAACAGGTCTATTACAGCGCTTGTCCAAAAAAGCGCTGTAAAATACTCTTTTAAAAATAAAATAAATAGACCTTTTACAGCGCTTATTTGAACAAGCGCTGTAAAAGGGTTTAAAAAAACATTATATAACATAATAAAACAATGAGGTCTTTTACAGCGCTTATTGGGAAAAGCGCTGTAAAAGAGCCTTTTAAAAAATTAAATAAGGACGCCTTTTAGAGCGCTTTTTAAACAAGAGCTGTAAAAGGGTTTTAAAAAAGCGCCGGAAAAGGGTTTTATATATAACAGTAACCGCTTCAATTTCCTCTTCATTACGTAAACTTCACTATCATCTCAACCTTCATCGTGCTTCTCTTCTTTTGCAAACCCTATAATCCCGTCCATTACGAACCGTATTTCCACGATCATATCCTTCATTTTGAACCTTATTTCCATCCAAGATCATCTCTCCCATTGCACACAATATATTTTCATTGAAATACGTAACCCTCATTACGTATTTCTTCAATACCGTATTTCTGTGAACCATATTTCTGTGAACTTTCTGTGTTCCCTCTTTTTTTCACATTTCATCTTTCTTCGAACCATTATTCAGGTATTGATGTTATTAATTTTTTGTAATCATTAAAATGCATGTTGAGCTTGTTTAAGATATACTGATACATGTTGAGCTTGTTTATAATAATGCATGATGCATGTTGAGCTTGTTGATGTTATACTAAACTGCATGTTGTAGTTAAATGGATACAAACAGAGATTTAGAATTCAAAATGAAGAAGTTGGCACCTCTAAGACTTATGAAAATGAAGTCAAACGTGGTGCAACTATCATGCAAAAAGTCATTAAAGCAAGGAGTAATGGCATTAAATTTGAGGTATACTATACTCTATTTGCTGTGTATTTTTTATCTTTTTTTAATAGCATGTACTTACTATATGAGTTTATTAGGTTGGCTGGAATGAGAGTGGTCAGCCAATTGACCCCAACAGCTCTATGTTTGTAAGCTATATTGGGGCTGTTGTTCGTCAAAATGTCCCAATTACAATAGACGATTGGAGAGATAAGGCGTTGAAGGATGCCAAAGATATTATATGGAATGACATTCAAGTAAATTTTTTGATCCACTCTTTTGTCATTTATAATTTTTTTCATTGCAGACGACTTTTGTTCTTGATGAGGGACGAAAGTCTTATGTTTTGAGAGTTGCTGGGAAGATCCATCGTGGATTTAGATCCCATCTCTCAAATTTCTATCTAAAAGATAGAGAAGGAAACACAAGTGCTGAACCTCCAAAAATATATCAAATGATGAATGGAGAGCATTTGTTTCCAAACGTTCTGACCCCGCATTTGTCGTAAGTGATTAATTTATTAGCATTTATGTTTTATTATTCATATTCGTAGCGTATTTTAAATTTTTACACAATTGCTATTTTTTTTATATAGAATATTAGTAAGGCAAATCGCGAACGGGCAAGAAATCGAAAACACCCAAACAAAAAATCACGTATGGGATATGCACGCCTTGATCAACAACTTGTAAGTAATTAAACATCACTTTTATATAATGAAGTAATTTGTTTTATAAACTATAGTGTGTAACTAATTTGTATTATTTTGTTTATGATCTTAACGAATAGCGAAAAGACACCCAAGCCGATCAACCCTTGGGTCGTCATATCTTATGGAAGGAAGCGTGTGTTAACAAAGACGGAGTGGTTGATAATGAAAATGTCAAAAAAGTAGTAGAACTTTGTGTAAGTATATTATCACTTTAATATTTTTTAATATTGTATTTTAAAAATGCTATTGAACTTATCTTTTTAATGTTACATGTATTTTAGGAGATTATCGAATAAAGTTCTGAAAATCTAGAGGGCAACTAGGATACTTGCAGGGACATTCTTGGTAAAGTGTTTAATGTCCCTGAGTATTCCGGTCGAGTTAGGGGAAAGGATTTGGCGTAACTCCCAAAAGCTTTTTTCCTCAAGAGAAGCGCCAAAAACTTTCCAACGAGGAAGTATTAGAGAAGCTCAGAATCCTATCAGAGCAAGTGGCACTCTTGGTGAATACGAATAAAGACAAGCAACTTCCGGATTAGCTCCAACCTGAAATACAAATGGAGAGTGAAACCGCGAGTTGCAACGTCGGTTTAAAAAGTATTCCCGAGGTAATTAATTACTTTCTTGCTTATGTAATTACTTATGTATTAAACAAACTTATATATTAACCGTACTTATGTTTTAACTATTGATTTAGGGTGTCACTCCATGTGTCCTATACTTGTCCTCGCCTACTCAACGGAAGATGGGAAAAGGAAAATTATACAATACTTCGGGAGAAGTATTGCACAATACTCCGATCCCTGTGGGCCATGTCAAAGTATCGCCTACTGTTGCTTTCGAACCAACTACACCGTTGCCCATACCGGACAACGATAGAGATATGCAGTTATTAGGTGACGCTATTAGTAGTTACGTGGCATGGCCCACAAACCTTGTTGCCCTCGAAAAAAAAATTCCCAGAAACAAATCAGTTACATCTCCCGAAAAGGTTTGTCACATTTATTGCCTAAGGTTTGTCATTTTTTCAGATTCAATAAACTAACATTTTACCTCATTTTTATAGGTCCAAAAAAATAAACCACCCCTACAGCCAAACAAAGGCAGCAAACCTCAAAAATTAGAGGTTAATAGAGCTGCCAAATCACAAAGGCCGGAGGGTAATAAAGTTGCCAAACTTGCAGCAAGAAAAAAACTGGATCGGGGAAAATCGGTCGCTGCTGCTGCTGCTCCTAATAAAAGTCAGCCACGCCTTGGTAAATACGGGGCGTTTCTTGACATCCAAATAAAAAGGAACATGGGCAGCAGCGATGATTCGCACATCGTACACATGAATAAAGATATATTTGGAGATGAGTATGTTGAATATCTCGAAAAGGAGCACAAATACGAACTTCTCGAACATAAGGAGCTCAGTGCTACTGTAATGAGCTTGTACATAAGGTAAAAAATACTTTTAATTGCATTTATTGGTAATTAATTAAATGTATTGGTAATTAATCTAGTTTAAAATTTTAATTGAAGGTTTTTGTATGAGAAGGTCGTGTGCACGCAAAATGTACACACAAAAGCGCTGTAAAATGCAGACCCATAATTCATAAAATGGGTGTACATTTTACAGCGCTTTCTCAAAAAAGCGCTGTAAAATGCAGACCCATAATTTCAAATAATGGGTGTGCATTTTACAGCGCTTTTTTGAAAAAGTGCTGTAAAATGTGCATAACAAGCGCTACTAAAAATTATTCAGCCATATTAATAGAAACCACTACTGAAAATTATTCAGCCCTATACTGAAACTCCGTTAACACTCTGATACTATCCACCTCTAAAAGAAGAAACCACCACTTAAAATAGTTTCCCTTTTGTGTAAATAATCCTTAAGTTAATATTTCATACATTCTCTTACTCTCTAACATCATATTTTTTACTAGCATTTTCTTTATCAGTTCCTACATTCATTGCAGAAACATATCGAATAAACTTGCCTTACCAACCTCATCAATATGCTGGATACAAATTGGTGGATGAACTTCAACGAAGAACATTATTTTACTACTTCGTTGAAGCAGAAACTGAGGCGGCTTCTAAACCACTAGTTTTATGGTTACACGGAGGTAATGTGAATACAATGGCACAATGCAATTAGTTAATAATTAATTAGAATTATGTTCTAAAAAAATTATGCTTCAAACAATATTTGGTGGTTTTTGAAGGGCCTGGTTGTTCTTCGGTTGGAGTTGGAGCCTTCATACCAACAGAAAATGGCCTTGTTAAAAACAACTATAGTTGGAACAAGGATAATTCAACAACTTAACAATTATATTGTGTGTTAAATTTTAATAACTCTGTTCACTTAAAAGTTGTTTTCGTATTTTGGAAATTCTTGTTACAGAAGCTAATATCCTGTACTTAGACTCACCTGCTAGTGTTGGATTCTCCTAATCAGCCAATAAGTCATTTTATGACTTAGTGACCGATGAAATGAAAGGTTGCTCTTAACATGACATATATTAACAATCTTTTCTACTGTTTTTAAACTTGCATGAATGTGTAGTGAACTTTTTTTCCTTCTTTTTTGGTTAAGATATTTGTATTTTATTTAAAAACAAACCTAATTTTAGAGGAAAATGATAATATAAAAATAGATTGCTCATTTAAAACACAATCATAACAAAGTCAATTTAATTCATATAATCATAAAACTTACATACTTACTTTATTTTATATTTAGATTATGATATTATCTTTCTCAAGATCTAATTCTTGTTCATCATTTATAGCAAGAGATAATTATACATTTCTTCAACATTGGTTCACTAAATTTCCAAAGTTCATAAACAATTAACTCTTCATTTCAGGGGAGACTTATGCAGGTAAAGTATTTGTGCGAAACGAAAGTAATTTTATTTTTATTATGTAAGTTATGATAATAATGTATGGGTATGATCAGGTCATTTTGCCCCAACTTGAGCAACTCATCATTCAAACCAAGACCCCCTTTAATTTGTAGGGAATATTTATAAGTACACTTATTTGGGAGATTTTAAATAATTATAGAATAAAAACACTCAATATTGCAACAATGTTCCTTAGTTAATTGTGTTCAATACGATTAACTCTAGTATTTATGATCATATTTGCTGATAGGGAATCATTTTCTAGAGTTTAGTATTGATTATAACTTTAGAGGTGAATTTGTGTGGGCTCATGGGTTGATATCAGACTCCACCTATGAAATGCTCACAAAAGTTTGCAAATATTCCCAAATAAAAAGAGGATATGTAAGTGGCACACTTAATACCACTTGTGTTGAAGTTGTTGTGTTAGGAACACTGGAGATAAGTAGTTTTTATTTATTTATTCTCTTTTGGAAGTTAGAAGATGAGATTCTTCGACTGACATTATTCCTCCTAGACAGCTTGACAGTTATTTTGATCCATTTGATATATCTAATGATGCCTAGATATATCTAATGATGCCTGCCAACCTCCTAAAACACAATCAACGGCTGCACTAGTATAAATAATTCAATCATTTTTGTCACTGTTTAAATTTGTTTTTGATGTGTTCATTTTCTTATGCTTGTTTTTTTTTTTTTTTTTTTTGATTTAGCAAGAGAAATTTGAAGGAGTTTTTTGTACTTGCAGACAAAACTATTAATGATTACAAAAGATAAAATTTTATATATAATATAATGTTGAGATAAATATAATCTAAAATATTTGATTCAATCACAATTGGTCTCTTGAACCCAAATAAAATAAAGAATTTATATTTAAAACTGAAAAAATCACTATTATCATAGCACTTGTGATTCTAAAGAAATTCTAAAATAAATAATAATTTTACAAAAATTTCATTTTATTAGAGGTCCTTTATATAAATTTTTATTATATTTAAATTATAAACCGTAAACTAATGTTATATTTGTCATTAGTTAAATATCTTCAATTTATATAACACGTTATAATTGATTTTTTTGAAATAATTAATTAAGCAACTTGAAATATGTGTATATTTTATATTGTTTTCTTAAATTATTTTAGAGTTTTAATTTAGTATAAGTATGTTTGAATGAGAAAAAAAGTTAAGATTTTAATTAAATTTCTCAATTAGATTCAACACTATCTAACTTATCCACTCAAAATGAAAAGAAGTAAAACACTCCTCCACTCACTTACACTTTCTAACTTACCCACTCAAAATAAAAAGAAGACAAACACTCCTCTACTCACTTACACTATCTTACACTATCTGACTTATCCACTGATAATAAAAAGAAGACAACCTCCTCCACTCACTTACACTATATAACTTATCCACTCAAAATAAAAAGAAGACAATCTCCTCCACTCACTTAGGCTATCTAACTTATCCACTCAAAATAAAAAGAAGACAATCTCCTCCACTCACTTAGGCTATCTAACTTATCCACTCAAAATAAAAAGAAGACAATCTCCTCCACTCACTTAGGCTATCTAACTTATCCTCTCAAATTAAAAAGAAACAATCTCCTCCACTCACTTACCCTATCTAACTTATCCACTCAAAATAAAAAGAAGACAAACACTCCTCCATCACACACACAAACTCGATCAGATTTTCCATTCTCCTCGTCACTCTCTACACCAAAACCCAAATCCCATTTCTACACTAGCAATAAACTAACCATCCCTTCAACACTTAAACTCTTTCACCCTTCACACCATCAACATCATTATCATCTCATCCTTCTCACTCTCGATTTCAAACAAGTCCCAAAACTATTTACATTTTTCTTCAAAAATAAAAAAGAAACCTTGCATGCAACCCAAACATGCTTCTTTCCATCATCATCAAGAAGCAAGAATTAGAGGCAAGGTTACATGAAAAACCAAAGACATAACCTATTTCAAGGATCAAGATTCAAACTAATGTGAGTTCCTATCTTTTTCCTTTTTGTTTTTGCGTGTAAGAATGAGAGAGGTTTGGGGATAATAAAAGTTCAGATTTAGTTAAATCAGTAATAAAATTGGTTAAATATTTACATAATATTAAACATTTGATGTTTTGAATACTAAATAAACTGAAATTTGTTAGAAATGTGTTTTAAATAAAAGTAAAATTAATTAGAAATGTGTAATTTGAAATTAAACTGTAGTTTGAAATTTGTGTAATTTGAAAAATATTGCTTTTTTTTTTTTAGCTAAAACAAAAATAAAAGTTTTTTCCACTAATATTAATTTCCACTAAGGGTAGACAACACTGTCTAAATTATTATTATTATTATTATTATTATTATTATTATTATTATTATTATTATTATTATTATTATTATTATTATTATTATTATTATTATTATTATTATTATTATTAAGAAAAGAAAAGAGGTTTAGGCTGATTTTTACTGAACCAGCCATCCAAGTCCAAGTATCAAATTCAATTACCCAAAATATGAATGAAAAATTGAAAATATAGAAATAACTCAGATGGTCAACCTCCCTCGCCGCCTCATCCTCCCTCATCGCCTCACCCTCACTATCACTCTCGTCTTTTTCATACTCACTTTTGCGCCTCACTTTTACTCTCGTCCATTCTCAACGTAACAATAACTTTAATCATGGTTGTTGTTTGTGTTCACTTTATGTTTAGGGTTTGATTTTTTTATATTAACATTTGATTTTATTATATATGTTTATAGGAACTGATGAAGAGTTATTCAGCCACATATTATAGGTATCTACTAACCTTTTCTCCCACTAACACTAACACCCTGAAACCGCCTTAACACAGTACCTTCTAGTAATAGAAACTACCACTTAAAATTATCCATCCTTACTAAATTTTTCCCTTTTCCCCCACTAACACTATGAAATCACATGATCAACACTCTCCCACTATCCACATCCTACTAATAGAAACCACCTCTTAAAATTGTTTAGCCCCATGTTAATAGAAAACTACCACTTCAAATTATTCAGCCATATTAATAGATACCACCACTTAAAATTATTTCTTCATCCCCACCACATAAAATTATTCATTCAGTCACACTACTTAAAATTATTCACTCTCGCTGCCTCACTCTTACTCTCGTCTTTATCAAGGCTCACTCCAACCGCCTCATGGTCCATTCTCAAGGTAATAGTAACCTTAATCATGTTTGTTGTTTGTGTTCACTTTTGGTTTAGTGTTTGATTTTTTATATTAACATTTGATTTTATCATATATTTATAGGTAGCGATGAAGAGTTATTCAGCCAAATATTTTTCTAGATATCTACTAACCTTTTCTCCCATTAACACTAACACCCTGGTAATAGAAACCACGTTCAACATATCTACTAACCTTTTCTCCCATTTTGAAATCACGTTCAACACTCTCCCACTATCCACATACTACTAATAGAAACCACCTCTTAAAATTGTTCAATCCCATATTAATAGAAACTACCACTTAAAATTATTTAGTCATATTAATAGATACCACCACCTAAAATTATTCCTTCAGCCCCACCACTTAAAATTATTCATTCAGTCACACCACTTAAAATTATTGAGCCCCATATTAATATAAACCACCACTTAAAAAGTATTCAGCACCATACTGAAACCCCTTTAACACTCTCGCCGCGTCACTGTTACTCTCGTTATAGCAATTATTTGTGTTCGTGTAATGCCAATCATTGTAGAAACACATCGAATAAACTTGCCTTACCAACCTCATCAATATGCTAGATACAAATTGGACAAACTTAAACAAAGAGCATTATTTTACTAGGTAATGTGAATACAATGGCACAATGCAATTAGTTAATAATTAATTAGAATTATGTTCTAAAAAGATTATGCTTCTAACAATATTTGATGGTTTTTGAAGGGTCTAGTTGTTCTTCGATTGGAGCTGGAGCCTTCATGGAACATGGTCCATTCAAACCAACAGAAAATGGCTTTGTTAAAAACAACTATAGTTGGAACAAGGTTAATTCAACAACTTAACAGTTATATTTTGTGTGTTGAATTTTAATAACTCTTCACTTAAAAATTGTTTTCGTTTTTTGGAAATTCTTGTTACAGAAGCTAATATGTTGTACTTGGACTCACCTGTT
The DNA here is from genome assembly GCA_037974775.1 of Cicer pinnatifidum. Classification (NCBI taxonomy): domain Eukaryota; kingdom Viridiplantae; phylum Streptophyta; class Magnoliopsida; order Fabales; family Fabaceae; genus Cicer; species Cicer pinnatifidum. The sequence continues at coordinate 31,365,320 of JBBPBR010000001.1, read as the reverse complement.
GGTGTTGGATTCACCTACACAGCCAATAAGTCATTCTATGACTTACTAACCGATGAAATGACAGGTTGCCCTTAGCATGGCATATATTAACAATCTTTTCTACTGTCTTTAAACTTCCATGAATGTGTAGTGAACTTTTTTTCCTTCTTTTTTGGTTAAGATATTTGTATTCTATTTAAAAACAAACTTGATTTTAGAGGAAAATGATAACGCAAAATTAGAATGTTTCATTTAAAACACAATCATAACAAAATCAATTTAATGCATATAATCATAAAACTTACATTCTTAGTTTATTTTATATTTAGATTATGACATTATCATTCTTAAGATCTAATTTTTGTTCATCATTTACAGCAAGAGATAATCTTGCATTTCTTCAACATTGGTTCACTAAATTTCAAAAGTTCATAAACAATAAACTCTTCATTTTATGGGAGAGTTATGCAGGTAAGTATTTGTGCGAAACGAAACTAATTTTATTTTTATTATGTAAGTTATGATAATAATGCATGGTTATGATCAGGTCATTTTGCCCCCAACTTGAACAACTCATCATTCAAACCAAGACCCCCTTTAATTTGAAGGGAATAGTTGTAAGTACACATATTTGGGAGATTTTAAAAAATTATAGAATAAAAACTCTCAATATTGCAACAATGTTCCTTAGTTAACTATGTTCAGTACGATTAACTCTAGTATTTATGATCATATTTGCAGAAAGGGAATCCCCTCCAGAGTTTAATACTGACTATAACTTTAGAGGTGAATTTTTGTGGGCAGTTATTTTGATTCATTTGATATATCTAATGATGTTTGCCAACCTCCTAAAACACAATTGACGGATGCACTGGTATAAATATTTCAACCATTTTTGTCATTGTTTAAATTTGTTTTTGATGTGTTCATTTTCTTATGCTTTTTTTTTTTTTGATGTAGCATGAGAAATTTGAAGGAGTTTTTTGAGCTGCAGACGAAACTATTAATTATTTGAATAAGAAAGTAATTAAAGCTCTTCATGCTAAGCTTATGGGGATCACCACATGGAGAACTTGCACTGTGTAAGATTTGTAGTTTGAAAAATAACTTAACATTTTAGTTTAGAACTTATTATATTTTTAACTTCAAAATACCACATTTACCTTGATGGTTATGGTTGAGACTCGTCATAAATTGAGAGTTAGTATGTTATTTTTTTTCATTCTAAAAACCACTTGTGAAGGTATTAAAAATTACTTTTAAAGTTATCTTAAAAATAAGTTCCTGTTTGTATTAAACAAGAAATTAACTCAGTTTGTCTATATTTGTGTTGAATGGTAAAACATTTTCTCTTCTATTTTAGAGCTTTCAAATATAATGTACAAAATATTCAATCTCCAACCATATCTCTTTTGGGGGCACATCTTAAATTAGGTCTAAGAGTTACGGTTTTTAGGTTAGTAAGTTTTTTTCTTCTAATTTCTTTTTTTTTTTCATCTTCTTATTATTACATTTCTACTATTTGTTAATGAATGTTATAAACTTTTGAGGAAGTAAAATTATTTTTTTTACAGCGGAGATCAAGATTCTATTATACCATTTATTGGGACACGGTCCTTATTTGATGGATTAGCCAAAGACATTGGATTGGATAGACCGGAGTCTTATAGATCATGGTATAACATAAATAAGGTAAATATTTTTATTAAACATTCAATTAAATTCACATAGGTGCAATCATTAAACATTCACATCACTTTGATCTAAAATAAAAAATGATAATAATATTATGAATGCGACATGCAAGAAGTTTAACCAATACTAGTGGCTGCCACTACTTAACAAAAGTCCATCTAGTCCAATAATAAAGATTAAATTAAAGTACATATAGAAAAAAAAATTAAAATAGATACCATATATAACATATGACTTTGTGATTAGTCTACAACATGGTATTTCATAATTTCTCCTATTTATCTCGAACTTATATTACGCAGTTAAAATCATTTTATATGTCGATGGTTCCAACAATTTAGTTATTAACAACCTTTTAATTTTGTTGCAAAATATTGTTTGTATGTTAATCCCTATTTATAAAAGTTTACTCTTTCTATGTATTAATTCTTATTTATAAAAGTTTACTTTTTTCCATTTATTAATTCCTATTTATAAAACTAATTTATTTTGATATTTGGTTATTCAGTTAGCGGGAAGGACCAAAGTATATGGTGGTATGTTATCATTTGCCACCATAAAAGGCGCGGGTCTTTCAACTGCACCAACTCAACCTTACAATACATGTTATTGCTGAAGACATTTTCGGAGGGAAAATCACTTCCGAAACACTCTTGATTTTTTTAGTATTTTGTGCAATATCTTTTTTTTAGTCTTCAATTATACCTTCATAGTATGCCTTGTCCTAGTCTTTGTTCTCTTTAATCGTATTAAGCATCATTGTTTGCTAGAGCTAATGGATGATTAAAAAAATTAAAATCAATTAAAAAGGATGATTAAGAAACAACTAGACAATAACAGTTTTTTTTTTGTTTTAGTTGAGTCACGTAGACAAATCACTTATCTTTTTAGTAATTTTAGTTTGAAATTCTTCAATGACGATATAAAAATTGATCTTTTCTCTTAAAACACGAATATTTCACATGATCTTCGTATGAGTATCTCAAACTACAAACATAAATGAATAAAATATTAAAATATGACTCTTTTTAAATTACAACATAAATAAACTATTATTTTTTATATTATCATTTAATAGTTTTTATATGTTCAACTTTTAAAATATTATTGTATTTTAAACTGAATATTATGATGGGTAGAATGTGTTCTAAACCATAGTTAGCTAACTCACTTTATATTTAGGTAGGTTATAATTTGAGATTTTTGTAGAATAATTTTTCTCTGAAGATGACTTATAGGATGGTAGTATGATGCTATCTTTTTGAGACGTTGGATCAACTTTTATTTCATTTAAGTATAGATAGGTGTGTAATGTTTTATAGATAGGCGTGTCTTTTTAATTGTTAGGAATCATTTTTTGGTACAGTGGCTGCTGCATATCACCACTATCACTCCACTATGTCACTCCCCAATAACACCTTTAAAATGTCATCTGCTACCTTTTCCTCCACTAACACTATGAAATCTCCTTTAACACTCTCTCACAATCCACCTCTTACTAATAGAAACCATTTCTTAAAATAGTTCAGCCCCATATTAATAGAAACTACCACTTAAAATTTTTCAGCCATACTAATAAAAACCACCACTTAAAATTATTCCTTCATCTCCACTTCTTAAATTAAACATTCAGTCACACTACTTAAAATTATTCAGCCATATTTAGCCATATTCAGCCATATTCAACCTTATTCAGTCACATTCAGTCACACCACTTAAAAATTTTCAACCATTTTCAACTTAAAATTATTCAGCCATATTAATAGTAACCACCACTTAAAATTATTTAGCTCCATAGTGAAACTGTCGTTAACACTTTCGCCGCATCACTCTTACTTTCGTCCTTGTCAAGGTTCACTCTCACTGCCTCACTTTTACTCTGGTCCATTCCCAAGGTAACAGTAACCTTAATCATGGTTATTGTTTGTGTTCACTTTTTGTTTAGGGTTTGATTTTTTATATTAACATTTGATTTTATCATATGTTTATAGGTACTGATGAAGAGTTATTCAACCACATATATATCTAGATATCTACTACCCTTTTCACCCAGATACACTAACACTCTGAAATCCCCTTAACACCATATCACTATCCACCACTAAAAGTAGTACCTTCTAGTAATAGAAACTTCTACTTAAAATTATCCTGCCTTACTAAACGTTTTCTCTATTAACATGTGTCCTTTGCTACCTTTTCTCCCATTAACACTATGAATTCCCCTTTAACACTCTTCAACTATCCACCTCCTACTAATAGAAACCATCTCTAAAAATTATTCAGCTCCATATTAAAAGAAACTACCACTTACAATTATTCAACCATATTAATGGACTTAAAATTATTCATCCATATTAATAGAATCGACCAGTTAAAATTATTCCTTCAGCCCTACCACTTAAAATTATTCATTCAGTCACACCACTTAAAATTATTCATCCCCATATTAATAGAAACCACCATTTAAAATTATTCAGCCCCATATTGAAACCCCGTTAACACCCTGCCGCCTCACTCTTACTCTCGTCCTTGTAAAGGCTCACGCTCACCGACTCACTTTCACTCTAATCCATTCTCAAGTTTTTTTCTTCTAATTTCATTTTTTTTTTATTTTTTATTATTACATTCCTACTATTTGTTAATGAATGTCATAAACTTTTGGGGAAGTAAAACTATTTCTTTTTTGCGTCGGAGATCAAGATTCTATTATACCATTTATTGGGACACGGTCCCTATTTGATGGATTAGCCAAAGAATAACATAAATAAGGTAAATATTTTTATTAAACATTTAATTAAATTCACCTATGAGAAATCATTAAACATTTACATCACTTTGAGCTAAAATAAAAAATGATAATAATATTATGAATGCAACACGCAAGAAGTTTAACCAATACGAGTGGCTACCACTACTTAATAAAAGTCCATCTAGTCCAATAATAAAGATTAAATAAAAGTACATATAGAAAAAAAAAAATTAAAATAGATACCGTATATAACATATGACATTGTGATTAGTCTACAACATGATTGTATTTGGTAATTTCTCCTATTTATCTCGAACTTATATGTCGATGGTTCCAACAATTTAGTTATTAACAACCTTTTAATTTTGTTGCAAAGTGACCTTTAATCATTAACAATATTGTTTGTGTGTTGCAAATTTAGTTTTAAGTTTACTTATTTTATGTATTAATTCCTATTTATAAAAGTTTACTTTGTCCATATATTAATTCCTACTTATAAAACTAATTTATTTTGATATTTGGTTATTCAGGTAGCTGGAAGGACCAAAGTATATGGTGGTATGTTATCATTTGCCACCATAAAAGGCGCGGGTCATTCAGCTGCACCAACTCAACCTTAGAATACATGTTACTGCTGAAGACATTTTCGGAGGGAAAATCACTTCCGAAACACTCTTGATTTTTTTAGTATTTTGTGTAATATCTTTTTGATAGTCTTCAATTATACCTTCATAGTCTGCACTGCCATAGTATTTGTTCTCTTTAATCGTGTTAAGCATCATTGTTTGCTAGAGCTAATGGTTGATTAAAAAAATTAAAATCAATTAAAATAGATGATTGAGAAACAACTGGACAATAACAGTTTATTTTTTGTTTTAGTTGAGTCACCTAGACCAAACACTTGTCTTTTTCGTAATTTTAGTTTGAAATTCTTCACTGATGATATAAAAATGGATCTTGTCTCTTAAAACATGAATATTTCACATGATCTTCGTATGAGTATCTCAAACTACAAACATAAATGAATAAACTATTAAAATATGACTCTTTTTAAATTACAATATAAATAAGGTATTATTTTTTATATTATCATTTAATAATTATTATGTGTTTAAATTTTAAAATATTATTGTATTTTAAACTCAATATTACAATGGGTAGAATGTGTCCTAAACTTTAGTTAGCTAAGTAGGATCAACTTTTATTCTATTTAAGTATAGATAGACGTGTAATGCTTTATATATCTACCAATTAAAGTTAATGGTGTCTTTTTAATTGTCATGAATCATTTTTTGGTACTGTGGTTGCTGCATGTCACCACTAACACTCAAACGTGTCATCTGCTACCTTTTCTTCCACTAACAATATGAAATCTCGTTTAACACTCTCCTACAATCCACATGCTACTAATAGAAACTATATCTTAAAATAGTTCAACCCCATATTAATAGAAACTACTACTTAAAAATATTCAGTCATATTAATAAAAACCATCACATAAAATTATTCCTTCAGCCCCATTTCTTAAAATTATTCATTCAGTCACACCACTTAAACTTATTCAGCCATATTCAGCCATATTATGTCAAATTAAGCCATATTCAACCATATTCAGTCATATTAAGTCACACCACTTAAAATTATTCAGCCATATTCAGTCATATTCAACCATATTCAACCGTATCCAACCACATTCAACAATTTTCAGTCACACCACTTAAAAATTTTCACCCATATTCAACCATATTCAGTCATATTCAGCAATATTCAGCCATATCCAGTTACACAACATAAAATTATTCAGCTCCATACTAAAACCGCTGTTAATACTTTCGCCGTCTCACTTTTACTTTCGTCCTTGTCAAGGTTCACTCTCACTGCCTCACTCTTATTCAGCCACATCTTTGTCTAGATATCTACTAAACTTTTCTCCCACATACACTAACACTCTGAAACCCCCTTAACACCATCTCACTATCCACCACTAAAAGTAGTACCTTCTAGTAATAGAAAATTCCACTTAAAATTATCCAGTCTTATTAAACTTTCCCCCTATTAGCATGTGTCCTCTGCTACCTTTTCCCCCACTAACACTATGAAATCCCCTTTAACACTCTCCCACTATCCACCTCCTACTAATAGAAACCATCTCTTAAAATTGTTCAACCCCATATTAATAAAAACTACCACTTAAAATTATTCCACCATATTAATAGACTTAAAATTATTCAGCCATATTACTAGAAACCACCACTTAAAATTATTCGTTCAGCCCCACTACTTAAAATTATTCATTCATTCACACCACTTAAAATTATTCAGCCCCATATTAATAGAAACCACCAGTTAAAATTATTCAGTCCCATACTGAAACCCCGTTAATACTTTTGCCGCCTCACTCTTACTCTCGTCCTTGTCAAGGCTCACTCTCACCGCCTCACTTTCACTCTAATCGATTCCCAAGTTTTTTTCTTCTAATTTCATTTTTTTTATTTTTTATTATTACATTCCTACTATTTGTTAATGAATGTCATAAACTTTTGAGGAAGTAAAACTTTTTTTTTTTTGCATCGCAGATCAAGATTCCAATATACCATTTATTTGGACGCGGACCTTATTTGATGGATTAGCCAAAGACTTTGGATTGGATACAATGGAGTCTTATAGATCGTTGTATAACATAAATAAGGTAAATATTTTTATTTAACATTTAATTAAATTCACATATGTGCTATCATTAAACATTCACTTCAGTTTGAGCTAAAATAAAAAATGATAATAATATTATTAATGCCACACGCAAGAAGTTTAACAAATATCAGTGGCTGCCACTACTTAACAAAAGTCCATCTAGTCCAATAATAAAGATTAAATAAAAATACATATAGAAGAAAAAATTAAAATTGATACCATATATAACATATGACATTGTGATTAGTCTACAACATGGTTGTATTTCATAATTTGTCCTGTTTATCTCGAACTTATATTACGCACTTAGAATCATTTTATATGTCGATCGTTCCAACAATTTAGCTATTAACAACCTTTTAATTTTGTTGCAAAGTGACTTTTAATCTTAACAATATTGTTTGTGTGTTGCAAATTGATGTTTAAGTTTACTTATTGTATGTATTAATTCTTATTTATAAAAGTTTACTTTTTCCATGTATTAATTCTTATTTATAAAACTTATTTATTTTGATATTTGGTTATTCAGGTAGCTGGAAAGACCAAAGTATATGGTGGTATGTTATCATTTTCCACCATAAAAGGCGCGGGTCATTCAGCTGCACCAACTCAACCTTAGAGTACATGTTATTGCTGAAGACATTTTCGGAAGGAAAATCACTTCCGAAACACTCTTGATTTTTTTAGTATTTTGTGCAATATCTTTTTTATAGTCTTCATTTATACCTTCACAGTCTGCACTGTCATAGTTTTTATTCTCTTTAATCGTGTTAAGCGTCATTGTTTGCTAGAGCTATTGGATGATTAAAAAAATTAAAATCAATTAAAATGGATGATTAAGAAACAACTGGACAATAACAATTTATTTTTTGTTTTAGTTGAGTCACCTAGACAAAACACCTATCTTTTTCGTAAGTTTAGTTTGAAATTATTCACTGGTGATATAAAAACTGATCTTGTCTATTAAAACACGAATATTTCACATGATCTTCGTATGAGTATCTCAAACTACAAACATAAATGAATAAAATATTAAAATATGACTCTTTTTAAATTACAACATAAATAAAGTATTATTTTTTATATTATCATTTAATAATTATTATGTGTTCAACTTTTAAAATATTATTGTATTTTAAACTGAATATTACGATTGGTAGAATATGTCCTAAATTTTAGTAAGCTAACTCACTTTTTATTTAGGTAGGTTATAATTTGAGATTTTTGCAGAATAATTATTATCTGAAGGTGTGTTATAGGATGGTAGTTGAATGCTATCTTTTTGAGACGTAGGATCAACTTTTATTTCATTTAAGTATAGATAGGCGTGTAATGCTTTATATACCTACCAATTAAAGTTAGTGGTGTTTTTTTAGTTGTCAATAACCATTTTTTGGTACCGTGGCTGCTGTATGTCACCACTAGTAGTCCACTATCACCCACTAAATATAGTACCTTTTAGTCTTATGAATTTTTCCCTTATTAACACCTCAAAAGTGTCATCTGCTACCTTTTCCTCCACTAACACTATGAAATCCCCTTTAACACTTTCCCACTATCCATTTGCTACTTATAAAAACCATTTCTTGAAATAGTTCAGCCCCACATTAATAGAAACTACTACTTAAAAATATTCAGCCATATTAATAAAAACCACCACTTAAAATTATTCCATTAGCCCAATTTCTTAAAATTATTCATTCAGTCGTACCACTTAAAATTATTGAACCATATTCAGTCATATTCAATCATATTCAGCCATATTCAACCATATTTAACAATATTCAGTCATATTAACTCACACCACTTAAAATTATTCAGTCATATTCAGTCATATTCAACCATATTCAACCGTATTCAGCCACATTCAGCAATCTTCCGTTACACCACTTAAAATTTTTCAGCCATATTCAACCATATTCAGTGATATTCATTCATATTCAACAATATTCAGTTACACCACCTAAAATTATTCAGCCCCATACTGAAATCGCTGTTAACACTTTCGCTGCCTCACTCTTATTCTCGTCCTTGTCAAGGTTCACTCTCACTGCCTCACTCTTATTCAGCCACACATTTGTCTAGATATCTACTAAACGTTTCTCCCACTTACACTAACACTCTGAAACTCCCTTAACACCATCTCACTATCCACCACTAAAAGTAGTACCTTCTAGTAATAGAAACTTTCACTTAGATTTATCCAGCCTTACTAAACTTTTCCCCTATTAACACATATCCTTTGCTACCTTTTCCCCCACTAACACTATGAAATCCCCTTTAACACTCTTCCACTATCCACCTCCTACTAATAGAAACCATCTCTTAAAATTGTTCAGCCCCATATTAATAGAAACTACCACTTCAACCATATTAATGGACTTAAAATTATTCAGCCATATTAATAGAAAACACCACTTAAAATTGTTCCTTCAGTCCCACCACTTAAACTTATTCATTCAATCACACCACTTAAAATTATTCAGCCCCATATTAATAAAAACCACCACTTAAAATTATTCAGCCCCATACTGAAACCCCGTTAACACTTTTGCCGCCTCACTCTTACTCTCCTCCTTGTCAAGGCTCACTCTCGCCGCCTCACTTTCACTCTAATCGATTCCCAAAATTTTTTTCTTCTAATTTCATTTTTTTTATTTTTTATTATTACATTCCTACTATTTATTAATGAATGTCATAAACTTTTGAGGAAGTAAAACTTTTTTTTTCCTCGGAGATCAAGATACCATTTATTGGGACACGGTCCTTATTTGATGGATTAGCCAAAGACTTTGGATTCGAAACAACGGAGTCTTATAGATTGTGGTATCACATAAATAAGATAAATATTTTTATTAAACATTTAATTAAATTCACAAATGTGCAATCATTAAACATTCACATCACTTTGAGCTAAAATAAAAAATGATAATAATATTATGAATGCAACACACAAGAAGTTTCACCAATACCAGTGGCTGCCACTACTTAACAAAAGTCCATCTAGTCCAATAATAAAGATTAAATAAAAGTACATATAGAAAAAAAAAATTAAAATAGTCTACAACATGGTTGTATTTGATAATTTCTCCTATTTATCTCGAATTTATATTAAGCAGTTAAAACCATTTTATATGTCGATGGTTCCAACAATTTAGTTATTAACAACCTTTTAATTTTGTTGCAAAGTGACCTTTAATCATTAACAATACTATTTGTGTGTTGCAAATTGAATTTTAAGTTTACTTATTCTATGTATTAATTCATATTTACTAAAGTTTACTTTTTCCATGTATTAATTCCTATTTATAAAACTAATTTATTTTGATATTTGGTTATTCAGGTAGCTGGAAGGACCAAAGTATATGGTGGTATGTTATCATTTGCCACCATAAAAGGCACAGGTCATTCAGCTGCACCAACATAACCTTAGAATACATGTTATTGCTGAAGACATTTTCTGAGGGAAAATCACTTCCGAAACACTCTTGACTTTTTTATAGTCTTCAATTATACCTTTATAGTCTACACTGCCATAGTCTTTGTTCTCTTTAAGCGTGTTAAGCATCATTGTTTGCTAGAGCTAATGAATGATTAAAAAAAATTAAAATCAATTAAAATGGATACCCCCTTAACACTATCTCACAATCCACCACTAAAAGTAGTACCTTCTAGTAATAGAAACTTTCACTTAAAATTATCCACCCTTACTAAACTTTTCCCCTATTAACACGGGACCTTCGCTACTTTTTCCCCCACTAACACTATGAAATCCCCTTTAACACTCTTCTACTATCCACCTCCTACTAATAGAAACCATCTCTTAAAATTGTTCAGTCCCATATTAATAAAACTACCACTTAAAATTATTCAACCATATTAATAGACTTAAAATTATTCAGCCATATTCATAAAAACCACCACTTAAAATTATTCCTTTAACCCCACCCCTTAAAATTATTCATTTAGCCACACTACTTAAAATTATTCAGCCCCATATTAATAAAAACCACCACTTAAAATTATTCAGCCCCATACTAAAACCCCTTTAACAATCTCGCCACCTTCGTCCTGCTCTCGTCCTTGTCAAGGCGCACTAACACCGCCTCACTTTCACTTTGATCGATTCCCAAGTTTTTTTTCTTCTAATTTCATTTTTTTATTTTTTAATATTACATTCCTACTATTTGTTAATTAATGTCATAAACTTTTGAGGAAGTAAAACTTTTAATGAATCTCACCGCCTCACTTTCACTCTGATCTATTCTTAAGGTAACAGTAACCTTAATCATCGTTGTTGTTTGTGTTCACTTTTTGTTTACGGTTTGATTTTTTATATTAACATTTGATTTTATCATATGTTTATAGGTACTGATGAAGAGTTATTCAGCCACATATTTTTCTAGGTATCTACTAACCTTTTCTCCCAATAACACTATCACTCTGAAACCCCCCTTAACACGCTCTCACTATCAACCACTAAAAGTAGTACCTTCTAGTAATAGAAACTACCACATATAATTATCCAGCCTTACTAAACTTTTCCCCCATTAACATGTGTCCTATGCTACCTTTTTTCCCACTAACACTATGAATCCCCTTTAACACTCCCCCATTATCCACCTCCTACAAATAGAAACCACCTCTTAAAATTGTTCAGCCCCATATTAATAGAAACTACCACTTACAATTTTTCGATCATACTAATATAAACCACCACTTAAAATTATTCCTACAGCCCTACACTTAAAATTAATAGAAATCACAACTAAAAATTATTCAGCCATATTAATAGAAACCACTACCGAAAATTATTCCTTCAGCCCCATTTCTTAAAATTATTTATTTAGTTACACCACTTAAAATTATTCAACCATATTCAGCCATATTCAGTCATATTCAGCCATATTCAACTGTATTCAGCCACATTCAGCAATCTTCAGTCACACCACTTCAACTTTTTGAGCCATATTCAACCATATTCAGTCATATTCAGCTATATTGAGTTACACCACTTAAAATTATTCAGCCCCATAATGAAACTGCTGTTAACACTTTTGCCGCCTCACTCTTACTCTCGTCCTTGTCAAGGTTCACTCTCACTGCCTCACTCTTATTCAGCCACATATTTGTCTAGATATCTACTAAACTTTTCTCCCACATACGCTAACACTCTGAAACCCCCTTAACACCATCTCACTATCCACCACTAAAAGTAGTACCTTCTAGTAATAGAAAATTCCACTTAAAATTATCCAGTCTTATTAAACTTTCCCCTATTAACACGTGTCCTTTGCTACTTTTTCCCCCACTAATACTATGAAATCCCCTTTAACACTCTTCCACTATCCACCTCCTACTAATAGAAACCATCTCTTAAAATTGTTCAGTCCCATATTAATAGAAACTACCACTTAAAATTATTCAACCATATTAATAGACTTAAAATTATTCAGCCATATTCATAGAAACCACCACTTAAAATTATTCCTTCATCCCCAACACTTAAAATTATTCATTCAGTCACACTACTTAAAATTATTCATCCCCATATTAATAGAAACCATCACTTAAAATTATTCAGCCCCATACTAAAACCCCGTTAACACTCTCGCCGCCTCATTCTTACTCTCGTCCTTGTCAAGGCTCACTCTCACCGCCTCACTTTCACTCTAATTGATTCCCAAGTTTTTTTCTTCTAATTTCATTTTTTTATTTTTTATTATTACATTCCTACTATTTGTTAATGAATGTCATAAACTTTTGAGGAAGTAAAACTTTTAATGAATCTCACCGCCTCACTTTCACTCAGATCTATTCTTAAGGTAACAATAACCTTAATCATGGTTGTTGTTTGTGTTCACTTTTTGTTTAGCGTTTGATTTTTTATATTAACATTTGATTTTATCATTTGTTTATAGGTACCGATGAAGATTTATTCAGCCACATATTTTTCTAGGTATCTACTAACCTTTTCTCCCAATAATACTATCAGTCTTAAACCCCCTTAACACACTCTCACTATCTACCACTAAAAGTAGTACCTTCTAGTAATAGAAACTACCACATATAATTATCCAGCCTTACTAAACTTTTCCCCCATTAACATGTGTCCTATGCTACCTTTTCTCCCACTAACACTGTGAAATCCCCTTTAACACTCTCTCATTATCTACCTCCTACTAATAGAAACCACCTCTTAAAATTGTTCAGCCCTATATTAATAAAAACTACCACTTACAATTATTCGGCCATACTAATATAAACCACCACTTAAAATTATTCCTACAGCTCTATACTTAAAATTAATAGAAACCACCACTAAAAATTATTCAGCCATATTAATAGAAACCACTACTGAAAATTATTCAGCCCCACACTGAAACCCCGTTAACACCCTACTACTATCCACCACTGAAAGAAGAAACCACCACTTAAAATAGTTTGCCCCTAACTCCTTTCTTAAATTTTGTGTATATATTCGTTAAGTTAATATTTCATACCTTCTCTTACTCTCTGGCATCATATTTTTTACTAGCATTTTCTTTATCAGTTCTTATTACTATCTTCCAAAATCATGTCTTCAAAAAAATATCTATTTGTTTTCGTTATAGCAATGATTTGTGTTCGTGTAATACCAATCATTGCAGAAACATATCGAATAAACTTGCCTTACCAACCTCATCATTTTGCTGGAAACAAATTGGTGGACGAACTTCAACAAAGAGCATTATTTTACTAGGTAATATGAATACAATGGCACAATGCAATTAGTTAATAATTAATTAGAATTATGTTCTAGAAAGATTATGCTTCTAACAATATTTTGTGGTTTTTGAAGGGCCTGGTTGTTCTTCGGTTGGAGCTGGAGCCTTCATCGAACATGGTCCATTCAAACCAATAGAAAATGGCCTTGTTAAAAACAACTATAGTTGGAACAAGGGTAATTCAACAACTTAACAGTTATATTTTGTGTGTTGAATTTTAATAAATCTTCTCTTAAAAATTGTTTTTGTATTTTGGAAATTCTTGTTACAGAAGCTAATATGCTATACTTGGACTCACCTGCTGGTGTTGGATTCACCTACGCAGCCAATAAGTCATTCCATGACTTAGTGACCGATGAAATGACAGGTTGCCCTTAACATGGCATATATTAACAATCTTTTCTATTGTCTTTAAACTTCCATGAATATGTAGTGAACTTTTTTCCCCTTCTTTTTTGGTTAAGATATTTGTATTTTATTTAAAAATAAACTTGATTTTATAGGAAAATGATAATGTAAAATTAGACTGTTTCATTTAAAACACAATCATCACAAAATCAATTTAATTCATATAATCATAAAACATACATTCTTAGTTTATTTTATATTTAGATTATGATATTATCTTTCTTAAGATCTAATTTTTGTTCATTATTTACAGCAAAAGATAATCTTGCATTTCTTCAACATTGGTTCACTAAATTTCCAAAGTTCATAAACAATTAACTCTTCATTTCAGGGGAGAGTTATGCATGTAATGTATTTGTGCGGAATGAAGTAATTTTATTTTTATTATGTAAGTTATGATAATAATGCATAGTTATGATCAGGTCATTTTGCCCCCCAACTTGAACAATTCATCATTCAAACCAAGATCTGTTTTAATTTGAAGGAAATAGTTGTAAGTACACATATTTGGGAGATTTAAAATAATTATAGAATAAAAACACTCAATATTGCAACAATGTTCCTTGGTTTACTATGTTCAGTACGATTAACTCTAGTATTTATGATCATATTTGCAGAAAAGGAATCCTCTCCTAGAGTTTAATACTGACTATAACTTTAGAGGTGAATTTTTAGGGGCTCTTGGGTTGATATCAGACTCCACCTATGAAATGCTCACAAAAGTTTCCAAATATTCCCAATTAAAAAGAGGATATGTAAGTGGCAGTTATTTTGATTCATTTGATATATCTAATGATGTCTTCCAACCTCCTAAAACACAATTGATGGATGCACTTGTATAAATATTTCAACCATTTTTGTCACTTTTAAATTTCTTTTTGATGTGTTCATTTTCTCATGCTTTTTTTTTTTTTGATGTAGCAAGAAAAATTTGAAAGAGTTTTTTGAGCTGCAGACGAAACTATTAATTATTTGATTAAGAAAGTAGTTAATGCTCTTCATGCTAAGCTTGTGGGGATCATCACATGGAGAACTTGCAGTGTGTAAGATTTGTAGTTTGAAAAATGACTTAAAATTTAAGTTTAGAACTTATTATATTTTTAATTTCAAAATACCACATTTACATTGATGGTTATGGTTGAGACTCGGTCATAAATTGAGAGTCAGTATGTTATTTTTTTTTTCATTCTACAAACCACTTATGAAGGTATTAAAAATTACTTTTAAAGTTATCTTAAAAATAAGTTCCTGTTTGTATTAAACAAGAAATTAACTCAATTTGTCTATATTTGTATTGAATGCTAAAACATTTTCTATTCTATTTTAGAGCTTTCAAAAATGATGTACAAAATATTGAATCTTCAACCATATCTCTTTTGGGGGCACTTCTTAAATCAGGTGTAAGAGTTATGATTTTTAGGTTAGTAAGTTTTTTTGTTAAAATTTCATTTTTATTTTATTTTTTATTATTACATTCCTAGTATTTATTAATGAATGTCATAAACTTTTGAGTAATTAAAACTATTTTTTTTTTTTACATCGGAGATCAAGATTCTATTATACCATTTATTGGGACACGATACTTATTTGATGGATTGACCAAAGACTTTGGATTGGATACAACAGAGTCTTATAGATTGGGATATAACATAAATAAGGTAAATATTTTTATTAAACATTTAATTAAATTCACATATGTGCAATCATTAAACATTCACGTCACTTTGAGCTAAAATAAAAAATGATAATTATAATATTATGAATGCAACACGCAAGAAGTTTAACCAATACCAGTGGCTGCCACTACTTAACAAAAGTCCATCTAGTCCAATAATAAAGATTAAATAAAAGTACATATAGGGAGAAAAAAAATTAAAATAGATACCATATATAACATATGACATTGTGATTAGTCTACAACATGGTTGTATTTCGTAATTTCTCCTATATATCTCGAACTTATATTATGCAGTTAAAATCATTTTATATGTCGATGGTTCCAATAACAACCTTTTAATTTCGTTGCAAAGTGACCTTTAATCATTAACAATATTGTTTGTTTGTTGCAAATTAAATTTTTAGTTTACTTATTCTATGTATTAATTCCTATTTATAAAAGTTTACTTTTTCCATGTATTAATTCCTACTTATAAAACTAATTTATTTTGATATTTGGTTATTCAGGTAGCTAGAAGGACCAAAGTATACGGTGGTATGTTATCATTTGCCACCATAAAAGGCGCGGGTCATTCAGCTGCACCAACTCAACCTTAGAGTACATGTTTTTGCTGAAGACATTTTCGGAAGGAAAATCACTTACGAAACACTCTTGATTATTTTTGGTATTTTGTGCAATATCTTTTTTATAGTCTTCAATTATACTTTCATAGTTTGCACTGCCATAGTCTTTCTTCTCTTTAATCGTATTAAGCATCATTGTTTGCTTGAGCTAATGGATGATTAAAAAAATTTAAATCAATTAAAATGGATGATTAAGAAACAACTGGACAATAACAGTTTATTTTTGGTTTTAGTTGAGTCACCTAGACAAAACACCTATCTTTTTTGTAATTTTAGTTTGAAATTCTTCACTGATGATATAAAAACTGATCTTGTCTCTTAAAATACGAATATTTCACATGATCTTCGTATGAGTATCTCAAACTACAAACATAAATGAATCAAATGTTAAAATATGAATCTTTTTAAATTACAACATAAATAAATTATTATTTTTTATATTATCATTTAATAATTATTGTGTGTTCAACTTTTAAAATATTATTGTATTTTAAACTGAATATTACGACGGGTAGAATGTGTCCTAAACTTTAGTTAGCTAACTAACTTTATATTTTGGTAGGTTATAATTTGAGATTTTTGCAGAATAATTTTTCTATGAAGATGTGTTATAGGATGGTAGTTAGATGCTATCTTTTTGAGACATTGGATCAACTTTTATTTCATTTAATTATAGATAGGCGTGTAATGCTTTATATACCTACCAATTAAAATTAGTGGTGTCTTTTTAATTGTCAAGAATCATTTTTTGGTACAGTGGCTGCTGCATGTGACCAAATTGTTTAATTATTTTCTAGTTGTGTCTTTTTAACGACACGACTTTTTATTTTTGTCCACCTTTATTGTTGTGTGTGTGTTTTTATATATTTTGAAGAAACTACCATAACCTCACCCCCAACCTCTCACTTTCCTCCCTATTTCCTCTATTCTTGCACCCTTTGATGTTTGTTGAGGTTGACATTTTATATTTTTGAGTTTTTAAGCAAAATACTTACACTTTCAGTACTCACTAAATCGACAATTTTTTTTATCAAATTATTTTTATCGTAACAAAACACTTATAATGTCTTAAATATGGTTGAAAAATATCATTTAAAAATTTAAAAAATTCATATAAATGACTTAAAAGTAAGGAACAAAAAAAGATGTATTAAAAAAAAGATGTATTAGTTTCATCTCTTCATTAAAAAAAGATATATATTAAATTCATATATATATAGATTTCATTAAAAAAAGATGTATTAGTTTCATTTCTTCACATTTGAAGGTTAAACCTCTCAGGCTTAAACATTTATGGCTTTGCTAAGTTTCTTGAGTCTTTTGTTGGATCTCTAGGTGCCGATCATACTCGTGTTCCCTAATCATATAAAACTATATCAATAATAATGAAATAATAATGTGTTAACCTTTTAAAAAAGTGTTTGAGAAACATTGTTGAATTAGTGTGGTATCTATGCGATGCATGAGCAAAATTATATGTGATATTTGAGGGTAGATATTTTGAATATGATTTAACATTTTTGTTTGATTTGTGAATATATTTTATTTTATAGTAATGTTATTAGAACAAAAATTGATACAATAAAAAATAATGTTATTTAAATATAAAATTTGACAAAAAAAAAAAGACATAAACAAAATACATTGATATTTTATGAAAAATAAAACATGACTCCTACTGTATTTCATATAGTATTATATTTGTATCAAGTTTTGTGTTCCAATAACATTACTCTAAAATAGAACCTACATACAATATCATATATATTACAAAGATATCACTTTTTATATTTATATTCTAATATACAATATTATATTTATGTACCAATAATATTACTCATAATTTTATATTATAGTAACTACTTGACCTATTAATATTTTGTTACAACAAAAAGGATATAGGTTTGTACTTATGGGGAATAAACACAAAAAACACAATAACAAGTAATACGCAACATATATAAAATGTCCCTTACTTGCAAGAACCTGTGAGGAGCAACAACAAATATATAACAACAAATTAATCAAAATAAAGGACGTAATGAACTCTGATATTTTAACGTGAAAACCCCTTAATGCAAGGGTAAAAATCACGGATCGTCCAGACCAAAGAAATAGCTTCACTATAATCAAATAAGGATACAAGAGAGTTTCAAAATAATGCACAGAGTGTGCCTACAACCAGCCAAAACAACAAAGCAATAAAGCCTACATATGAAAAACAAGAAGAAGAAAAACACCAAAAAAACTGTTGTTGTATGAGCACGATTTCTCCCTCTCTAAACGTAGTTTCAACGATCCGACCGTTGAAAACGAAGACCTGAATACTACGAACCTGCTATACAATATTTGGATCTTTCTCCACATAGGAAGGGAGCCCAATACCCAACATGTACTTGGTATGTAATGTTAATTTATTAATTATATTTGAACAAAGTTAATCCAATTTATTTTTATGTACATAATATTATTTTTAATTGCAGTTTTAGTTTTTCTATTTTTACCAACTTGCAGAATTAATTCTCTTATTTTAAGACTTGATAGATGTAACACCCAAATACTATACAATCCACTTATTATTATTTTACTAATAAGTCTATCATTTATATTTTTTTTCTTCATAATTCACGTATTTAAACTAATTCCTTATATATCTTATTTAATCGTAAATGATCGTTAGTTATTCAAGTGAAGTTTAGTTTATAAAATTCTCACTAGTGTGCTTGTTATAGTTGGAGAATGAATTAGAAATAAATCTAATAGAAATCCTAAGTGCTACCTTCAGTAGCCTATTTTGTAATCAAATATAACTTGTCATCAACAAAATTTCAAGGGGAACGATTGACAATTTTCACCATGCTCGCCTTACTTAAAATTCAATTGTTAGAAAAGAAAAAAAAAAAGAAAGAAAAGAAGAGGAAAAGTGAGAAAGAAGAAGAAAATACTCACCTTACCGATACATGCAAATCTCAAGAATGACTCATCACTTAGTAAAGAAAGAAAATAAAATTTCATCCTCATCCTCATCAATAATTATTAAGAGTGCATGTTAGGTGTTTTTATAAATAACTATGAAGAGTTGTTGTTTTATTATGATTGTTGATTGCTCTGGTTGTTTTATTATGATTGTTGATTGTTGTCTTTGAACTCAAATAGTTATACCTTTGAAATTTTGTTCATAACTTTCTCCATAAATAGTATTTTTAGCTGATTTCTTTCTCATTAGAAACTAGAATTAATTGTATTTCAAATAGGAATTGATTTCACTCTTTTTCATTAAGAATTAATAGATAAAGTTGAGTTACAAGTTGAAAAATAATTTTTTTTTCTGTTTTTGTATATGTATAACATAATTTATTAAATTTTATTAATTGGATGCCTATTATGGAGAATAAAAATTATAATCATAAATTAGACATCTTAAGTTTTCCACAATGTTATTATTTATTTAAATCAGACATCGTTTAATATTTTAATTAATTAATAAAGTTATAGTATTTTCTGCATAAAAAGATTATGATGTAACTGAGTTAAAATGAGTATAACAGAAGCAATAAAAATCGGTTTTGAGTGAAATCGATTGGACTTGAAAGTTTATTCCTATTAATTTGTTATTGTAAATTTTTATAAGTTTATATTAAATTTACAAATTTTTGTGATTTTATAAAGTTGATTGTTCTGTTTTATAAGTTAGTCTGCATTAATCATCTTAAAATATCTATATCTTGACCTAGGAAATTCGTTTTCGAGTGAAACCTGTTGGGTTTGGAGGAAGACATATGGTAGTTTTATAAAATTTAAAATTTTACTATACATAAAAATATTTCAACAGTATTGTAAACACAGTTGTTCTTTTATGAGATTATTAGGTAATGTTGTTGACTTTAGAATACCATTACTTGAGTTATATAGATCAGTTTCGAGTAAAATCAATTGTGTTTAAAAGCTTAAATATAACCCTCTTTTCTAGAAGTTTGGTCTTAATTATGTGACACTGCTTAGAGAATTAACTATGTCTCGTCTTACGAAAAGAGGTTATTTAAGTAGAGAGTATTGGGTGAAACCAATGTAGTCTTTATGACTTACTTGTTATATAAAGTTTAAGTTGTTCGATTACTCATGTCTAGTGCCTTTAATTGTTTGAAAGGTTTCAGGTAAAAGAGGTACTTGAGTATAGCTTACAAATAAATAGTATTTTATCAAATCGATGATAGTTTGTCGAGAGGATTTTCAATGCTTAGCACATCACCATAGTTGGGAAACATCAATAATTGTTTTTAATAAATCTATGTTTCTCAGTTTTATGGTGACTGTGTCAGGGCGATCTTTTTTAGGTAAACAGGTAAACAAGTAAACATTAAAAGTCTGATGA
The DNA here is from genome assembly GCA_037974775.1 of Cicer pinnatifidum. Classification (NCBI taxonomy): domain Eukaryota; kingdom Viridiplantae; phylum Streptophyta; class Magnoliopsida; order Fabales; family Fabaceae; genus Cicer; species Cicer pinnatifidum. The sequence goes on along the minus strand of JBBPBR010000001.1, from coordinate 31,344,358 downwards.
GTATCCGAATTTTTCACCAATCCTTCAATGTCATGAGTCGGAACCGAGTCATGTCTTGAGTCTAAATTCGAGATATAGTTTAATTAAGTCTCACTTGAAAATTGTTATAAAGTTTGTAAATTGTTTAGCATTCTAAGTTATTTAAAAGAATTTACATACAAATTTCTATTTATTTACAAGCAATTAGATATTTTTGACTTGAAAATTTTAGTTTCATCTGCATTGTGTACAATTTTTTTATAAATAAATCATAGTTAAATTTTAGGCGTTACCATAGATTTGGTTCATCTCTCTAAATTTTTAACTAAAAAATATTGATTTGATATATTTAAACGATGTAACATATGATACTATGATATTGAATGATTAATGCTTATGAAATTGTAATAAAAGACCATAAAAACTTTAGTTTCAATTTATAAAATTATTTATTTTATAATTTCATTAATAACTTATAAATAATTAATGTATCTAGTTGATTCTACGACACGAATTTTTATATGGCATCATTTAAAATGTATTAAATCACTATTTTTTTAGTTAAAAAATCTGAAAGAAGGATCAAAATTGTCGAATTTTAAAATAAAAAGATTAATTATTCAAATTGATGAAATTAAAAGATCAAAATTAAAATAATTATTTTTAATTCAACTCAATATAATGAATTTTCTCTAAATAACAAGATGTCTTGTCAAAATAATAGTAATAAATAAATGAAACAAAGTAGTGGTACTGGCACTAGTTATACACTATCCGAAATATTATATGAACACAAAAATTTAACACAAACACAACACATAAGCTATGTTTGTATTTAGGGTACATACAAGAAGAGAGAGTAGGTGCCACTGTTGGTATATTGGCCTCTATCCTTAGGAAGTTTTATACAATATTACTAACAAGATTATCTAATTTTTTCCTAAGTGATGAACTTAATATTAAAACCAACTTGTTTAATATTAATTCCAATTTTAACAGTAATATATTTGATACCTGTTCAAAAGATTATTCAAGACAGAGATTCACAAACACATGTATTATCAAGATACAGAGTAGAGATTCAAAGCTTATTCAAAACATACATTCAAGAACAAACATTCAAGAACTATTCAAAATAGACATTCAAGAACACATGCATTAACAATATAAAGAGAAGAGAGAAAGAGAATTATGAAATCGATTCTTTAAAACGATTTTTCAAATCTTCAATCGATTCATCAATCGATTGGATTGATGTATACTTCAGCATTTATAGCTACCTGTGAGTACTAAATCGATTATGAAATCGATTATCGTGTTTTATATTATCACAGTAGAGAAGCTTTGTAGCATAAATCGATTATAAAATCGATTTTGTAATGCTGAATTTAGATTTTGACACAGGATAGTCGATTTACAAATCGATTTATCTATTTCCAGTTAGTTAGATTATAGGAAACATCGATGTCTCAATCAATTTGTCACAGAGATCATATTTCATTTTGATCTATTATACCAAGTTTCATTCTAATATAGAAGAAACTTTCCTTGGGTAAAGCTTTGGTAAATATATCAGCTAATTGATCAAAAGTATTAATATATTCAAGCATGATATTACCATTTTGGTTTTGATCCTTAATGAAATGATGTATAATCTCTATTTGCTTTGTTCTTGAGTGCATAACAGGATTCTTTGTTATATTTATGGCACTAGTGTTGTCACACATTATAGGCACAGTTCTAAGATCATCACCAAAGTCAGAAAGGTGTTGTTTCATCCATAATACTTGTGCACAACAACTTCCAGCAGCTACATATTCAACCTCAGCTGTTGAAAGTGCAACACTATTTTGTTTCTTGCTATGCCAAGATACAAGTGAATTCCCTAATAGATGGTGTCACGACCCGAAAATTTAATGCCGTGACCGGCGCACAAGCTATTCTCCTAGCCTGGCAAGCCTATCGACTAACTTAACAATTAAATTGCTCTCTAACCATTTAAAAATATATATATGCTTTTCTCGAAATTTCGACAGAGTATCCTCTGTAATTTCAACATTTCCCAAATTTTTTAAAATCCCTGTTCAGTTTTCAATTCAGTCAAAATTCAGATAACATAATTAAATTGTTTAATACACTTCCCAAAAAAATAAATAGACTTTCTAAACTCCAAAATAGCTGCAATTACATAGACTCAACAACTGTTACAAAAATGGTCCTCGATCAAAGAGGCCTACCAAAGAAATATTGAGACTTGAATCAAATAACAGATTCTACTCAGCTGCCTGCGAATCTGAAAAAGATAAGCAACATAAAGGGGTAAGTCACAAAGACTTAGTGAGGAGACAACAACCACCATCAATTAGAAGGGAAACACAAAAGGCACGAATAACTGTTAAATCGCTTGACAAAAATATTAAAAATCCAGTGAATAACAATACGAAATCAAAATGAACAACCTTAGAATCATCATAAAAATCAAACAAGTAACAATACAAATTTTTAGAACCAAGAGGCGGCTTTATCTCATTGATAGCCCTCTCCTCCTAAGGTGGCCTTTCCCTTAGGGGCGGCTCCATCTAACGGATGGCCCTCTCCTCTCAATCCCGCAACGCATCATCACATATCAATTAGGGAGCTACATCACGTTGATAGCCCTCTCCTCCTACGGATGACCTATCTCGTAGGGGCGGCTCCATCTAACGGTTAACTCTCCCTAATCGACACGTGGTAACTAGGTGCACCTAACACAGTTAACGATTTAATAATTATAACAACGATTTCCCAAAACACACGTTTAAAATCATTTCATCGAAATTCATGAAAAATATATTCAATCTCATAACAAATAAATATTTAAATAATTTAACTCATACGTAAATCCAACAAATAACATATTATATAACAAAGACCATTAAATTAAATAATTGACGAAATTGAGATAAAATTCAAAGGTTGTGTTTCCCAAAATTTTCAATAAATACTTTAATATAGAAAACAAGAAAAATAATAATAATAATAATAACAGTATAAAATATATGACGATGATCGTCGTCAACTCACAGCTATGGAGAATCGTCTAACTTTGCTCTCTAACAACTCTCAGAGTAGCCGGCAGGATCTCAGCGGACAAATCTGGGTATCAAGAATATTTCCAAGTCTTTAGAAAAATCTATTCTAAAATTAAACTAACTCTAGAAAACCCTAAAAATCATCTAAATCTACTCTGAGCATAAAATAAGGTTTTTAAACAAAGCTACATTTTTCTATGAATTTATACTAGGATTAGAGTTGTGTACTTACCTCAAAGAGTTTCAATCAACAACTCTCAGGAGATGAATACCCTTTTCTCTAGAGCACAAATCCTAACTCAAAATCCTAACCAAGAGCCTTTTTCAATGGTTGTGAGGAGGTTAAATTCATTTTAATAATGGTTGATGGTTTGGGTATTATAGAGAGGAAAGAATGAAGGAGAAGGGAAGGGAAAGAAAGAAAAAAGAAACAACAATGGGGGGAGGGGAGGTTTCTGCCGAGGAAGAGGGAGAGAGAAAAGGAAGGAGGAAATGTAGGAGTGAAATAGAAAGAGAGAGAGAAAGGAGTATTTGGTGGGTTTTATTTATTTAATTATTATTATTATTATTATTATTACTTATTATTATTATAAAAAAAAAAGAGGCACGGACGTGTCAGATGGCAAGTACCAGATGTACTTTTTCTGTCTAATTTGCAACCTGCAAAATCAGAATCAGAATAGCCAACAAGAGTGCAAGTTGATCCCTTAGGATACCATAAACCTAGATTCTTTTGACTGCACTTAGATGGGATTCCTTAGGATTAGCTTGATATCTTGCACACATGCAGACACTAAACATAATGTCAGGTCTACTAGCTGTAAGATATAATAAAGATCCTATCATGCCTCTAAACATGGTCACATCTACAGATTTTCCCTTTTCATCTTTCTCTAAATGACAAGCTTGACTCATGGGTGTATCAATGGATTTAAATGTATCAAAGCCAAACTTCTGTAAGATATAATAAAGATCCTATCATGCCTCTAAACATGGTCACATCTACAGATTTTCCCTTTTCATCTTTCTCTAAATGACAAGCTTGACTCATGGGTGTATCAATGGATTTAAATGTATCAAAGCCAAACTTCTTTAAAAGATCATTACAATACTTAGCTTGACTTAGGAAAATACCATTCTTGCTTTGATTGATTTGAAATCCTAAGAAGAAGGTTAATTCTCCCATCATGGACATTTCAAATCTTCTTTTCATCATATTTTCAAATTCTTTGCAAAGCTTACTGTTTGTGGATCCAAAAATTATGTCATCAACATAAATTTGGACAAGCAGAATGTCTTTTCCCTTTTTCTTTATAAAGAGTGTTTTATCAACATTTCCTCTTAAAAAGTCTTGCTGTAAGAGAAAATTACTGAGTTTTTCATACCAAGCTCTTGGAGCTTGTTTCAATCCATAGAGAGATTTTGTTAGTTTATAAACATGGTTTGGAAAAGCAGGATCCTCAAATCTTGGATTTTGACTAACATAAACCTCCTCTTGGATATCTCCATTCAGAAAAGCACTCTTTACATCCATTTGATACAATTTAAAATCCATGATACAAGCATAAGCAAGCAGAATCCTAATTGCTTCTAATCTGGCTACAAGCGCATAAGTTTCATCATAATCAATACCCTCCTCCTGATTGTAACCTTTAGCAACTAGTATAGCCTTATTCCTTGTTATTACTCAATTTTCATCCATCTTATTCCTAAACACCCAACTAGTTCCAATTATATGTTTGTTTTTTGGTTTAGGAACTAAGATCCATACTTTGTTTCTCTCAAATTGATTAAGCTCTTCTTGCGTGGCAATTATCCAATCGTTGTCCATGAGAGCTTCTTTAATATTTTTAGGTTCTGCATGAGACATAAAGGCTGTGAAATTACAGAAGTGTCTAAGGGATTTTCTAGTAGCAACTCCTTTAGAAATTTCTCCTATTATGTTATCAATGGGATAGTTTTTGTTAAATTTCCATTCCTTAGGTAAGCCATCTTCCCTTATAGGTTCTATACAATCAATGTTAGTTGGAGGTACTGTTTCATTAGGTTCTTTTGGATCAGATTCTACAATTTCATCCAGAGAATCACCAACTATAAGAGGGGTGATGTTCAAGTTTTTAGTAAACATTTCATCAAATTTTACATGAACAGATTCCTCTATAGTTTTAGTTCTTTTATTGTAGATCTTATAGGCCTTACTAGATTGTGAATAGCCTAGAAAAATTCCCTCATCTGCCTTAGAGTCAAATTTCCCTAGATGCTCTTTTCCATTATTTAGCACAAAACACTTGCATCCAAAGACTCTAAAATAGGAAATGTTTGGTTTTCTACCTTTGTATATTTCATAGGGTGTTTTTCTAAGTATAGGTCTAATTAGAACTCTATTTATCACATGTGTAGCTGTGTTTATTGCATCAGCCCAAAAGTATTTTCGAAGATTAGAGTCATTAAGCATTGTTCTAGCAAGTTCTTCTAGAGACCTATTCTTCCTTTCTACAACTCCATTCTGTTGTGGAGTTCTTGGGGCTGAGTAAATGTGGTGAATTCCATTTTGTTCACAATAATTGTCAAAGGATTCATTTTGAAATTCTCCACCATGATTACTCTTAACGGAAATTATTTTCTGATTTGCCTCATTTTGAACTTGATTTGCAAATTTTTTGAAAATTGAGAAGGCATCACTTTTGTGAGACAGAAAATAAGTCCATGTATATCTAGAGTAATCATCAACTAAAACCTAGCCATACATATTTCCTCCAAAACGTTTTACTTGAGATGGACCAAATAGATCCATGTGAATTAATTGTAGAACTTTATTAGTTTGTACTAAGTCTATTGGTGGGAAATAGGACTTAACTAATTTACTTTTCTCACAAGAGTCACACAATTTATCCTTAGTAAACTTTATGTTTGGAAGACCTAGCACTAGTTGTTTACTAACAAGTTTGTTAAGATGATCTATATGTATGTGAGCTATTCTCTTATGGCACACCAATCTTCATCAGATTTAGATAACAAACAGCAAACAGTATTTGCAGGCAAAGTAACAAGATTAATCATGTATATATTATTTATCCTTTCACCTACCAATTTTATGCTATCATCTTCCTTGTGCTCAAGTGTACAAGTATGTGATGTAAAATATACCTGGAATACTTTATCGCAAAGCTGACTAATACTGAGCAAATTATGTTTCAAACCTTCTACATATAGGACATTCTTGATGACTATTGTTGATTCACTTCCTATGTCTCCAACACCACATATTTTACCTTTATTGTTGTCACCATATTTGACATATCCTCCATCTTTTAAGTTTAGAGACAAGAATTTTGACTTGTCTCCAATCATATGCTTGGAACATCCACTGTCTAGGTACCATGAGTGACTCTTGGATGTCAAGCATATCTGCAAAACATAATTTAAATTTTGGTTTTAGGTACCCAATTCAGATTGGGTCCTTGAGGGTTAGTTTCAAACATTGATTTCTTTAATTTCCAAATCCGTTTCCATCCTTTGTTAGCAATCTTTTTCAGTTTACAGTTAAAAGATATATGTCCCTTTTCGCAACAAAAATGGCATGAAAAAGCAGAGGATGTATTTTGAGTTTGTTTAATGAAACCATCATGCATTTGCTTTGATCTAACAAATTTATTATTCTTTTGAGCATTTCTATTTGGTTTATAGCCAATTCTAAACTTTTTATTGTGATTCTTTTGAGCATTTCCATTTGGTCTATAACCAATTCCAGATTTTTCATTATGATTCCTTTGGTTTCCAAGAAGCATATTTAAGTTGTTTTTACCACTATTAAACTTTTCTAAATCACATTGTAGTGCATGTGCTTCCTTTTTCAGAGTTTCATTTATGTCTTTAAGAGACTTATGTTCCAATTTAATTTCTTCATAAATCATGCACTGTTTTTCTATCATTTTCTTAGTGCTAATTAATTGTTTGACTACCTTAATATGTTCATCATGCAATTCATTAAAAGCATCATGCAATTCATCATAAGAGGGATTAGAGGTAGTACTTACTTCACTATCTGAATCTGAGTAATTGTTGGCCATTAGACACAAGTTTGCTTCTTCTTCTTCTGAAGATGCAGAAGATTCTTCATCATTGTCATTCCAAGCTATGTAGGCTCTTTTGATTTTTGAAGGTGGTTGATCTTTGCCTTTAGCTTTCACAAACTTGTTTCTATTTTTGCAGTTGAAAGCATTCAGATTTTATGTGGCCTGTTTTCCCACATTCATAGCAGGTTATCACCTTGCTATCATTTGTCTCAGTCTTGCTGAAGCTTTTTGTCCTTGAATTGGATGATTTTCTTGGTTGGTTTCCTTTCTTTTTTAGAAACTTCTTGAATTTTCTTACCAGCATTCCAATTTCAGGTTCTTCATCAGTTTCAGTCACTGACTCATCAGTGCATGTTTCTGGTTCAGATTTTGTTTTATGAGCTTGAGCTTTCAGAGATAGTCCCTTTCTTTTTCGATCAGTTTGCTCAGCCTCATTCAACCTGTGCAGCTCCATTTCGTGTTCTCTGAGTTTGCCAAAAAGGGTGGCAATGGTCATGCTTCCAAGATCCTTTGATTCAGCTATTGCAGTGACCTTAGGTTGCCATTCTCTTGTCAAGCATCTCATCACTTTGTTTATCTGTTGCTCATTGTCAATCACTTTACCTAGAGCATTTAGGTTGTTGATGATATGTGTGAACCTTGTCTGCAGGTCATTAATTGACTCATCCTTCTTCATGTTGAAGAGCTCATACTCATGCATCAGAGTGTTGGTTCTGGCCCTCTTGACATCAGTTGAGCCTTTATGAGTTTCTTGCAGTGTATCCCACATTTCTTTCGCAGTTTTGCAATTTGATACCTTGAAAAACTCATAAGCACTTAAAGCATAAGTTATTATATTTTTGGCTTTTGCATTATAGCCAACTTTTTTCTTATCATCATCAGACCAATCAGATTTGGGTTTCAAGATTAATGACTCACCACTCTAGGCACATAAGGATCATTTTCTAGTGCATCTAATATGTCAAGACCACTTGCCTCTAGAAAGATAAGCATTCTTTCTTTCCAGTACATATAAGCAGACCCATTAAAGGCAGGAGGTCTAGCTAAAGAGGCACCTTCGCCCAGGAATTCAACAGAGGTCATTTTCTTTTTGAGAATTAGTCTAAAAGATTAGGCTCTTGATGCCAATTGTTGGTATATTGGCCTCTATCCTTAGGAAGTTTTATACAATATTACTAACAAGATTATCTAATTTTTTCCTAAGTGATGAACTTAATATTAAAACCAACTTGTTTAATATTAATTCCAATTTTAACAGTAATATATTTGATACCTATTCAAAAGATTATTCAAGACAGAGATTCACAAACACATGTATTATCAATATAAAGAGAAGAGAGAAAGAGAATTGTGCACCAGAGTTTTAATATTGGTTCGACTATCAATTAGATAGTCTACATCTAGTCCTGAAATCAATCACAGATTTCAGCCTTCACTAGAATTGGTTTGAGAATTTTTTTACAGACTTTCCAGCACGTCCTGCCTATACATCCTAAAAGATAACCACCAATTTAACAATACTGGATTTCAACAGCACACTTTCTTTTACACAGATGTTACAAGGATTGTTCTTTCAAAAAGAAGAACTAAAGAAAACTAAGAACCTTGATTCAATCACAATATGACTCTCACACTAAGTATTTTGCCAATGATAATAATTTCTCTCAAAGTGTGTTTTTCGAGTAGCCAATGAAAACTTTTTTTTCTTTCTCAATTTTCTGAATTGTTTCTAAAAAGTTATGAAAAATTGTGATTGATTCAATTTATATAGTTTCACAAAAACTTCAGGTAAATCGATTTCCCAATCGATTTATTAATGTGTATTTCCAGCTTAATTGATTTCCCAATCGATTATCGCGTTTCTTGTTTTTCTTGAATCTTGAAACTATATGAACTAATCGATTTCCTAATCGATTCTTTTAATGCATATATCAGAAACTGATACTTAGTTTATATCAGAATCGATTGACTAATCGATTATAAGTGTTTTGTTCAAACAACGAGATCAAAACAATCGATTACTCAGTCGATTCATTTATTAACATAATCGATTTGGCAATGGGCTAAATTCTCCCTGTAACTCAGACATTTATGCCAATCGAGTTGCCAATCGACTTGACTTGTCTCAGTAACTCACATATTTAGTTAAAATCGATGTGCCAATCGATTATGCAATATGTTTCTGATAAATGATAAACTATTTCATTCATGCAATTGATTACCAAATCGATTAGTGCAAAACTTGCAACTTAAGAAAAGTATTTCAATCGATTTCTTTAATCATAGAACACAGGTCTGATGAAAAATACTTTTTAGTAATCGATTTGCCAATCGATTAATTCAGTGCAAGCTTTGTTCTGTTAATCAATAAATCGATTAACCAATGGATTTGCAAATCGATTGTCCAATTGATTTATTTAATCACAAAACACAGGTCTGACAAAACATTTAAGTAATCGATTTCCCAATCGATGAACTCAGTGAAACCTTTGATCTGTGAATCAGACAATCGATTTTCCAATCGATTTACCAATTGATTTTCCAATTGATTGATTAATATACTTATTTTATGATTTCATTTTTAATTTGGCAAATACTTAGATATGAAACCATAATGATGAATCTACCTATTTAATACTATGACCACTAGACAAAATTGCATATAATCTTCAAGCTTTGTATACTATCATCAATCTTTGCTTGATTGCTTGAGATCCAAGATTTGTCCAAGTGTTTGATTCTTTTTCACATAATCTTCAAGCTTTATGATTAATCTTTGCTTGATTGATTTCCTGAAATGTATCTCAACTTACACCATTAGATTTATCAAATAATGCATATACATTGTATGTTTGGAAGTTATATCAAAATCGATATCAAGGAGGCATATATCTTACAGCCACATGGAGTATGTGCGTATAATAAATATAAATACAAATATATATGTTTTATTTATATCAAATATTTGTCTTCATACTATATTTTTTGTAAAATTAATTTAATTGGAAAAACACTAGCTTATCTAGTATTAATATATGAAAAAAAAAAGTAAATTTATCCTCATTTAATTTTTTTATCATATATTTATTTGAGGGTAATAGTTAATATACGAGAAAAAATTAACTACAAAAAATATATGTCCTCTTTATTTTTAATCATTGTCAAATTAACTATAAAAAATATATTAAGAAAATGAAGAAAGAAATAACAAAATAACTATAAAACTACTAATATTATC
>JBBPBR010000001.1:31272002-31326654 GCA_037974775.1 Cicer pinnatifidum | reverse complement strand
ATAATATAAATTATTACTATTAGTAAATGACTAATAATATCATAAAATGATTTATAAATTTATTATAAAATAACTTATAAAATAATTTGATAATAATATAAATTATATATTATTATCAAATTGTAAAATAATTTATAAATTATAAATATATTATAAATAATTGTAAAATAATTTTATAATAATTTATACATTTATTATAAAATAACTTATAAAATAATTTGATAATAATATAGATTATAAATTATTATCAAATTGTAAAATAATTTATAAATTATAAATAATTGTAAAATAATTTTATAATTTATAAATTTATTATAAAATAATATTATCAAATAGATTTTGGAGGTATGAAAGAAATTGTGGAAGAAAGAGAAAAAATAGAGTAGGATTAAAGGAGATTAGATATTGAGAGTATGATTGAGAAGGGAGAAAAGATGATAGGTCCACATCAGCTTTTTGGCTGATGTGGGAAATATTTGTATAGGTGGCATATTTGAAGGTGATGTGACATTTGGGGATGAGGTGAGGTGGCATTCGGAGATGAGGTGAAATTCGGGGATCTGTTTTAAATATATATAATAGATTTTAATTTCACATCCAATAAAAAAAATGCCGATATAAATTTTTTCTAACTAATTGAGTCTAGTAAGAGAGAAAATTCATCTCCGTACTACTATCATACCTAATTTTAAGAATAATATTTTACAATTTTATGATAATAATTAGTGTTAGCACACATGGATGATTGAGAACAAGTAGCAATCTATAAGAAAGTTTTAAAAAGATTACGTCAAAATCTCATGTAGAGATTTATTTGGGTGCGTATATTAATGTGAACCCATGGAAGTTACCCATGGCAAAAATAAAAAAAAAAATTAGTTTACCTATAGAAAAAGAAAAGTTAATTACTCTTAAAATTTAAAGTAGAAATCACATTTTTTTTTGTTATCTATATGATTTATAGACTGAAGTTAAGTAAAGAGCATATGCATCAAACCACATCCATTAAAATTTGTTTTTATTTTTTTTTTATTTTTTTATCTAATGTATCACGATATGGACCGATTTAAGAGGTAGGGCAAGTGAGACCACCATCTTATACTTCAAATATCTTTATGCTTTATATTATAAATTTTATTATCTAATTTTGATACTAATTAATTCAATAAAAAATTATTTAATCATGTGACTATATTTAATATATATCCGTCGAAAAATATTAATTGTTATTGTAAAAATAATGTAATTTAAAAAATTTCAATTTTATCGTTGTTAATTTATAAAAATTTTGCTGTAAATTTTAATTTAAATCTCTAGATTAACATGATGACGATGAATCAAATTCTTTTTTTGAAAACTAATAATAAAAACTTTTTCACTCGATATTCAAAACTACGTTAAAAGATGTGAGAAAAAAAAGCCAAAGTTCCTATAAATTAGAAAAATGTGAACATTTTTAAGAAAAAACCAAAAGATTTGAATCAGTGGCTGTGTAACCAATGAAACATAAAGGAAGTGGTGCCTTGTGCAAAAAACATAAAGAAGTATAAGAAAAGCCTATGGAAGTGGAAAGGTACTCCTTGTAATTTAAACATATTTAAATTTAAATTAATAAAAATTAATATTTTTAATTTAAAATTTTGTATGATATATATCAATTTTTGTTAATATAAAATTGTTTATAATTAATATTAGAGGGGAGTATGACAACATATTTTTGGCTATTAAATAAATAGTATAATTTTTTTTATTGTATGTTTCAAAAATTCACTCAAAGATCAACTCGCTAACGTCATAGAGTTAATGGAATAAACCAAATGAATTGTTCTATGAATAAATGTTAAAAGTATATAAGTGAAGTCAACATAATTGTATATATATATATAAGAGCATATCAAATTAGAAGACGATATAATTAAATTATGACCATATGATTATGAGTTATTTAAGTAACATATTATCATCTAAAAAAATCACATGACTACATAGTGAAAAAGAGTTTTAGGATAAGATAATTAGATCTTGACCATACAACATACATGAATGGTCAAAATGAGTAGAGAAAATTATGTGACTCATTATCTCAATGGCAAAGCAGCAGTCATAGATATTGAGGAACTGAGTTCACTAATAGAATTAAACCTTATTACATCAGTTCCTATATACATGTTCACTTGTTTGATCTAATATCAAACATTATAATTAATAGTTAATTATAAAATCGGCTAATATGACATATCTAACTAGTCAAAATTCAAAATGAATTTATTACATCGGTTAAATTTTAACCAATCTAAATAGTCAATTCAAAATTGATTTATTACATCAGTTAAATTTGAACCAATCTAACAAGTCATATTCAAAATTTAACTAAATTTCATACTTCATTCATAGTAGCAATTAATAAATTAACTAAATATCAATTGAATCGTAATATTTAACAAATAAGTAGAACTATAACACTAATGTAATTATAGATAAAATCGAATCGAATTAAGCAGTAGTTTGAGCCCCAGTTCCTCAAAACTCTCACCTTCTTTCGCTCTCTCTATCACCTGAAAATCGTAAGGACCATTGTTTCTCAAATATATTGCAGTTTAAATAGAAATTATTGACACCACCTAAAAATTGAGGAAATAAAAGGATAGCCTAAATAAAATTTCAAAAGCCATAACTTAGGTTCACTTACCAAATGTCTGCCATATAAATGGATGCTTAAAAGTGCTCAAGAGCATTTTATGCCTCCTGCTGAGTAACATACTCCACAAAAGTAAAGCCTCTATGATTTCCAAACTTCATTGGAAACCTTAAAGCTTTTAATCTGCACGTTTTGGGGCCATCAAACATGAGTGAAAGGAAAACATTTGTATACTTGCACCAAACAACTAAATGTACATATTCTTGCTGAAATGATCAAAATAGGATATTATATTAAGATGAATTTTAACTAAAACCAATTGACAAACAAATTATCCTAATTTCAAAATAACATAATGAGTCATCAGATCCATTTTAATAAGTGTAACTCTTTATTTAGTATGTATCGTATTTCCACAATATAAGATGTAAATGATATTAATTGGACTTCATATATAAGTAATTGTATAATGGAACGCTAAATATAGTAACGAACCAACCACACCCATTTCTACTAAGTGGGTACAGGAATGGTGGTTGTTGAAGTCTAAAAGCTTTATAGTAGGTTACTGAATAATAAACTATCATAATTTGCTTTCCATTTTGATTCATTCAACTCAACTATAACTCTAAACATCTGTATTTGATGCATCAACCGTAGGTGTTTAAGATCACTATTAAAGGTTAGTAAAAAATTCTCAAAATGTGTTGTCATCACTGGTAACAAATAAATGATACACCAATCATAATTTGAATAGGAGAAAGAATGAATATTTATAAGCAATTGGACCAAATTATCACTTTTAAAAGCATTTACCTAGCCAAACGGGCTAAACAATTGTCTCAGATGCTTCTCTGTTGCCTCAAAAGCTACATTTTTCACAAGCAAACTTTGTTGAACTCTTGTCTTTCTCAATTCTATGTTGTACTTTACCATCAGCCTTGACATGACAAAGTTGTAAAATAAGAGCATGACTTTCCAAAACAGTCGCCTAAACCCAAACCAAAAAAAAAAAAATTTAAAAACGCCTTTAAAAAACAACCAAAACTATAATTAGGATTTCAAATGCATATAGTATAGCAGATTTGCAAGCAGATTACACTTTCACATTTCAGGTCATAAATAAAAATCATATAGATTAGCTCAATTGCACAAACACTTACACATTTCAGGTCATAAATAAAAGAATATTAGAATAGTATGAATAAGGGGGGAAATTCATTAAATCAAAGTATCACTTAATTAAACTTAAATTCAATGTTCTTAGAGAGGTCATATACAACTCATAAATTAATATCTTAAACTAAAGTGATAACAACTTATGTAATAAGAACACTAAACAAAGATAAAAAAAAAAGAATATGTAATAAGACCTGTACAAGACATCACCAAACACTAGTGCAAGTTAGAATAACAGATAAAAAGACACCACCAAACAAGTAATAATAATGCTAAACACAGACAACGCCAAACAAGTAATAAGATGAAGAGACAACACCAGAACAACAAATAAAAGGAAACTCAACAATATATGGAATTGAGACATCAAGAAATTCAATCATTTTTTCTGGCAAAACCTGAAAAGCATCGTCGACATATTGTTAGATTTATTTGATAAAGCAGCAAGGAAAAATATGAAATTGGGGCTTTTTGAATCCACTGACTCACCGGGAGTAATAAACTCTGCCACTGAAACGGACGAATCATGAGTATAAGAGAAAGCACTACTGCAAATAGAACACCTTGCATTGTGTCAAAAATTTCCAAAATGAAAGGCATGTTGTAACACCTAAATGTAGTAATCCAAATTAATCCACATCAACAAATAATGACCAAGTATTATTTTTTTAAAAACTTACCAGTCAATTATATATATATATATATATATATATATAGTGAACATAATGTATGTCTTTGGTACAATAGATGACCTACAATGCAACATGTTAGTTGATTGTGCTATAAGTGATTTACTCTATCAAAAATTTTGGTAAGTTTTTAAGAATCTCAAAGCAATGGTCCGTTGAGACCTAAGAGTAGCTTATTGCATCATCTTGATATAATGGATCTATCAAAATTTGTCATAATTTTTTTTGTTGTTGTCCAGTTATTTTTTTAACGTGTATATTACTTCAATTAGAACATATCTAATAAAGTTATATAAAAAGAGTTTCAATCAGAATATATCTAATAAATTTGTCACTATTTTTTTTATTGTATTAAATGTATAACAACCGATCTAATATCGACGATCTAACAAAATTAAAATAAATTAGGTTCGATCATTTTATAACATATTTTTGGTAAATTAATTAAAATATTTTCAAATACCATTATTTCAAATACTTATTTATCATTATAAATTATTTGATGTCATTATTATTACAAGAGTATTATATACATGATTTAAAAATAATATATAATTTTAACGAAAATAATTAATGTAATACAACTAAGTAATCAAGAACGGTTTTCTATTGGCCGACAAATTAATGTTAAAACTTGCTTTCTTTAGAGACCACACTATTTACTCTATTTGTCGTATTATAATATATAGATAATAATAATAATAATAAATAATAATAATAATAATAATAATAATAATAATAATAATATTAAAACTTAATCACAACAGTTTAATATACAATTAACAAATAAAAAATAAATTAAAGAAAGGAATAATGGTTATATAAAAATATGTTTGCTTTATTATACTATATATAAACATAAAGACCTCAATAGGATAATATATCAAATTACACAAATGTTATATTGTTTAATAATGTTTTAACTAATATAAATTATTTATGTAAAAATTTTCACAAATTTAAAAATTGGTTGATGATTAAAACTCAATGATTAACGATATTTAATAAAAACACACAACACACTAATTTTAATGTACTTCAATAATATGTTAAATGATTTAATTTTTTTTATTAAATTTTACATATATAATCTATGTGATATAAAAGACATAACTAGTTAGCCTGACAATCACATGATAGTTCTCAAAAGGTCACTAATTGATAAATTCATTGCAAGCTTGGTTACCTCATTCATTATTCAAAGGTACATCATGTTGGAATAAGTTGTATATTTGAGAGGAATTGAAATTGAGAGGAAAACAGAAGAAAACAAAAAGTTCATAAAACAAAGATTGATTATCAATCTGGACAGTCTGGAGAATGATCTGGTTAAGCATCTCAGATTGTTCTTGGTTTTGAAGGCTTTTACAGAAGCAGTTTTAGTTGATTCAGTAACAACAAACTTAACCAACTTCTAACCATACTCTATGATTATTTAGGACTTAGAGATATTGAAGGATTTTTAAAAAAATAAAGATGTTAGCGAAATAAATTGTAGAGATGATGTGAAGGCAAGAAACCACTCTAGTGTTATTGAATAGACTTTTAAGAAGGTGATTTCTAAGACAATGAAAAAGAATACACAAAAAGATGTTATAGTATATATTTTTCACCTAAGAGTAAGAAAATTTGTATGATTGCAGGAACTTAATTTTGATATTTTTTTCATAGGTTAGGTTTATGTCTCTTCAGTTTCTTCTTCTTTTGTTTTTAATAAATTCTTAACTTAAAAAAATTCAAGAAAGAAATTTTAAAAAAGACAACGACTAAGAATAATTTAAAATGTCAAAAATTCATTGGCAAAAAGAATTTAAAATGTCGAAAATTAATCGTCGAAAGAATGTGAGTATTGTGTTTGACTATCTATATTATGAATAAAAGATAATATGGATATAAATTGAAATGTCAATTAAGGCTAGAAAGAATGAAATTTTTCATAACCATATAATATATATTTCTTTTATTTTGGATAGTGGTCGAAATGCCAATGAGATAAAAAAAAAAATCTTGCTAAATCATCCATTTCTTTATGGACATAAGTTAAAATGTCAATTAAAGATAAAAAAATAATAGATTTTGTAAAATTTCAATTAGGCTAAAAAAAATGAATTTTACTTAACTATCCATGATCTTGATGAGTAGAAGCTAAATTGGTCAATTAGGCTTTTTTTTGGAAATAATTTCACAATTTGTTTTTGAAGGAATTTTTTTTTTGTTTGAGACAAGAAAGATTTTGATGCTGTCGTGGATTTTGTTTTTCTTTAGGATCTTTGTCATTGATCTTATGAATTATTCATCAAGAATAATTATTTTTTCTCGAACCGAATCTACAACTTCCTACCGGTAACTGTTTTTGAAAAATATATTTAGTGCTTGTTTACAATTTTTTTTTGTAAACCAACGCTTAACCCCAAATTCAATGGATGACTTGGTTCTCTCTCGGTGTCATCTTCCTTGTTCTCCTCTTCAATATCGGAAGAACTATGTTCATTGCAATCTTCAATGAGTTGACAAGATCTTCTTGTCTTCAAGTATTTTGAATCTCAAAATTATCTTCTTTTCATCGTTGTTATCCTTGGTCATTAACGCTATTTCATCAATGCTCTTGATCTCTCACTTTTCATATTAGACAAAGTTTTAGCTTTTGAAACGTGTAACTATAATCACAAGAAGCCTTCTTCGTGATAGTATGAGAAAAAAAGTAAGGGTTTGAACATAGACAACTTAAAACCAATGGTGGAGAATGATTAGTGAACAAAACAAATTTTTAACTTTTCTCAAAAATTGAAAAACTAATATTGCAGAATATTTATCTCTTTGATACCATATTATTATTTTTTATTAAAGTTATTGATAAGAGAGAAATGGAGAAAATAAACGGAATAATATTGATGATTGAAAGAAAGAATTATATATATAAAAAACATAGACTTATATAGTTAACTAATTAAACAACTAACTAGTATAAAATAACTATTTAACCAACTAAAATATCTAAAATAAGTGCATAGTATATTTCCCCTCTCTATGTGAAAATATTATAAAATAAAAAATAAAAAAAAATCCTCCTGAAGCAAGGAAATCATGTAACTCTCCCCCTTTTGGCATTAGAAAAAGATGGGAAAGAAACAATCATGACATAACATATATTCAGGAAAAAAAAAACAATAAAAATTAAGCAAAAAGAGTGAACCATTTTTGCTTATCTTGAATTTGGAATTCTTTTTTGGAGATGCACTTTAATTGATATTACCACATGAAGCATAACCACCATTTGAGTTAATAAGGAGAACTTGTTTTTGTCTTCCATATATCAGGTACTTTGAATAACAACTACAAAAATACCAATTTGAGTTTTTGACCTTCAAGTACACCTACATTTCAAAATAAAGTTTTGAAGGTGTAAACACAAGAAATAGGGGTTGAATTGTGTTTGATAAAGTTGATAACTTTTTGCTAATTTGATGAAAGTTGGTTGATTTTTATGAATTACTCAGATAAGAAGCAATCATATTCTGAGAATCAGAAGCAGTAAACAATGAAAGCATAATTTATTTAACACATATATTTATTCTTGTTCACTACTTACTTGGCTACATTCACTCCCTTTATTCAGAAGGATTTAATCCACTAATTCAAATACCTTGAATTATAAAACACCTAACCCTCCAAGCTAGTCTCCTCAAAGAGCCTCACAACCCCAAATTTTTGAGGAACTAACCACCATGACCATGCAAGTCAAGTCTTCTCCTAACAACCCCATATTGAAGAAGGAACTAAAGCACTATCGGGTTGAATAAAAAAGATTGGAATTTGAGTAGTTTCTTCTAACAAAGTTGATAATAATAATAACTCTCACACTCTAATTAAAAAACACTCCGAAAATATTTCTAACATGAACAAGTATTTCTCTCTTTGGATGCTTTTCTTCTTCAGCCTTGAGTGTCTATTTATAGTGAAAATTTGGGCTTCAATTTAGTCCTTGTTTAATTCTGAATTGTATCTTGTTCAGATTGAGTTTGTAAATTCTTCAGATTGATTATGTTCCTATTTTTTGTAGATTGACTTTGTGAATTCTTCAAATAAAATCTTGAAATCTTAATCAAATGTTGATCAAATATTCTTCAAATCTTGACCATATCTTCTTTTCAACTTGGTCAAAGATTTTCTTCCATTTTAAATATGAATCAAATCTTAGTTTAGATTTTCATCAATTATAAATTTGAATCAAATCTTATTTTAGATTTTCTTGAATTATAAATTTGAATTAAATCATATTTTAGATTTTCTTCAATTATAAATTTGAATTAAATATTTATTTTACATTTTCTTCAATTATAAATTTGAATCAAATCTTATTTTAGATTTTCTTCAAAAACATGAATCTTCTTTCAAACTCTTTGAAGTCAAATATATTATTTTCATAAAATACTTTTGTTAATATCAAAACTCTAAATGTAAAACCAACTTGGTTCCAACAAGTTTTAGTTTTCATACCCACAATCCTTT
This sequence comes from Cicer pinnatifidum, assembly GCA_037974775.1. Lineage (NCBI taxonomy): Eukaryota > Viridiplantae > Streptophyta > Magnoliopsida > Fabales > Fabaceae > Cicer > Cicer pinnatifidum. The sequence goes on along the minus strand of JBBPBR010000001.1, from coordinate 31,317,639 downwards.
TGGGTCCTTCTGAGTTAGGTTAGGTTTGCAAAGCATCTACTTTTGCCATTCATCTATTTTCTTACAATACAAATAAACAATGTATTATGTTTTCTTCACAATAAAACATTTAGCAAATGACTCAATTGTTTCAATAATAAAAAAATTATTTCAAAGATTATGATTATGCTTATTATCTAATCTATGTTTTCAGGTGTATCTAAATTAGAAAACAGGTTCCTCATCTCCTTGATCAAAAGAAGTATATTTGACACAATCTGACGTGTCCTATAAGCTAGAAGATAAACAAGTAGAGATAAACCTTTAACCTCTAAGATAGAGGGTATACAATAAAAGAATAATCAACGAAAAAATTAAATGAAGATAAATATGTATCAGAAGACAAATAGTTAAAGGATAAACAATTCATAAGAAGATGATCCAAGACAGAGGATGAACAATGAAATGATGAACTTCTGGTATCACTCATCCTCATACATAGGGAATGTCCAAAAGTACCATAGTATGAAAACATGTTTTTTCTTGACAAGAAAGGAACGACACTACAATTCACGGAAAAGGAAAAAGCCAAAAGTACAAGTCATGTCCTAACTTATGGAAAGATCAAACCTGCTATTCAAGAACTGGCTGCAAACTCAACCTTCTAAACTCATGTATTGCAAGGACAACTGAATGGCATTTTTGTAAATCATATTAATGACCATGGACATTTAAACAAACCTCCAACGATCACATAATACTTTTCCTCTTGGATGGAGCTTCATAACCTCTATAAAAGAAAGACAATTCTTCATCATTCTACACAACAACTACTTATAGAAAATACAAACACTCAAAGCTAAGAGGAATAATCTCATCCTCTCTTTTCACTTTCTACAGTCTTTAACTATATCCCTGAGAGTATCCTCTTAGAAAATTTTTGGAAAAGAGAAAGAATCAAACTCTCATCTCAAATCACTAAATCTGTATATTCAAAGTTCGTATAAACTTGGTAATAGTTGTAAATCGAAAAGAAAGATAATGTAAGTCTGGTGAGGCTGGAAAACAAGCACAGAAAAAAAAGATCCCATTAGAGGACATATCATTCTGAACTATAGTGAAACTCATAAGTTTGTGACGAGCTGGACATAACCCATTTTGGGTGAACCAATATAAATTTACGTCTATCCTCTTTATATGTTTTTAGTTTTTCTATTTTATACATTCATCCTCAATAAATTTTCATTTCATCATCTCATAGAGGATACAATTTTAAAACAGCCCATAGAAAATTTTAAAACAAAAATATCTCTATTTAACCCCCCCTTCTAGTGAAATTTCAGTTACTCCCATTGACATAAGATCAAGGTTCTCTAGAAAATTACATCTAACTATGTAAGAGAAAAAAATCAAGAAAACATATCGAAAGCTAAGTATGTACCTAAAGGAGGATCCTCTAGCAGACCTCCATACTTCGATGGTACAAATTACTCATTGGAAAAGAAAAATGAGGTTGTTTCTCATATATCACAAGACAACAATATGTGGTATGTGGTTGAAAATGAAAACCATGTCATTAGAACAAACAATGCTAACCCAACCTTAGAAGAAAAACCTCAAGCACAGTGGACCCCTTACGAAAATGCCAAGGTAATCCTAAACTCTAAAACTCATTTATTTCTAACTTGTGCTTTGAGAAGAGAAGCATATGATAGGATTGAAGAATTTAAAAGCGCAAAGGAATTATGGGACACCTTGAAGATCCATCATGAAGGATAAGTCATGTAAAAGATGGAAGGATTGACATCGGAGTAAGATAATTTTAACTGTTCAAAATGAAGGAGGAAGAAATGATTGATGAAATGTTCTCAAGGCTAACTGTTATACTAAACAGCTTGAGGTCTCTTGGAAAAGAATACTCTTTCCAAGAAAAGATAAGAAAAATTCTAAGAGTCTACCAAAAGAATGGAGACCAATGGTGACTGCAATCACGGAATGAAGAAACTTGGCTATCATGAAATTAGAAGATTTGGTTGGTAATGTAGGGGAACATGAACCATTGTTGCTTTCTGATAAACCAAGAGAAAAGGAAAAAACGGTTGCTCTTAAAACAAATCAAACAAAAAGTTCATCCTTAAAATGAACTGAAGGAATCACAAAAGTTGAAAATCTTAGGAAGAGGATGAACTCACCTTGATATCTAAAAGAATTCAAAGGATAATGAATCATAGAGGACAAGAGAAAAGACTGTATCCAAAGGAAGAAACTAATAAAAGTAAGATATCATGCTTCGGATGCAACAAGATAAGACATTACAAAATTGAGTGTCCTCTAAACAAAAGAAACCCAAGAAGTTTTCCATACAAAAATAAATCTATGATGGCTACTTGGGATGACAATGACAGATCATCCTTTGAAAAGGAAAAGGAAGAAGAAGCAAACCTCTGTCTCATGGAAAAATCAGGCACTGAAGAGATAAATATAACAAAACTCTGTCCTTCATGTGAAAAACTAGAAATAAAACTTGACAATTTATTAAATAACTCAAACACTCTATATCATAAATGTGGCTTTCTTAAAAATCAACTTTGTGAGATAAAGAAACTAAATGAGGAACTTCAAACTTAGAATGATAAAAATGAAAAAATCATTATGGACTAGTAGAAATCTCATCAAAAATTGTTTGTGTAGCAAAACATTCTAAACAAGAGAAATTTCAAAACTCATCCTCCAGAAAAGGAAATAGAAAATGAGAATTTAAAAATAAAAGTTGAAGAACTTAAAAAGGACATTACCAATTATGTTAAATCCATTAAGAGTTTTATAATAATTATGGGATCTCAATATGAAATTTTTGACAAAGATGGTATTGGATTTAAAAGCTCTAAAAAACAAAAAGTTATAAGAAAGTTTATTTCTACCTCAAAAACAAGAGGATAAACCAAGATCTACTCATTGCAAAAAATCTAGACATAATGTCGAAAACTGTCATGCCAAGAAAAGGGCTGACATAATCAAAAAGGGATTTTCATTATGTGGTAAGCATGGGCATCTTGACTCGAATTGTTATCACAAAAAGAAAATATTTACAAGAAGAAAAACTAACCAACAAGGACCCAACACTATATGGATACGTAAGTCACTTTTAAACTCTAACACAGGAATATCCTCTAATCATCAAAAGAAATCCTTGGTTTTTGGACAGTGGATGTTCAAGACATATGACAGAGGATAAAGATTGTTTTATCTCGTTGGTTCAAAAGGATGGAGGATAAGTCCCTTTTGGAAACAACGATAAGGGCCAACTCAAAGAAGCGTGTATTATTGAAAATAAAATAATTTTGCTAAAATTGAAAATGTTCAATATGTGGATGGTCTAAAACACAACTTGTTGAGCATTAACCAACTATGTGATAGTGGTTTTGAAGTAATTTTTATACCAACTATATGTGAGGTTAAACACTCATTCTCATGTAAAGTTTTTTTCTCTCGAATTAGAAAAATAATTTATATAAATTATATCTAGTTGACTTGCCTATAAAATCTTGTTTTATGTCTATTGAAAATGATAAATAGATGTGGCACAAACGAGCTCGTCATACAAGTTTAAACACCATTTCTAAATTATCAAAACTAGAAATGGTTAGAGGTCTTCCAAAAATTAATTTTGAAAAAGACAAGTGAAGTTTGTGCCAAAGGAAAACAAGTTAAAAGTAGCTTTTATTCAAAAAATATTGTCTCAATGAATCAACCTCTTGAATTTTTCATATGGACCACATTGGTCCTATCAAAACTCCTAGTCTTAGTGGAGAAAGATACATATTTGTACTTATTGATGATTTCTCACGATTTACTTGGGTTATGTTATTGAAACATAAGGATGATGCTTTTGAAGCATTTCACAATTTTTGTAAGAAAATTCAAAATGAAAAGGGATAAGAATTATCTTTTTGAGAAGTGACCACGAGGAGAATTTGAAAATGAATCTTTGAAAATTTTTTTTGATGCAAATGGGATATCACATAATTTTTCTTGTCAAAGAACTCCTCAACAAAATGGAGTTGTTGAAAGCAAAAATAGAACCCCTACAAGAAATGGCCATAAATTTTTTGAGTGAAGCATACATTGAAGAAGATTTTTGGGCTGAAGCAATCAACACAACCTGTTATGTTTCAAACTAAGTATCAATTAGAAATTTTTTGAACAAAAGTCCAAATGAGTTGTGGTAAGGCAGAAAACCAAATATTTGGATGTTACTGTTACATCTTAAATAGTAAAGAAAATTTGGGAAAGTTTGATCCAAAATATGATAATGGCATCTTTTTAGGGTACTCCATATTGTCAAAAGGGTATAAAATATATAACATTAATACTCAAAATGTGGAGGAATCCATGTATGTTATTTATGATGAGTTTGACAACTTGTGTTTAGAGACTATGTATAAATATGAAGAAGATGAACATTTATCCTCTAATGATCAAGGCTCAAATGAAGAGGACAATTCTAATCCAACCTCCCAACAACCTCCTAGATTATGGAAGCTGGTAACTCATCATCCTCCTTACCAGATCATTGGAAATACGACAGATGGAGTCACACAAGAAAATCATTAAGGGGAAACTTAAATGTCATGGCTATGATATCTCAAGTTAAACCAAAAATGATTTATCAAGCAATAGTTGACAAATCATGGGTGGACGTTGTGATGGAGGAATTGTCACAATTTGAAAGAAACAAAGTATGGGGTCTTGTGCCTAATCCTTAAGACAAAACCATAATTGAAACAAGAAGGATCTTCAAAAGTAAATTAATTAAGGATGTAGAAGTCATTAGAAATAAATGAAGAATTGTGGCACAAGGATACAATCAACAAGAGGGAATTGACTATGATGAAATGTTTGCACATGTTGCTAGGTGTGAGGCTATTAGAATACTCCTCGCTTATGCCACTCATAAAGGTATCAAATTATTCTAAATGGATGTTAAAAGTGCCTTTTTGAATGGAAGTATATGTTAACTAATCTCGTGGATTTGTAAGCAAGAAGAAGCCCAACCATGTGTTCAAACTCATAAAAGCTCTCTATTGAATAAAGCAAGCTCCTCGAACTTGGTATGAGAGGCTAAGTTCTTTCCTAAAAGAAAATGGATTCTCAAGAGGACAAATTGGAACCACACTCTTCTACAAGACTCTTAAAGAGGATTTATTAATTTTCCAAATATATGTTGATGACATAATATTTGGCTCTACAAATGAAAAGATGTGTGAAGAATTTTCTAACTCATGCAAAGTGAATTTGATATGAGCATGATGGAAGAGTTAAAAAAATTTATTGATTTACAAATTAAACAATTAGAAACCGACATCTTTATCTTTCTAGAAAAATACACCGAAGATCTTAGCGAAAATTATGGGTACCCCTATGCACCCATCCTCAATTTTAGATAAAGAAGATGAAGGAAATCCTATATCTAAAAAGGATTAATGGGGAATGATTGGATCTTCATTATACTTACAGCTAGCAGACCTGACATAGTATTTGCACTTGGTCTATGTGTCACATTCCAATCATCACCAAAAGAATCACAACTTATTGTTGTAAAAATAATATTGAGATATCTGGTTGACACAATTGATCTTGGAATATGGTATAAAATATGTCAAGATCTTGATCTTACAGCATGATGCGATGCAAACTTTGCGCGAGACAAAGTGGAAAGAAAGAGTATAAGTGGAGCTTGTCAATTTCTTGGTAAAACTCCCATAAGCTAGTCATGCAAGAAACAAAGCACCATTACCTTATCAATTACTGGGGCTGAGTATGTCTCAGCTGCACAATGTTGTTCTCAAATGAGATGGGTTAAAAATCAACTTGAAGATTATTCACTAAGGGACGTCAAAATACCTATCTTCTATGATAATACTAGTGCAATAAATCTTTGAAAAAATCCCATACAACATTCTAAATCAAAACATATTGAAATCAAACATAATTTCAGACGAGATCATGTTCAAAAAGGGGATATATAATTAATTTTTATTGAAACTAAAAACCAACTAGCTGATATTTTCACTAAATCTCTCTAGGAAGACCGTTTCAAAAATATTTTAGATAATCTCTCTATCATTAGAATGTCAAAATTCAAATAAAAATTTTATTTAAAAATTATTTTGGTCAGAATTCATACTCCCTACAATTGAGGATCAAAACCAAAAACAAAAAGGTCCTCCTCTAAAGTCTGCTGATGGACAAACTAGGATGCACATCATCCTCTTCTCTGGAAAACCAAAAAATTTGGCACGTTCCTTCATGCTTGCACGTTTGTTTTTGCTACATGCTTTTCACCACTAATTTCCCTTCTTTCTTGCCACCTCCACGTTTCCCAACATGCAATAACTGCAAATAAATGACTAGTTCTCATTGTGCTTGTAATTGCCCTAGCCTCTAATTATTACCTACTAACTCATCCCTCTCCCTCTAATGATTACTTAAATTAAAACCCAAATTATAAAATTCAAAATTTATTCAAAACTCCCTCTTCATATCAGAAACCAAATCAAAATTCACATTCTCAACACTTCTAAAATAATTCTTAAACAAAATCAGAAACATGGCTAGAACAAATCTTTTTGCAAAACAAAAAATTTCAGCAACCTCTCTAGATAGCTTGTTTGAAGGATACTCAAGTGATGAGTATCAATCTCAAGAGGAAGAAATTTCCCCAGACATCATCTAACCTAAACATGTAAGCATAATCTATTCTCCACTACACTTAACAACTCCTCCTGTCCTAACCTCACCTCCTCCTCATCTCACCCTGTCAAAACCAAAGAAGGCCTTGTGCAAAAACCTCTTCATCTGCTCCCACCAGACGCTCCTCTTGAATAATGTCAGGAATTCTCTCTTCTAAGAAAGCACCTCAAGATGATACTATTCACGTTGTTGACTTCGATGATTCAAAAACTAATGAATATAAAATCTCCAAACCCAAAACACATTCCTTCAAAACTTCTCCAACACCAGTCTCCTCTAAAACCAAACCTTGTGTTTCCTCATCCAAAAACACCACATCAATTCCACTTTTTGAAACTAAAGACTTGGAAAATAGATACTTTGAGAAATGGCAATACAAGTCCGTGGTAAACGAAAAACTATAAACGTTGAAGACATGAAGAAATGAGGATTTGACGTTATTTGACTCTAACATCTTTTTTTTTTGTTTTTTATTTTTTTTATTTCAAACAAAATATATAATTTCCCATGTAATTTCAAACAAATAAATAATCCATTATTAATTTAAAATCCATCAGTATCTCAATTAGATACTTAATACTCAAATTATAAGGTTCAGAAATGTAGTAATAAAATGATAATTGGCATAGACTAGAGTTCAATATAAATAAATTTCCTAAAGCTGACTACTACTACTCCTAGGATTAAATGAGATGTTCCATCTATTCTTCTGAAAACTTTCCCGATTGTGCAAGTAGATTAGGAATGTCATCTGTCCAAAATTCTTACCAATAAATAATAAATAAATAAATAACAATAAATAAAACAGTACAATACCCACATAATTAATGACATTATTCCATTCAAATTGTCACATATACAGTAACAAAGATAACAGTACAATGTTTACGTAATTAATAACATTAGTTCATCCAAAACAACAACAAGGAGGTACACTGAAAATACAAATATAATATTATGATATCTGTATAATTAATAATAATAATTAATTCATACAATATTAAGATATCTACATCATTAATAACTAAGGGGTATATTAATAATAACAATAAAACATGTTAATTCATCCAAAACGATAAATAGGAACAAGTAATGATATAATAACATTAATTCATCCAAACGACAACCAGAAGACACATTGAAAATTCAAATATAATATTATGATATCTATATAATTAATAATATTAATTAATCCATACAAACAACCTTACAATAGAATACCACGATATCTACATCATTAATAATATTAATTCACCCAAACAATTAAGAGGTACAATGTAAGACCCTTAATTTTAAATCCTAAATTATACAATTTTAGGGTATTTTGTGTTAAATTGCTTAGGCTTTTAGCCCAGTTTTCGGTATTTAGTGAGTTAAATGCCGAAAATATATTTTTGGAAATTTGATTAAAATTATTTGTCGAAGAATAATTTATTTAGGTTACGAAGAATATAATTCTAGGCAGTTTTGTTCAAAATATCTCGGGTTGCTGAAAATTGTATCTGTCAATTGAGTTGTGACGAGAGTAGATATTTTTATCAAAATAGTTTGAGATGTGAGTGAAGTGATGTGTGGAAGAGTTGTTAGATATTTGTTGGGATTTGAATTTAAGTATAATATATATATATATATATATATATATATATATATATATATATATATATATATATATATATATATATATATATAAATGGATGTAGTATATATATATATATGTGTTAGAAAGGAAAAAAGAAATGAAACAAAGGAAGAAATACACGTTTCCTTCCAATCTCGCGAACCCTTCTTCTTCTTCCTCCTTCCTTCCACTTTCTTCTTCCTTCTTTTGCTTCAAGAAAAGAAATCCAAGGCTTAGTGGGTGAGAAATAACAAATTTCAAGCTTCATTCATCTGCTTTGATTTAAAAACGGAGAAAAACGGTGTTAGTGTATTCAAAACCGTCAAACGCAAACCTCCACGTCTCATCTAGATCTAAGCTTCGTTTTGCGAAAAGATAGAAGGGAAAGTTGCTCACCACCACGTTACGGTGCTAGTGAACTAACTTTGGAAGCGACGTCGCGAACGAAGATTTTATCGGAATTACTCGCGGTACCGTAATCGCCGTTAAAGCTAACGTTAAGGTAAGGGCTCCTTCCAAACTTTTAGTTTGCATTTAGGGACTTATCTGTGGTTGGGTGGAAAAGAAATTTCTTAGGGTTGAATTGTTGATTTGGGGAAAATGAATTTAATGCTTTTATGGGTGAAATTTTAGAGTTCGGTTTTGGTGATATTGATGAGTGTTTTGTGGAAAATGAATTTAACTCATTTATATGTAGTTTTGAGGAAAGAAAATTTGATATGTTTGAGTGGTGGGTTGTGATGATTTGTGGTTGTCGTGTTTGACGTGTTCATAACTAATATTTATAAATTTTGAGATGTGTTTGTGTGGATTTTGTGGAAAAATGAATTGATGTGATTTGGTGTGAATTGTGGATTGAATTTGAGAATATGTCTGAGTATGTTCTGTGTGGAATTTGAAAATCATTAGAGTTAAATGAGTATTAAAAATGGGTAATATTTTAATATCTACATTTACTTAATGTTTGTCGTGAAAATCATTAGAGTTAGACGGGTATTAAAAATGAGGAATCTTTTAATATATGCTTTTACTAAATGATTGTCGTCCGAATTGTTAGAGTTAAATGGGTATTAAAAATTGGGAATCTTTTAATATCTTCTTTTACTTAATGATTAACGTCTGAATTGTTAGAGTTAAATGGGTATTAAGAATGGGGAATCTTTTAATATCTGCATTTACTTAATGATTGTGTCCGAATTGTTAGAGTTAAATGAGTATTAAGAATGGGGAATCTTTTAATATCTGCATTTACTTAATGATTGTTGTCCGAATTGTTAGAGTTAAATGGGTATTAAGAATGGGGAATCTTTTAATATCTGCATTTACTTAATGATTTTCGTCTGAATTATTAGAGTTAAATGGGTATTAAAAATAACGTATCTTTTAATATCTGCATTTACTTAATGATTGTCGTCTGAATTGTTAGAGTTATACGGGTATTAAAAATGGGGAATCTTTTAATATTTGCATTTACTTAATGATTGTCGTGGATAGAGTCAGATTATGCTCATGCATTTCATAGTACGTGGTGACCAGATGGGCCACGAGATAATTCCATGTGATTTACTGGTTCATCTTATCCTTGCGGGGATTGTCGCGTCGTGTAAGGTCTGCGATAGACTGCATGTGTTTAGTAAATCATGCTGACCCGTGATAGGTAGCACCTCGGTAATTTAGTACTTCGACTTGTGGTAGGCGGTACAATTATGATTTACGTCCCTTCAAGGAGGGTTTTGGTTTGGAATTCCGAGTCCATGCATTTTTGCATATACGCATTGCATTAGGGTGTTTGGCCCGCGAGTCATGTTTGATTTAAGATTTTGATTGAGTGTTTGAACTCAAGTCGTCATGGTGATTGTGTTATAATTGCCAAGTGTGGATGTTTTGGAATTGTTTGTAAGTGTGATTGATTGCAAAACCTTTTCGAAACTTAAGTTGTCGTGGTGATTGTGTTATAATTGCCAAGTGTGGATGTTTTGGAATTGTTTGTAAGTGTGATTGATTGCAAAACCATTTCGAAACTCAAGATGTCATGGTGATTGCGCTATAATTGTTAAGTGTGATTGTTTGGATTTGTGTGTAAGTGTTGATTGATTTCGAAACCCATTGAAAAGCTGAAAAATGCTGAATTTTGTTGTTTTTCTGTTGCTGTCTGATGTGTATTCGAATACAGCAAGCTGTATTCGAATACAGACATGCTGTTTTTGCCACTGACTTACTGTGTAGTCGAATACAGAAGGTTGTATTCGAATACATACATGTTGTTTTTGCTGCTGAATGCTGAAACAACCTTGTATTCGAATACAGAGATGTTATATTCGAATACAGCAATGTTGTTTTGTTAAAAACTTCATTTTTCAACCTTGTTTATGAATGTTTAGGATATGGAGACCCTTTTAAGGTGCATGCTAAGTTGAAATATTATTTTGTTCATTTAAAAACTTAAATGTTATGTGTTAATTGTTAATTTCGGTTGGTGACCCTTTACACTATTGTGGAAATCTGGGCTTTGCCCTCAGATGAGAACCAGGACCATCCTACCGGTTCGTACCCTGTGGATGGAAATGTAGTTGGAAACATCTGACTAGAGCTATGTTAGGAGGATCTTGCGGGGCGCGTGAAGATCACTCAGGATGTATAGTTTTTTGTAGAATGATTAGATTAGGTTGACGTATAGGGACTAGATGTCTTTCTTTTGGGATGTTTTTATTTTAATATGGAAGACTGTACCTATACCAATATTGTTAGCATGACATTTTATTTTCGATGGATCCCTTGTACCACTTTTTAATGTGTAAATACTTTGGATTCGTATTTCAAAAACTATTCCGCTGCTTGTAAATTATGTTGACTTAATTTTCGTTGTGTTATGACTTAAATATTTATCCAAAGGTATTTCCTTATTTATTTCTTTGTTTTATGAATTTGTTTTGAAAAAAAAATACACTCTCGCTGTTAAAAATCGGGGTGTAACATACAGTAATAAAAACAAGTACAATATCACATGTTAATTCACCCCAAAGTACCAACAGGTACATTCATGAGCATAATATCCACATCATTCATTATTAACATTCTCATTCATTATTAACATTGCCTCATCCAAACGAACAAATACAATCGTATACAAATTTATCAGTATAATATATACATAATTAATAATATTATTTCAACCAATTATCAGGAGATACAATATATCATTTATCTTTATAAAACACTAATCACACTTACTTCAATGCATACTCAAACAGACCTTATGACTTAATCTATATTCCATTGTAATGATTCCAGAATATCGCCTCCCCCACAAGGGATTCGTGGGTCCTTCCAAGCAACACCACTAACTCAAAATCTCCGCAAGGATATGTGGACTCCAACCAATTATGGACGCACCACCACACGACTATGAATGAATGCATGAATATGGACACTTTAATAAATCATTAATATAATGTGATGCTAACTTGTTAATGGCATTTCACATATAACATTTATCATTCACACCTTGAATATGTTCAATACAACCATTATAACAACGTATCACATTATATTTATTCCTTACACTTTGAATATGTTCAACACAACCATTATAACAACATATCACCTAATATTTATTTTCCGCACTTTGAATATGTTCAACATAACCATGAATATAACATGTCACACCATATTTATTTTCCAAAATTTGATAAAAGCATTTCAACATAGTATATATTTAATCTCACAAATTCTAAAATAAATACAATCATACATTCCAAAATAAATGCAATCATAAATTCCAAAATAAATACAATCATACGTATAAATATATAATTGGAGTGATGCCCTTACCGATATGAGTGTCGTTATTAAAATTCTCACACAACAGTCTTTGCTCCAATTGTGCTACCCTTGATGGGATGAATCACTAACTCCTTCTTGAATTCCTTCCTTTTTCTCTCTTAAACTCTTTTTTCTATATAGCAAAGCTATTTTGGATGGACGACGTCCGTTTTATTTTTTCCTTTTTATCAGTAAAAAATGGAAAATGTTAAGCTAGGAGTGGGGAAAGTTAAGCCGAAAGTGGAGAACGTGTCATTTCAACCTAAGCCATTTATTTTTAACGGGTTGTCAAATGATGCTTTTATTATTATTATTATTACCAAAAATTAAAATAATATCATCAACGATTATCTCCACTCCTAATAAGGTAAAATATAAAAATAAAATAAAATGACTAGGTGTTACATTCCACATACCTTAAATAGTTTCGTCCTCGAAACTGGCATTGGAGAAATTTTTTGGGTATTGCTCTCTCATTTTGTCTTCTAGTTCCCAAGTGGTGTCTCCAGTGGCTTGATTCCAAACTACCTTCACCAAAGGAGTTTCTTTGTTGCGAAGCAACTTGACTTTTCTATCTTCAATTCTTATTGGAGGTACTTCAAAAGATAAATCCTCCTTCAACTGCACTACATCCGACTCAATGACATGTGATGGATTCGGGACATACTTCCGTAGCTGAGAAACGTGGATCACATCATGAATGTGGGAAAGAATAGGTGGTAACGCAACTTTATATGCTATGAGACCGATTCTTTTGAGGATTTGGTAAGGTCCAATGAACTTTGGTGTGAGTTTCTTTGACTTGATAACCCTACCAACTCCTGTAGTAGGTGCCACACAAAGGAACACATGTTCACCTTCTTCAAATTCTAAGGGTCTGCGACATGTATCAGCATAACTTTTCTGGCGACTTTGGGAAGTTCTCATCCTCTCTCTAATTTTCCTGATCTTTTATGTGGTCTGCTGCACCATTTCAGGCCCCACTATAGTACTTTCACCATCATGATACCAACACAGTGGTGTATGACATTTTCGTCCGTAAAGAGTTTCGTATGGCGCCATTCCAATACTTGCATGAAAAATATTATTGTAAGTGAATTCCACTAACGGTAAACATTCATCCCATCTCCCACGATCGTCTAAGGCGCATGCTCTTAAAAAGTTTTTCTCAAGTTTGATTAGTTCTCTCTGTCTGTCCGTCGGTCTGCGGGTGATAAGCAGAACTTAATCTCAACTTCGTCCCTAATGCTTCATGTAAGGCTCCCCAAAAGTGCAAGGTAAACTTTGGATCCCGATCTGAGACGATGCTGGAAGGAACTCCATGAAGTCTCACAATCTCTGTGATGTAAATATCTGTCCATTTAGTCACATTATGAGTGGTCCTCACAGGTAGGAAATGAGATGACTTAGTTAGACGATCAACTATCACCCAAATCGAATCATTCTTCCACTGCGTCTTGGGCAATCCTATGATGAAATCCATAGAAATACTATCCCATTTCCATTTCGGCACGTCTAAAGGCAAGCTGTCACAAACTCGACCACCCATTTCTTCATTCCGGGCCACCAATAGTTTTGCTTCAAATCTTGGTACATCTTGGTCACTCTCGGATGAAAACTCAGTCTACTCTTGTGTGCCTCCTGAAGAATAGTCTCTTTTATCTTGTCCACTGCAGGGATGCAAATGCGCCCGTTGTAGCGCAAAATATTGTCTGGCCCAACTTTGAATTCTGGTGCCTCCCCTTGCACAATCAATTGCCTCTTCTGCTGAAGTAGTTCGTCGTCAAATTGATGTTTCTGAATGTCCTCAACTAACCCATTAGAGAGGGTTAGCATGCTAAATTTTAATTCTTCTGGTGAAAACTCCACATTCAAGTTCAGATCATGAAACCACTCTAGTAATTCTTGTTCTTTTACCATTAATGATGATACAAGTATATTTTGTCTACTTAAGGCATCCGCAACAACATTGGCCTTTCCTGGGTGATATTGCAATCTAAAGTCGTAATCCTTCAAGGTTTCCATCCACCTTCTTTGCCTCATATTGAGCTCTTTCTAATCGAACAAGTATTGTAAACTCTTATGGTTACTAAAAGTCGTAAATGTACTTCCATACAAGTGGTGTCTCCAATTTTTTAGGGAAAACATTATCGCAGCCAGTTCCAAATCATGTGTGGGATAGTTTCTTTCATATGTTTTTAGTTGTCGGGACGCATAGGCTACTGCCTTCTTATTTTGCATGAGGACACTCCCCAATCCTTGATGAGAGGCATCACAATAAACTTCGTAGGGTTCATTTGGTTGTGGCTAAGTTAGTATCGGAGAGGTCGTCAAACGTTCCTTTAATAATCTAAAACTCGCCTCACACTCTTCTGTCCATGCAAACGATTGATCCTTCCTTGTAAGTCGAGTCAGTGGGGATACAATCTTAGCAAAACCTTTAATAAATCTTCGATAATAGCCAGCTAATCCAACAAAGCTTCTAATGTCTGTAACAGTCCTTGGCCGATTCCAATCTACAATGGCCTTTACCTTTGCTGGGTCGACAACAATTCCTTCATTCGAGATCACATGCCCTAGAAAATTAACTTCCTCCAACCAAAATTCAAACTTCGCTTGGTTGGCATACAATTGTTTCTCTCACAACACTGATAGAACTTATCGTAATTGCTCCTCATGCTCCTCTCGACTTTTAGAATAGATGAGAATGTCATCTATAAATACCACTACAAATTTGTCCAAAAATGGGTGGAAGATATGATTCATGTAATCCATAAATATTGCAGGTGCATTAGTCACTCCGAATGGCATTACAAGGTACTCATAATGTCCGTAATGAGTCCGAAATGCAGTCTTGGGAATGTCTTCTGCCTTAACTCGTATTTGATGATACCCAGATTTCAAATCTATCTTAGAGAACACTACAGCCCCTCGAAGTTGATCCATAAGGTCATCAATGCGCGGCAATGGATATCGATTCTTGACAGTGGCCTTGTTGAGTTGCCTGTAATCTACACAAAGTCCCGAACATCCGTCCTTTTTCCTCACTAACAAGACAGGAGCTCCCCACGGTGAAACACTAGGTCGAATAAATTGTTTTGACATTAATTCTTCCAATTGTTCCTTAAGTTCAGTTAGTTCGAAAGGCGACATCCGATAGGGTGCAATTCAGATGGGTCCAGTACCTGGGTGTAAGTCAATAGAAAACTCAGTCTCTCGCACTAGCGGTAGTCCTGGTATATCAGTTGGAAACACATCGGAGAAGTCTTTAACCACTAGTACATCCTCTATCTTGGGATCATGAGTAACTTCCATACTAGCTAGGGACACAATCTCCATATCTCCTTCCTTGAGAGCAACCTTGATTTCGTGTGCGGCTAAGAATTTAGAAAGCTCTAGATCGGGGAAAATTACAGTCTTACGACCACAATTTAATAAAATATGATGGTATGACAACCAATCCATACCTAGTATAACATCCATGTTCTTAAGAGGTAGACAAATGAGATTTACATTAAACTTCCTACTCAACACAACTATAGGACAATGCATACATGTCGTATTTGCAATTAAAGTCTTATCAGTAGTAGTGGTAACAAACAAATCAAACAATAAGGTCGTGACATGCAATTCCAATAGCTTTAAACAGTCCATAGAGATAAATGAATGTGTTGCACTAGAGTCAAAAAGGACGGTTAGAATATTACCTGATATTTCACACTCCCCTTGGAAGGATTCATTCGGACGAGACGTCCCTTGATCATTTATATTGTAAACTCGTCCTTGAGCTGTTGGGCGTGTGACTTCAGTTGCATTCAGTGAGGCTTCTGCCTTTGGTTCTTTGCAATCCCTGGCTAAATGTCCGGGCTTCTGGCATTTATAACATACACTGCCGTTGAGTGTGCACTTATTCGCAAAGTGTCTTGGGTCTCCACAACGATAACAATATGGCTTTGATTCTGAAGTCCTCTGTCTATCATCTGAAATGGAGGTCATTGGACAATATGGTCCCTTATCTGACCCTTGGGGACGACGATATGGGTTTTGATCTAGTCTACTACGACCCTGGTTCTGATTACTCAGTCTTGTTGGTCCCCCGTGGTTACTAGTACCCCCACGATTCAGCGCCTCTACTTCTCTGCACTTTTCCACTAGGGTTTGGAATCGCGTGATTCCCAGAGGTAGTACCGAATCTTGAATTTCATACTTCAATCCATCTTGGAAACGCTGACACATAAAGTCTTCATCAATGGTCTGACGAAAAAACTTGAAGTATCGCGATAAGGATTCAAACTTTGCCGCATATTCTCCCACAGTCATGCTACCCTGGCGGATCTTCAGAAAGTCATCTCCCAATTTTGTTCTAGCACTTACTGGAAAATACTTGTCCAAAAACTTCATCTGAAAAGACTCCCAGTTAATCTCTTCTTGAGAAGCTTCCATCACCAGTTTGGTGGTCCTCCACCAATATTCAACATCACCAAATAGCAGATAAGTGGCATAATTCACTTTAACTCCAGGTGGGCATCGAATGACTTCAAAGATCATTTCCACTTCCCGTAACCACTTGTCAGCCTTTTCAGGATCCACATCTCCATGAAAGTTGGGAGGGTCATTCTTGCGGAAGTCTGTTAAACCTCTAGATTCGGCCGCTCTTTCTTCTCTTTCCTTCCTTCGCATTTCACGTTGATTTTGGGCAGCATAGTCGTAGCCATTTGTACCATAGCTTGAGCCATCTCAGCCATTCCCGCTTCATTAGTCCCACTAGCACTAGGAGTACGTCTTGGAGGCATCGTTCCTACAACGCTAAATCCAGTCAGTGTCAAGCACCTGCCTTAAAATCAATAAAGATATTGTCTAGAAGAATCATGAGTAGATGATAATGCTAACTACCCTATCCATACAAACAAATGGCACAAAGTCATAGGGAAGTATACTACAATTGCACTACTATTCGATGTCGGTCAGCTTACACATAACTCACAGTCCAATCAAGATCGAACTGCTCTGATACCAAAATGTAACATCCTATTTTTTTATTTATTTTTTATTTCAAACAAAATATATAATTTCCCATGTATTTTCAAACAAACAAACAAATAATCCATTATTAATTTAAAATCCATCAGTATCTCAATTAGATACTTAATACTCAAATTATAAGGTTCAGAAATGTAGTAATAAAATGATAATTGGCATAGACTAGAGTTCAACATAAACAAATTTCCTAAAGCTGACCACTACTACTCCTAGGA
This sequence comes from Cicer pinnatifidum, assembly GCA_037974775.1. Taxonomy (NCBI): domain Eukaryota; kingdom Viridiplantae; phylum Streptophyta; class Magnoliopsida; order Fabales; family Fabaceae; genus Cicer; species Cicer pinnatifidum. The sequence goes on along the minus strand of JBBPBR010000001.1, from coordinate 31,300,212 downwards.
TTAAATGAGATGTTATATCTATTCTTCTGAAAACTATCCCGATTGTGCAAGTAGATTAGGAATGTCATCTGTCCAAAAGTAAAAGTCATCTCCAAAATTCCTACCAATAAATAATAAATAAATAAATAATAAATAAAACAGTACAATACCCACATAATTAATGGCATTATTCCATTCAAATTGCCACATATACAGTAACGAAGATAACAGTACAATGTTTACGTAATTAATAATATTAGTGCATCCAAAACAACAACCAGGAGGTACACTGAAAATACAAATATAATATTATGATATCTGTATAATTAATAATAATAATTAATCCATACAATATTAAGATATCTACATCATTAATAACTAAGGGGTATAATAATAATAACAATACAACATGTTAATTCACCCAAAACGACAAAAAGGAACAAGTAATGATATAATAACATTAATTCACCCAAATAATAACCAGAAAGCACATTGAAAATACAAATATAATATTATGATATCTATATAATTAATAATATTAATTAATCCATACAAACAACCTTATAATAGAATACCACAATATCTACATCATTAATAACATTAATTCACCCAAACAACTAAGAGGTACAGTAATAAAAACAAGTACAATATCACATGTTAATTCACCCCAAACTACCAGCAGGTACATTCATGAGCATAATATCCACATCATACATTATTAACGTTCTCATTCATTATTAACATTGTCTCATCCAAACGAACAAATACAATCGTATACAAATTTATCAGTATAATATATACATAATTAATAACATTATTTCAACCAATTATCAGGAGATACAATGTATCATTTATCTTTATAAAACACTAATCACACTTAATTCAATGCATACTCAAACAGACCTTATGACTTAATCTATATGCCAATGTAATGATTCTGGAATATCGCCTCCCCCGCAAGGGCTTCGTGGTTCCTTCCAAGCAAGACCACTAACTCAAAATCCCCACAAGGATATGTGGGTTCCAACCAATTATGGACGCACCACCACACGACTATGAAAAAATGCATGAATATGAATGCACGAATGTGGGCACTTTAATAAAATCATTAATATAATGTGATGCTAACTTATTAATGACATTTCACATATAACATTTATCGTTCACACCTTGTATATGATCAATACAACCATTATAACAACGTATCACATTATATTTATTCTTTACACTTTGAATATGTTCAACACAACCATTGTAACAACATATCCCCTAATTTTTATTTTTCATACTTTGAATATGTTCAACATAACCATGAATATAACATGTCACACCATATTTATTTTCCAAAATTTGATAAAAGCATTTCAACATAGTATATATTTAATCTCACAAATTCTAAAATAAATACAATCATACATTCCAAAATAAATGCAATCATACATTCCAAAACAAATATAATCATACATATAAATATATATAATTGGAGTGATGCCCTTACCGATATGAGTTTCGTTATTAAAATTCTCACGCAGCGGTCTTTGCTCCAATTAAGTTACCCTTGATGGGATGAATCACTAACTCCTTCTTGAATTCCTTCCTTTTTCTCTCTTAAACTCTTTTTTCTATATAGCAGAGCGATTTTGGATAGAAGACGTCCGTTTTATTATTATTTTTTTATCACTAGAAATGGAGAACGTTAAGCCTGGGGTGGGGAGGAGTGGGGAAAGTTAAGCCAAAAGTGGGGAACGTGGCATTTCAACCTAAGCCATTTATTTTTAACGGGTTGTCAAATGATGCTTTTATTATTATTATTATTATTATTATTACCAAAAATTAAAATAATATCATCAACGATTATCTCTACTCCTAATAAGGTAAAATATAAAAATAAAATAAAATGACTAGGTGTTACATTGACCAACTTAGTTGGACCTCATTTCTGTTAATCGATGAACCACAATACCTAAGACTAGTAAAAGCTTTTTATGTCGCTGCCAACGTTTCTAAAGGTGATACATTCATCACTATTATCCTCAAAGGGGTACATCTAGAGATGACCCATACTTCCTTATGTTAAATCCTGGATATGCATGATAAAGGATCACACATTTTTCTCTGAGTCCATGTATTCTTAGTTTAAAATTTCTCGTACCACTATTCATGACAATATTGTCCACAACATATGCATCTATTTTGTTGTTCCTAGAGCTGACAGTTTTGAAAAAGTCATTAAGCTTGACCTCCCAATCATTCAGTATCTCCTTTCATGGACTCCTCTACACATGGGTAATATTATTTTTTGCTTTATGATGAATACTTCTAGGCTCGACCGATCATCCCCTTATGGAATGATCCTGACAAATTTTTTCAAGTTCTTTAAAGTTTCCTTAGAGGGCGAACAATTTGTGTATTTGAAGAACAATTTTTCTTCCAGAAATATGAATCAAATGAGGCTGAAACTTACTAACAAGCCTTCTCACAAAAAAAAATCTACCAAAACTATTTCTTCATCCATTCCAACAAAGAAAAGGTCTTGTGCAACTAAGACAACAACAAAGAAAAAAATTCAGAAAACCACTCACAAATCTCCACAGCCATCAAAATTAACAACTCATCCTCAATATGAGGATGCCTTTAGGAATCCAATGCAAGAATAGAGAACTAATGAGGATCCCATCCCTACTTCACCTACTTAATCAATTGATTTCGAATTACACCCCTCTCCAGCTCACCATGTATCTCCAAAAATCCCAGAAGATTATCTTCCTGTTGAGGACGTCCTAGAGGAAACTCGTCCCTAACTCATGGAGGATGGTGAATAACTCTATTATGATCTGAATCTTACTGATCACCAGTTCTCATCTCCTAGAGCACCTCAAACTCGTCCCTACATTCTTGTTTCCACCATATCCACCTATAAGCCCATCTCAAAATCCTCAAGTATCCTACAGCATGTCAAAAATTTTCCATCCCCTCAAAAGGTTAGTCTTGCTGTTGATATTCCTCCTGTTATTTCTGTCTCTCATCCATTGATTGATCCCTTAGTCCCACCAACAACTTACAATCAACCCTCTAAAACTCACCTACATAAGGTCATTGGATGTTTTAGCTCCATTGATTCATTTTTGGCAAAAACCAGTGATAACTTGTCTCAAGACAGAGGTGTCAGCTCCCAGAACAAAAGTGCAAGCATAAATGCCATGCCACAAGACCAATGTCGCTATATGTCTTATAAGAGGACATAAGCCAAATGCAATTTGAAAGATCTAAGTCTTTTTAAAAAGATCAAAAGAAACTTTTTACGAGTTTCACCTCTTTTCAACAAACCATGGCTCAGTTTGGCCTTCTTTTGGAATGGGTCACCAAACACCTCATAACCATCATCGCTTGTTGAGACCGTCCTTTTTTGCTCCACTCCAACCTCCACAAGCAGATCTACCTCATTCGTCTAACTCAACCTCTTCTAACGACTCATCCCCGTCAAAGTAGCTAAGAGGATCGACACATTTTTTGATGGTTGACAAATTCAAGGGGAGAAATATTATGACCAACAAATTGTCAACTTTTTGTACAAGAGGATACTTTTTGAAACTTTACATTTCAATCCTCTTTTCATTATGCTAATTATTAATTATATATTTTTTTGTAATTTTTAAACCATTTTTTTTTGTAATCATTACTTCCATGAAATGAAGTCACATTTTGGTTCAAAATAGTTATCTCAAAAACATTTATGCATATGATGAGGGAGAGTAATTTTTTTTCAAAAACAAAATTACACATATGATTGAGGGGGAGCATAATCATTACATCACACAATTTCTTGTGCTAAAATTATAATCTAAAGAATTTTGATACAATATAAAAAGGGGAGATTGTTGAGACAAAATCTCTCTCAATTATTTCAATGATAACAAAATTATTTCAAAGATTGTGATTATTTCTAATTTGTGCTCTTGAGTGTATGTAAGTCGGAAAACAGTTTCCTCACCACCTTGATCAAAAGAAGTATATTTGATACAATCCAACATGTCCTCTAAGCTAGAAGACAAACAAGTAGAGGATAAACCTTTAACCTCTAAGATAGAGGATATACAATATCACAAATAAGATAATTCCACTATAAAAATAAATGAAGATAAATTTGTATCTGAAGACAAATAGTAAAAGGATAAACAACTCATAAGAAGAGGATCGAAGACACTACAACTCTTGGAAAAGGAAAAATCCAAAAGTACAAGTCATGTCCTAACTTATGGAAAAATTAAACCTCCTACTCGAGGACGGACTGCAAACTCATCCTCCTAAGCTCACACATTACAAGGAGAACTGAATGACATTTTTGTAAATTAGATTAATAACCATGGATATTTAAACAAATCTCCAACAACCACGTAATACTTTACCTCATGGATGGAGCTTCACAACCTCTATAAAAGGAAGAGAATTCTTCAACATTCTACACAACTACTCATAAAAAAGAGAAACACTCATAACTAAGAAGAGTAATCTCATTATCTCTTTGAACTTTCTACAGTCCTTAACTATATCCTTGAGAGCATCCTCTTAAACTATTTCCTTGGGAGCATCCTCTTAAAACGTTTTTGCATAAGAAAAAGAATCAAACTCTCATCTCAAATCACTAAATTTGTATATTCAAAGTTCATATAAACTTGGTTATAGTTGTAAATCGAAAAGAAAGGTAGTGTAAGCCTGGTGAGAGGACAAGTCATTTTGAATTATAGTGAAACTCACAAGTTTGTGAAGAACTAGACGTAACCCATTTTCGGTGAACTAATATAAATTTACGTGTGTCCTCTTTATATGTTTTCTGTTTTTTTGTTTCATACATTCATCCTCATATAATTTGCATTTCATCCTCTCATAGAAGATATAACTTTAAAACAACCAACTAGAAAATTATATAAAAAAAAAAAATCTCTATTCAACCTCCCTTCTAATGATATTTCAGTTACTTCAATCATCACACTTGAACACTTCATCCTTATTTTCACAAAAGGTGCATAGAGAGACTTCACTTGCAAAAACTTGTTTCTATTTTAGAACTTATAATTTATTGTTTAAAATATTAAATTTCAATTCAAGAAGGCAAATAATTTTCTTTGAAGTAGAAAGAATTTTTCTAACTTTAGTTGAATCATCATTTAATTCTTCATAGATGATAAGTAACTCATCATAAGTTAAATCAAATTCAGATTCAAAAGAGTTCACCTCGTCTCCTTCACGATTTTCCATGGGGCCTAAGTTTACCTATTGACTTTCAAATTCACCGGATGAGTCCATATCATTGTGATCCAAGGCAACATAAGCATTACTTCCATTTGTATATTTCTTATGACTTATAGGGAATTCGAGTTTTATGTGACCCTTTCTACCAAACTTGTAAGAAGTTGGATTCAAAAGAAACCATTTGACTCATATCTTTCTCATTTTCATCTAGACTATATCACAATATTTCAAGTCACTTTTTATGGTCTTTGCTTTCAAAGAAAAGTCCTTTCTTTTTCTTTTCACCTTCCTCACTCTCAACGAGTCGGTTTAGTTCAAGCTCATGTTTATGCAATTTACGAAACAAAGTAGCTAAATCGAGAGAAGATAAATCTTTAGATCCAGAGTTAGAGATCACTTTGGGTTGCCAAATTCAATTCAAGCATCTAATAATTTTATTAATCAAATATTCATTTTGGAAGGATAATGTTGTTTGCCATAAGATTTTATTGACCCTTTTCTTTTTAACCTTTGGTCCATATATCTCTAGGTTTGTTTACCTCTACCCCATCGACAAGATTAAAGACTCAATAATTTTCTTTTGAAAAATAACATTGAAAGAGGACAAGTGGACACCTCTTTGTTTTGAAAATTATCTAAAAATCACATTCTCATTGTTCAAGTATACGTGGATGACATTAATTTTGGTTTTACTAATGCAAAATTATGTCCAAGATTTTTATAGCTAATGCATAATGAGTTTCAAATGAATATAATGGGAGAACTGAAAATTCAACAAAGCTCTGAAGTTGTCTATATTCATTAGAATAAATACACCAAATAACTTCTCAAGAAGTTTAAGATGAATGAATGAAAACATATGCTCACCTCTATGTATCCTACTTGCTCTTTTAGTAAAGATGAAACTGGTTAAAATATAGATAAAAAGATATACAGAGAAATATCTTGAGTACAAATTAGTAGGTTATCATGATACTGACTATAGTAGTGACAAGCTTGAAAGAAAATGAACTACTTGAAATTGTATATTTCTTGGTGAAAATCCAACCTCCTGGTCAAACAAAAGACAAGGAACAATTGTGCAATGCATCACAGAAAACGAACACATTTGAACAAAAAAATATTTACCACACAACTGTTATAGATGAATCATCAGCTAGACGATTATAAAATAAATGAAAGTAACATTCCTATCATTTGTGATAATACTTCTGCAATTTATTTAGCCAAAAATCTTATTTTACACTCTAGAGCAAAACATATAAAGATTAAACATCGTTTTATAAGAGACTATTCTCAAAAGTGTATTTTAGACATTAAATTTGTTGACACTAACCATCAACAGACAATCATTTTTAGAAAAAATCCTTGCTGAAGAAAATTAACCTCTATAAAGACGAATTTTAATATTCAATTTATAAAGTAATGATAACTTAAATTATGTATTAGTTTGGATCTAGACATATGAACTGCATTTTCCTTTGAAAAATGAATTTAATTTACCTTTGATAAAATATGTCTTTTTTCTAGTCACATATATGTTCCGCCTCTAACAAATAGAAATTCCTTTTGTCTCTAGTTGAATGAATTTCAATTTATCTACTAAGCAATTTTTTTGATGTATGTGATAATTCGTATTCTGACGCATGTTGCTAATGTTCTAAGAACATTCTTAATCTTTAATGCACTTGCAAATTTAGAAACTTAAACGTTTTATAAAAAATACTCAAGTACCCACTACCTTCACTATTCATTTTCACACACTTTTGGTAACCTAATATTCTCAATGGCCTTAATCTCTACTTCTTCTATACCTACTATGGTCTGCAATGCTGATCAACTTGACCTTTTTACCAAACTTAGGGTTGAATTTTGGAATCTAGCTAAAAATTGTTTCAACTTCATCGACGATCTTTGTGAAATAGGTTGGTTTGATTTCTTTACTCTTGAAATGGTCGAAGAAGAGGTCAACGAGGAAAAAATGTGAATGCATGGTCGCGTGTTTTAGAATTAGTTTATTTTGAATGACGCAAAACTAGTTTGAAATCAGATGATGTAACTAAGGTTCTCTCAGTAGTCATTCACACCTTAAAATTTGAGAAAAGTAATGTTCAAAACATGCATTAAAATTATTGTTGACATCATTTTAATTCTCAAACATGTTGGATCTCAAAGATGGATTAAAATCGCAAGATTTACCAATTCTACTTTTGTGATTCAAATAAGTTGTATACAAATTTGAGTAAACTCGAATCACCAACATATTTTTTAGGTGTTTGAAGAAAACAAATAGTGTGATTTGAATCACATTAAGTTTGATTTGTATCACCTAGTTGGGTATGATTTGAATCATGTGAATAGAAATTTAAGTTGATTCAAATCATCATATCATTATTAACTGTGTGATTCAAATCACATTATAGGTTGATTCAAATCACAACCAATATTTTTTTTTATAGCATCAGATTAGTTCACACATTACCACATATAAAACCATTTTTCTCATTCATTGAAAGAAATAAAACATTCATTTTGTCTCTATTTCTCTCTCATTCAAAGTCTCTTTGAAAAATGTTAGAATTCCTTTGGTTTGAGTGATTGGTTTTGAGAAAACTTAGCTAGGACTTTTTTTCTTTCTCCTTTTTACCATTCATGGGGTTGTAAATCTTGAGGGTTTAAAAGATGCAATTGAAGAAGGAAAATAATCTCAATTCTTCTCTTAGAAAGGAGATTCTAGGAGCTAGGTTTCATATCTTCAAGGTTCAATGAAAGCTAGCTCTATTGGATTGAAGTTTTTAGAGGTGATTTAATTTGAGATTGAAGGCTCATAGAAAGGATTTTATCAATTGGAGTGTAGCAAATGATATTGAATATTGTGATCAAATATTTTGGATCAAAATTTGGGGCTTTTGAAGATTAAACAAAATTTGGATCATAGGATTTGAGAGAGTTTTCTATTGTATTCAAAAATATGAATACTCTTTCATATATCAGACTTCACAAAGTATGAAAGAGTATTCATATTTTTAAAGATAATCTAAAATAAGAATTGATTCTGATTTATAATTGATGAAAATCTTTGACCAAGTTGAAAAGAAATATGGTCAAGATTTGAAGAAGATATGATCAACATCTTATCAATAATAAGATATGAAATATTTACAAGAGGATTTGATGAAGATTTATCTACAAGAAGTTATGAATTATTTACAAGAAGATTTGATCAAAATTTATTACAAGAAGATATGAAATATTAGCTAGATGATTTGATCAAAATTTATCTACAAGAAGATACAAATTATTTACAAGTAGATATGAATTATTTACAAGACGATATGATCAAGAATTGTTTATAAGAAGAAACACTCACAAGATGATACGTTTATTATATGCAAAGGTATGATTTAGATTTTGACAAAGGACAAAATATTGAATTGGACTTATTCATACTCCTACCTGTGAAAGTTCAAGAACCGGTTCAACACTATGTTCCCGCCCATATCAAAATAAGCTATCGGAAGAAAGTTTCATATGAAGAATTTAGGAAGCAATCTTAACAAAATATAAACAATATCAATTTGAAGAATTTATATACTCAATCTTTACATAATACGAATGATATCGATCTCAAGAAGTTACAAACTCAACTTGAACAAAATATGAACACTATTAATATGAAAAATTTATAAACTCAATTTAAATAAAATAGGAACATAATCAATATAGTAGAACTGCTCATATTGGATTTAGAAATAAAGAGTTGACTAAAGAATATATTATCCAAAAACATCTCGTTCATAATTATTTTTGAATAAAATCATTGTTGACCAATCTAAGAATGAAGATACAATTCATAATTAAAAAGACTAAATTGAAGCTCTAAATTTATCTATAAATAGATACTCAAGGTTGAAGAAGCAAATAATCGAAAAATCATAAAACGGTACAAGAACTCAAACTCAAAATTTCAAATTTACGTTAGAGTTCAAAGAGAGAAACACTTGTTCAAATGAAAAATATTTTCTAAGTGCTTTTATTAGAGTGTGATAGTCATTGTTATAATTAGTTTGTTAGAAGCAACAACTCAAGTTTCATACCTTTGTATTTAAACCTAATACTGGTGTTAGTGTGTGATCTGCTTTCGCACACGGGTCAAATACCATTGATAATATGAGCAAAACGATTAATCCACTGATTTGAGTTTCAAACCTATCACAAATTCTATCAGTGAGTATGATTTCAAATTCGTGATTCTATTCTTATTTAACTATATAATGGATCAAACAAGCGTAATCAATCCTATGTGAATTCGGTTTTTTTGACTGGATTAAGCATCACAATTATGAAAATATTACAATTAACGATTAAGCGTTGCAAAATTATAATTCAATCAAATTGGAAACCGAAACCAAATTATGTCAAATAAATTTAATCGATCCTATTGAAATTCAATTTAAGCAATAAGAATATCAATATAATCAAATAAATAAAAATAGAATCATGAAGCGAATTTGACGGTGTAACCTGAATCTCAAGGTGTTGATGAAACTCTAAACTCGTGGATGAATCTTATAAAATTAGCCTTCCATGAAATTAAAATAAAAAGTGTTTATTTCTTGTATCAATATGAATCCTAAAATTTCCTCTGGAGAAAAGAAAGAAAACTCCCAATATATAGTACTTGATTTTGGGCTTTAGGGTTTAAAAACAAGTGACTCGCTATTCAAAATTATTACAAAAGTCCATATTAAGAAATCTGCAATTTAGGTCCAACAAAGTTCAACATTATGCTTTTACTCAAACACAAAAGTTGTAGCTCAGATTTTTAGCTTTCCAATGCCTGCTTATATGCACCAATCCGCTATCTAGAGCTCAAGTTATGACCTATAGAGCGAGCAAGGGTCAAAATGCAAATAGTAAAACTATAATTCAATTTCGACCCAATGTTTTGAAACAAGCTAAAAAAAATATTTTTAAGCTATAAAGAGCTTTTAAAATACCAGACTAAAAAGATAGAAACATGTGTCCAAATGCTATGAATAGTGTGCCTTCAACAAGGATTGTCATATTATGTTGAGAAGACTTGGCTGGTAGAGTTAAGGTGTGTGTGTTCCATTAAAGTCTGGGTTTTTCAGGTTGTGAATCAGGATAAATTACTTGTGTCTCTTTATTCCTACACTCCTTAGTTTTGTTATTGCTTCTACTTCAAGTTAATCATCAAGTTTGAATCAGTTTAATCAAATAATGGAAAAATTATCAATTTAGTCAAACACAATTCAAACTTCTTCTCGTGTTTTTACCTTCAAATCTTTCATCAATTGATGAGATGGCTTAATGTAGGTCACAAGCGAGGAAGAAGTGACTGAACCGGGATACAATCTTTTGTCATTTTTTCTTTTCCTAAATCTTTTCATTTATGCAAATTAATTGATTAATGCAAAGTTTTTTCTTCTTGATTAAAGCAATTTTGGTCAATGAGAATTTTTGTGTGCATAAGTGTTGATTAAAATTGTTGATGAATTTTATGATTTAGTGGTGTGCAAAAAATTATTTCACAATTGGTTGAAAAACTTTGTTAAAAATTATGCTCTTACTATGACTTTGAGTTGTATCAAATATTGAATTTTCATCTTATTTTTAAAAGTAAGGTGAAAAGCAAAGTCTAGTGTTGATGTAGAATATTTTGTTAGCGCTCATCAAAATCTTTGGATTGTTGTAATTGTTAGTGTTAGTACTTTGAGTTTATGAAAATTTCCAGTTTCTTATGCAATTTGATACATTTGATGAACCAACATGGTTTAAATAAGATGTTAAAGGAATAAGATCAGTACAATAGGTTTGGGTACCTAAACATCATGTAGCCAAATCCATGCCAACGATTAGAGTTGTCAATTTGACAAGCTCCCCTAATTATTAGTCCTAACCCACATTTTGAAGGGGACAAAAAAATTAATAATTTAAAAGGCCCCTAAAAACAAGGCCCCCTAAACTAAAAGCCCCCTAAAAATTTGGGGGCCTATGAGGCCCAGAGGCCCACTTTTTTAAAAAAAGAATCGATTTATTTTTTTTCGATAAAAAATGTTCGATTTTTTTTCGATAAAAATTTCCGATAAAAAATTTATGACTTTTTTCGATAAAAAATTTCTGATTTTTTTTTTCGATAAAAAATTTCCGATTTTTTTTCGATAAAAAATGTCCGACTTTTTTTGGATAAAAAATATTCGATTTTTTTTCAATAAAAAATTTCCCATTTTTTTTCGATAAAAAGTTTCTGATTTTTTTTTTTCGATAAAAAATCTTAAAATTAACAAAATATTGGGGGCCTATGGACCCTTAGAGCCGCCTCCCTTAGGCCCCATGAAATAATGAGCCCAAATTAAGAGACTCCTTAAAAGATTATTTTAATAGGGGCCTAATAATAAAAGAAAAAAAATAAGAGGGCCTTGTAGTTTGGGGGCTTTTTTGACGGCTCTACCAACGATTGGGGAAATTTTGAGAATATTTTCTTTTGAAAGATTGGGGCCCAAGTCACAATTACCCATAATATTCCAAAGGAGGAAATCTCGTACGTTTGAACATCTCACAAAAGATTTTGTCGACCAATACCTCTCCTATAGAAGCCATGGTCCACTAAAAAATGTCAAGGAGACACCGGGTAAGGCTAGACAATCCTATTGATAAACTTATTTTTATAGGATTTTAAAAGTATATTTATTTTTTATTTTATTTTATTTTATAATTTTGATTCTGAATTATTTTTGTTTGTTTTTGTATTTTCAAATTTCATCATCAGACAATAAAATAATGCAGATTTATAAAATCTTTTAAAATTTGGATGGGAAAATATACAAGTCTTCTTAAACAAGTCCACTATGTGAGTGGTGTTTAAATTATATATATATATATATATATATATATATATATATATATATATATAATATAATATAAATATATTAAAAAATATTATTATATATATTGTGGAGTGGATCGTGAAACAAAGTTTGACGGATTTGGCAAACAAACTGAAGGCTAATGTGGTAACAAGATTCCAAAAGATTAAAAAATTATGTGGAATATTTGTTATGGGATCGGAGGATCTCATCACGAAATAAATAGAAAACAAATCAAACGGGATTTCGTTGTAAAACCTAAAGAAAAGAAGCCAATTGAAATTAAGTGGGTTTTCATAAATAAATTTAATGGAAAATATGAAATGGTTAGAAACAAAGCTAGACTTGTAGTCCAAGGATACAATTAGTAGAAAGGTATTGACTATACTAAAATATTTGCCCTTGCGACAAGGTTAGAGGCTATTAAACTTTTACTTTCTTTTGTGGTGCTTAGTAAAATTACTCTATATCAAATGAATATAAAAAGTGCTTTCTTAAATGATTACATAAATGAAGAAGTGTATGTAAAACAACCTCTCGACTTTGAGGATAATGAATATCTATACCATGTCTTCAAATTAAAGTAATCTTTGTATAGTTTAAAATAGGCTCCAAGAGCTTGATATGATAGACTAAACATTTTTTTTTTTTGATTAAAACATGATTTTGAAAGAGGCTAGGTTGACACTATTTTATTTAGAAAATTGTTTAAGCATGACCTTCTTATTTTCCTGATATGTGTTGATGATATTATTTTTGGTTCTACAAATGGCAAGTTCTACCAATAGTCTGTTAAGCTAATGCAAAATGAATTTGAGATGAGAATGATAGGAGAATTAAAATTCATTCCTAGAATTCAAATTCATCAAACCAATAGGATGTACTTATTCATTAGACCAAATACACAAGAGAACTGGTTGGATGACAAAATACCAAAGTCCACACCTATGCCTCTAACTTGTTCTTTTGACAAAGATGAGTCTAGTAAAACGGTAAATTAAAACATATATAGAGGAATGATAAGTTCCTTCATTTAGTTAACTGCATCTAGACTTGATATTTTGTTTAGAGATATGTGTGCCAGATTTCAGTCCGACCTTAAAGAATCCCACTTCAAAACTGTTAAAAGGATATTTAGATATCTAAAATCCACTAATGACCTTGGTTGGTCTTATTAGCCATCCTCTGAGTACATGTTAGTAGGTTTCCGTAATCGTGACTATGATGGAGATAAGCTAGAAAGGAAGAACAACAATGGAAATTGTACATTTGAACAATAAGATGATCTCCTGGTCGAGCAAAAGGCAAGACACTATTGCTCTGTCTACAACAGAAGCAAAGTATATCTTAGTAGCTAGTTGCAACTGTTGTAGATGAAGCATCAACTAGGAAACTTCAAAATTTATGAGAGTAACATTCCTATCTTCTGTGATAATACTTCAACCATATGTTTAACCAAAAATTATAATCTTTCAATCACTAGGCTCGCAACTCTGATAGTTTGATTCTGGCTAGGCTCGCAACTCCCAACCCCTAGTTGCATGTTTTTCTTTGTATTTTTTCTCAGTATTTTATTTCTTTGTTTGTTTGATTTCAAAAAGGTGATAATGTATTTTTGAGAAATTTTAAGCAATGAATTTTGTCTTATTATGAATTTCAGTTACTAATGTCCATTAAACTACTCTGTCAGAATATCTTTCATCTTATGAATTAAACAAACATATTCTAAGTGGGAGGTTGGCTGCAACACTTTATAATAATATTTTATACTTTTTTTGAAAAAATAGTTCACAATAATAGATATTTGTCATCATTATAAAGGGGGAGAAAGTTAGAGCCAAGTTAGTTTGAAGAGCTATGACCCTTACTTGCTTTTGTGATAACAAATTCTATTTGTGAAAATGATTTAATGCATTAACATTTTGATTAAGTGTGCAAGTCTCACATATGGTGAATTATATAGATTCTTATGTCATATCCTTTGGTGATTGAATGAAAACAAAATAAAAACAAGACTTTGCTTCACTTGGTTTGTATGATTCTGATGCAAGCGCTCTAACAGGCGCCTTTAGTGGTGTTCATGGCTAACTCTTATGATGCAAGCAATGCTCTAATTCTGGTGACTCTAAAAATACATGATATGTTCTGTTTCATTTACCTCTGGCGAATGCAGCCATGCTCTGTTCATCTGCCTTTGGTAAGCTAGATAAGCAAATGATCTGCCTCTGATAACCACATCATCACTTCAAGCATATGATCATCAGAATCTGATTTATGTTGTATGCTTTGGAAGAAGTCAACGCTCCAAAGAAGACAAAGCATTGGCACATCCTCTGATGAACACCCTTAATCTGCTACTTGCTTGAAAGTCCTTAAGACATGATCTGATCACCATATTCTCTACTTCCTAATTGTTTTATCAAGATACATTGAATCAATTACAAGGATTTGTTTAGGAATGTTTCTATGGAAAATCAATCTAAAAATTATGTGATATGAAACTCCATGAATTATGCTGATTTCTTGCAATTAGAGCAACAACCAAAAACTCTAATCAATCTCTATAAAAGGATGTGCGTTCCTCTCTAGAAACACAAGAAAGACACAAGCTATATGCACATCTGCACTCTTGCTCGTAATAAATCTTTTTCACTTTAGTGTTGAGAAATGTTTCTGAAAGAACAAATTTGTAAACACTCTCTTGCTAAAGCTATTTTAGAAAAACATAAACTTATTCATTAGTAACCTAGCCTTATAGCAGTTGCCTTCCTTAATAGCTTATCTATACTTAGCTAGAAGTGTTAGAGATTTGTTCATAATCAGCTTGATTAGTAGCTGTTTAGTGAAAGTGTAATTCTGTGGTGAAATAATGGTTTAAATCCTCTAGGTTGAAGGGATTGGACATTGCTACAATGTTGGTTGTGAACCAAGATAAATAGAGTGCTTTTGTATTATGTTTTTTTTTCATTTGGGCCTTCTTTTTTTACTATAGATTAGTCACATTAAAAAGTTTTTTTTTTTAAAAGGAACACAATTCAAACTCCCCTTTCTTGTGTTTCAAGTTTTAAAGATTGATAACTCTCAACCTTTATTAACTCTATAGGAAGAAATCGATCATGAGAATATGATGGCTTTTTCTGACTTCCCTTATTCATTGGATGAGGTATTTGAAGAGTATTCTAAGTGCCATGAAGAGTCAGTCTTAGACACCCTATTCAATGAAGATGCAAACACTAACATGGCTCCTAAATATGATCAGCCTTATTCCTCATGGAATTTGGTGGAACGGATGCCCGTTGCGGGAGCTTAAAGGAGACGTGTTTGTAGAAGACATCTAGTGGCTTGCTTTGACCACTAGTAAGGAAGCCGAAGGTATGTTTTTAAAAAGCCAATTCTAGACAAGGTATAACACCTCATGCCTTTGTTTAACAAAAGCTACAATAAATGGTAAGATATTCAACCAAGTCTTTGTTGTTGGTGGGCATGTCCTCAATGTTATGAAAATTCTAATTTTGAAGAAGCTGGGAAATTTTTTGGAGGATTGGATTCCAACCAATATGAAAATTGCATGCTTAAGGGGATTAGCATCCAATGCACTAGGTGTCCTCAAAGCCGATGTTGTGGTAGGACCAATGGAAGTTTGGTCACTCATCTTTGTCATAGATGGAAATCCTTCATATTTTATCATCCTCCATACTAATGGATGTGTTCCTTCAACATCTTACCAAAGGGTCATTTTCTGGGTAGGTGAAAAAGTGGAAACTATAGAGGCTGGAAAGAGTTCTTTCTCAACCGAGGTAAAAATGTTTGAGACATTGTTCTATTCTCCTCATTATATCTCTATAATAGCTCCTCAAGAATATATGAAATCTTACTAATGAGAGATTCCTCTTAAAAGCTTAGGCCGATCTACAACCTTTTGATGAGGTTGTCAATGATTATCCCCTGACGAACTAAAGGACCTTCTAGATCAGATAGAAACATTGGGAGCCAATGACAGGGTATTTGACGCCATGTTTCTAGGAAAAGAAAGGAAAGGTAAACCTGAAGAAAAAGAGTTTCCTCCAGGTACAACTGAAGATCTTGAAAGTTAGGCAGCCAAATCACCTATTCAAAATATTCTAGCAACCTTTGAAGCACAATATCCACTAGTGGAAATAAATATTCTAGCAACCTTTGAAGCACAATATCCTAGGATGAAGAAGTTAATTGGATTGTTGATTTAGGCTGAAAAGGATTAGTTAGTAGGGTTGATCAAGCGATACAAAGATTGCTTTGCATGGAGTTACCGTGAGAGGCCTAGTTTAGTTAGAGAAGTGGTAGAACACATGCTGCCATTTAAAGATGGATATTAATCCACACAAACAACCTCCAAGCAATACAAAGATGGATTGATGCTGCCATGTAGAAAAGTTACTTCAAGAAGGGCTCATTCTAACAACTAGATATATGGAGTGGTTGTCTAACATAATACCAATGATATAGAAAAATAACTAGCTAAGAGTGTGAATTGTTCATCACAATATGAATTTGGTTGCTCTAAAGGGTGAGTATGGAATGCCAGTGGATAATATGTTTTGAAGCTTGCAACTAGCGATGTTGTTCTAACCTTTACGGATGGGTACTTAAGCTTTAATTTATTATTTGTAACACAATAACATTCAGATGCCCAGGAGCCCTTGGGATTTATGAATAGATTGTCTTGCCGTTCAGACTCAAGAGTGCAATCACCAATTATCAGAGAGCCACGCATACAATCTTCCATCACCTCATTGGTTAGATCATGGAGGTATAAATTGATGATGTGGTGGTCAAGTTTTGCAACTTCCAATGGCATTTTTTGGAGCTAGAACAAGCCATGAAGAGAATGAGGCTGCATGGTTTGAAGATGATCCCATCCAAGTGTACATTTGGGGTATTGAATAGAAACATTCTTGGTTTCCTAGTACACAATAAGGGAATTGAAGTGGACAATAACAAGGCTAAAGCTATCATGGAAGCTAGGCCTCGAACATTAAGAAGGATTTGTAGAGTCTCTCACGAAAGATTAGTTTTGTTAGGAGGTTTATATCCAATTCAAATGATAGATAGAATCTTTTTCACCATTGCCTTAACTGAAGGATTGATAAGAAATGGTGTGGGGAGATGCTCAGTAGAGAGCGTTTGACTAAATAATAAGCTTTAGCCAATATTACACAAATTCTCATGCCACTTGTGGTAGGTAAACAATTCATGTTATACATCTTTATAGAAGATGAATCAATCAGTTGTTTGCTTGCTAGGATACCGATGATGGTCCAAAAAGAGTGGTGATTGATTACATTAGCTGAAACTAGATATACACCTATTGAAAAATTATGTTTGTCTTGTATAATAATTGTACTAAATTTTAATATTATTTATTACCAAAAGATATTGTTTTTTGTTTTTTTTTAATGATAAACATAGTTAGATATTTACTTAATATATAGACTTGTATTACACATTTGTCTAATCAAATGGGCCATCAAACTAAATGCATTTTCATTCAAATACATGCCCTTCGTGCAATGAAAGGTTAGGCGCTCTGGCAAACATTCTAGCACAACATCCTTGTAGAAGTTCTAGATCGATTAGGTGAGCCAAGCCTCGATGTAACTGCCAAGCCATGGGTATTGATTTTTGACGGATCTAGAACCCAAAAGGTATAGTTATCACCAACTTAGAAGTTAGAGTTTAAAAATATTAAGGCCAACTAGATCCTAAGATCTCCAATAATCAAGTTAAATATGAAGCCACAATTATCGGATTTAGGATATTGATAAGCATTGTCCTAGACTATGACCACATACAAGTCAAGGGTGATTCTCAATCGATTATAAAGCAAGTTTTTGAAGAATTCCAATGTTTGAACCGAATCTCCAAAGAAGATGCGAAACAATTAGCATAATATTCCGTATGTTTGCTGACACAGTTGTCTTTCATGTACCTTGTGAAGGGAATGAAGAGGCTAATAAGTTAGTCTATTAGGCTACTGGGAAATACCCCTAGACTTGTGAGTGGAAAATATCCTATGGAACGATGTGTCCAATTGGTTGATTACTGGAATAAAAAGTTAGTTGACTACTTGAAAGACGACTCATTTGTTTGATGATATATGGGGATTTGTATATGGGAAGGATCAACGATGTTCTCCTGAGTTGCATAGGGAAAGCAAAGTCTTTCAGGATCATGGTTGAAGTTCATGAAGGAATTTGTGGTTCTCGTAGTGTGTTAGTGCAACCCTCTAATTGATTTTTTGATGATCACAAAACAATAAAAACAATTATCCCTTAAGTATTTGCTAAATGTGCAAATTAATTAAGTTAGAAGACGAAGATTTATATTAATGACTATCTATTTTAAGGTAACATAAATTATCATAAATTATGAGTAAGTTATAGATAATAATCTACGTGTTTTTAACACATAATATTATCTCATAATAAACATTTAATTATATTTACTAATGAAACAAGTCATGATATAAACAATAAGAAACACTGCAACAAGTTATCTAAACATTTGAAAACACTAGTTCCAAGTTATGTAAAAATCTCAAAAGGATTTTTCTATTAAATTAGAAAGAAAAAAATAACATCATACACGCTTGAAAACTAGTAGGTGCATTACAGAATCCAAATGGAACTCTTCTAAATGCAAAAGTTCCATAAGGCATGTGAAGGTTGTCTTTTGATGATATTCAGGTTCTATAACACTTTGGTTGTAACCAAAATAACCATAAAGGAAACAATAGTTTCTTGGCCTGCCAATCTATCCAACATTTGATCAATGAAAGGTAGTGGGAAAAAGGTAGTGGCTTTGTTGAGTTTTATGTAATCCATGCAAACCCTCCAATCAGTGACCGTTCTAATTGGAATCATCTCATTCTTGTCATTTTGAACCACAATGAATCCTTCTTTCTTAGGCATCAGATTGATGCTTGCTACGAAGTCACATAGTGCCATCTCGCAATATATTCCACCTATGGAACATGGAATAGTGAAACTATCAAGGTTTTTCATTTTAGGTGGGAGATTTTGCTGCAACATCAAACTGCACTTCCTTGGTCAACGATGCAGTTTCAACCCCCCCAATTCCCGTTCTCTTAGTAATGATGTCGTTAAGAAACTTTGCATAATTTGACATTTGTTGTGAAGCTTCATTTAAGGGAATGCTTATACTGAGTTGTTTAATACATCAAGAAACTTATTGTATTATTTATCCATTGTAGCTTTCCTAATCCTTTGGGAAAATGGAGGTTGATGAGCTTTAGGTCCAAGTTTAGGAATGCTACCAGGTGTTGCAACATCTTTCTAACTCTGCATACCAGGTCTTGCATTTCTTGGTTTAGTTTTACCTCTACTGTTATGGATCCTCTCATTTTGTTCCATAGTAGCTTCGTTTTCCTTCATAGCACTGTCAATTTGTTTCCCATCGCTTAAACCAACAACCTTGACATGTTCCTTACCTTTAGTTGATTCAACAGTTGAACTTTATGTGTTACTGGGTAAAGAACCACCAGGCCTTCCATTCACAACTGTAGCAAGTTCTCCCAAAAGAGTTTCCAAGTTTTTGAACTTAAAACAGAAAATACAAAAATATGAAAGTTGATATTGCTGAACTTAAATTTGAAAATCTAACTCTGAAAAACAATTATAGTTCAACATCAAATGAAAATACTACATGTAACTCTAATAAACTTAATAAAGTACATTATCCCCAAATTTGATGCTTAAAAATTTGATTAATATCTTAAGTTAGATTAATTACTTTATGATCTATTGTCTCTTTCATCCTCTTTTTCTCTCTTATGGAGCTCTCTCACCATGTTGCGGAGGTGCACAAAACTTTACCCTTCCACACAAAATCGACTAGGAAATCCATATTTGGATCCGGTTTTATCGATCGTGGCACCATTTCGGTGGAAACAATCATGCTTTCAGTGTTGGGCGGGCTATACTTCCCATTTTCCCACCATTAAGGTCATTGCTTAAAGAAAAATAGACATTGTTAGTAATGAGGCACACCTAAAAGGGGAGGGGGTGGTGGGTGAAATAGGTGTTCAGAAATTTTTTGAATTTTAGAGACTTTGTGGATTATTTTTCTGACTATGGTTAGAGTATAGTAAAATGTAAATGGCAGAAAAATAAAGAACATAGAAAATTTACTCTAGTTCCCCTTACAACCAAGAGTACGTCCAATCCTCTTGCACACCACAAAAGATTTTTCACTATTATTAGAATAAGTACAAGTCTAACTCTAAGACTTCTGTTACAAACTTCTAACAATTTGCCTAAGATAGCACACCACTATCGTAGTTTACAACACTTCAAGAAAATACACCACTTTCCTTAATTTACACAATATATAACTTGACTTAAATCAAGAGAATATAACAGTTGATGTTTTCTTGTACAATGATAATAGTCTAATATAATTTAAAGTACAACAGAGAACCTTTCTCAATGATATAAGAATATTAAACATGTACTTGAAATATGAAAGTATGACTTTGAATAATTCACATAATATTTCAGAAAAGTATGACTTTCATAACATTATCCTTAATGATATAACAATATTAAACATGTACTTGAAATATGAAAGTATGACTTTGTTTTTTCTTGTTGTTGTTAAATCTTAAACTAGAAGGTATTTATACACCAAAGAAATCACTTTAGATTAATGGCAACCGTTACTTGAAGTTTGATGAACATATGCAATGATTCAGAATCAATAAGATCTGAAAAATTCCATTGCTTCACAGCTGTATTCGGCAACATCCTGAGTGTACTCAAATACACTTCTATAACGTTCAAATTTATTTCAAAATTTCAAGCTTGTATTCGAATACAAATCCTTGTAGTCGGTTACAACATGCTGTTGTCGAATTCAAAAGTGCAGTTTTATCTACCGACCTAGTATTTGTATTTGGCTATAACATCATATAATCGAATACAAATGTGCAATTTTTGTTACTGAATTAGGTTTGTATTCGGCTACAACATGTTGTAGTTGAATACATATGTGCAATTTTTTCTACTGACTTCATTTGTATTCGGCTACACATATATGTAGTCGAATACAACCTTGACTTTTGTCAAAAACTTGATTTTTAGATGTTGTACAAAACTGCAATTAAGCCAAAATTCTTTTGATGCATATGTTAAAGTAGATGGTTCTCATGTGCACTTGAAATATAAAAATATTAGACTGCATCATATACCTTAAACTATAAAACTTCTAGCATATTGACAATAGTTGATTAGATTGTTGACTTTACTTTGAACTTGCAACTTGATCACTTTATTTGGCCTTTGTCTTCATAAAAAATATGGATAGTCTTGTATATTTACATTCTCCTCCTTTTTGACGATTACAAAACCTTGTTGTTGTTGAAACTTCAAAGAGTTGATCTTTTTTATTTTTCTCCCCCTTAATGCATGCTCACTCACCCCTTTGATCTTGAGTTCATGACATCAGGTTTTGAATATTTGAAAACCTCCAAATTCTTTAACAACAACAAAATACCAATTTTCTCCCCCTTTTGCATCACCAAAAAGGAAGAGAAATAATAGACACATATTCTACGCATACAAAGTATATAGGGAATAAAAGCATATCACAAGGTAGGGAATATACCATCAAAAACATAGTTAAAAGTTAAGCATGTCTAAGTCATACATCAACAGATATAAGAATTTAAATGAAATGTCTTACAAAGTATTTAAAGAAAATAATATAAACTACAACAACAAACTACATGTTATCATCCTTCGGGTTGTGAATTTGATCAATCTTGAAGGACATGCCATTTAGCTCAATCAACATAAACTCATGGTTCTGGGTAAGGGTTGTCTCAATGTTTTGGAATATGTTGTTAATAGATAAGTCTATAGTTTGAAATTGTTCAGTTATAAATGTTTAAAGGGAGTTGAACTTATCAATGACTATTCGATTTGAAACATGATCATCGTTCGATGTCGTTTCTTCTGCTTATTCTTCATCCCGGGCAGCTATAGATGATTGTCCAAGATCGTTTTTATGGACATAAGCCTGAAGTTTCTCACTCCACACAATCTTCATACTGTCTTGCACATTCAAGTCCAACACATTTTCTTTTAAAGTGTATACATTACTTCCCCAAAAAAGTCCATTTGAAAATGATCCAAAATTCTGGTGATCTCATTTGCATATGGCAAACCTATGGCATTCTTGGAAGCAAACAGAAAAAACCGAACAACACATGTCCAATTGAGATCAATTCATTCGAGCATGAGGAACATAATCTAAAGCTCAAATTCAATCATTTGAGAGTAATTTCCTACCTTCGAAACCTGAATGTAAGGAGGAAATATTGCAAGAACCTATTTCAACAATCAAATTTCCAACACCATACCGTTGCCTAGCAAATTCAGAAACAGCCTGTGCTCGTTTTCTTTCCATGGTGTTTTTGTCAAAACGGCACAATGATACTTACACAACATATTTTGTCACATTTTCCCACTCTCACATATTTCCAGCCCTAAGTTTCTGACCTTCATATAGTAATTGTATAATTTCTCGAATTGTTTGAGTATCTAATTGAATATATTTGCCTTTTACTTGAGATACCAACTTAAATCCTTCCTTCTTAAGGTTCCAATAAAACACTCTAACTAAGTCAACATGGATTGGATCATTATAACTAATGAATGCTTCCAAATATTGTGCCCTAAGTAGCTCAAGATTAAAACCTTGAGAAGGAATCAAGTGTACCATATTTTGGAGTGATCAAATTTTTATTTGAGTAGTAAGTTCTGAATCGGTTGATTTCTTCGGGTGAATGAAGTAATCTGGACATATCTACAACTTTGTCATTTCTAACCCTTCATTTTGAAGGACCCTTTGAAGCATGCTTGGTTCGGGAACCTCGTTTCCGTGCATCCATGGTAAAGATTAAAGAACATGAAGTTTTCGGATTTGGGAAGTTTTTTTGGGGATTTGGGGTTTTGATTTTGAGTTGGGAGTAATCTTAGATGAAATTGATGAAAGTGTATAGATTTGGTAATGTTTGCATGTAAGATTGGATGAAGTTTTGGAGTAATGGAAGCGGATGAGAAGTTGTATCTGGCTACTGAAATTTTAGCAAAATGACCTAAAAATGTGAAAACACATATATATAGGGAAAAATTTGAATCTGTATTCGACTTCTCTCTGGTTGTAGTCGAATACATAATTTTCTGGAAACGTGTATTCAAATACAGACTACATGTATTCGACTACGATGAAAAAAAATTATTTTTAAGTCGAATTTTTACTGAAAGACAATATTTAAAAGACATAATCATGTTGAGAAAGCACATATTCATACATCAAAGATTCAATTCTATCAACTTATCAAGTGGAGATTCAAGATTTTGAAAAGTAGTGACTTACAAAGTATCAATATATTGTATTAGAGATAAATTTGATTTAGAATGCCAAGTTCTCTTCATATCTTATAGAATGAATCTTTAGGAAAAGACTTTGTGAAGACATCTGCTAGTTGATTATGTGTATCCACAAATGTAACTTCAACATTTCCATTGAGAACATGATCGCGTAGAAAGTGATAGCGGATGTCTATATGTTTGGTACAATAATGCATGACAATGGTTCTTTGTGATGTTGATAGCACTGGTATTGTCACATCTTAGAGGGATGCATTCAAGATCAAGTCCATAGTCGCATAACTGCTGCTTGAGCCGTAGAATCTGTGCATAGCAACTATCTGCTGCTATGTATTATGCTTCAGTAGTGCTTAAAGCCACACATGCTTGCTTTTTACAGGACCATGACATTATGCATTACATGAGATACGGTAAGTGTCGCTTGTGCTTTTCTGATTTGGTTTACATCATGCATAGTTAGAATCAAAATAACCAACAAGATTACATATACTACCTTTTGAATCATTATTCTCTTTACTACTGCAAGATGTGATTACTTAGGATCTTCCTGAAACCTTGCACATAAATAGACCTTAAACATCATATCTTGTCGGTTGGTCTTTAGATATAAAAGAGAACCAATCATACCTCGATATTTTGATACATCTATTGATTTACCAGTTTCATCTTTATCTACATAAGTTCTAGAATCCATAGAAGTTGCACTATCTTTATTATTGTCCTTCTCAAATCTCTTTAACAGTTTCTTACAGTACTTTGTTTGATTGATGAACATGCCATTTTTGAGTTGCTTGATTTAAAGTCCAAGGAAATAATTTAACTTATCCATCATAGACATTTTAAATTCTCCTTGCATCATTAAGGAGAATTCTTCATATATTTTATTATTGGTTGATCCAAATATGATATCGTCAACTTAAATTTGAACAAGTAAAGTGTGACCATTAGTCATTTTAATGAATAACTTCTTATCAACTTTACGCTTTTCAAATCCTCGTTCACATAGAAAGTTACTTAGCCTATCATACCAAGCTCTCGCAACTTGTTTCAAAACATAAAGGGTTTTCTTTAATTTAAGGACATGTGAGGGATTCTTGAAGTCTTCAAATTCGGGCCGATGTTTGACATACACTTCCTCATTAATGTAGCCATTTAGAAAACATTATTGACATCCATCTAAAATAATTCAAAATTCTTAGAGCAAGCATAAGGAAGTAATAATCATATTGCTTTTAACCTTGCTACCGAAACAAATGTTTCATCAAAGTCGATCCCTTCTTCTTGGTTGTAACCTTGAGCAACCAGTCTTTCCTTGTTTCGAACAACTATACTATTTTCATCTAATTTTTTCATAAACACCCATTTGGTACCAATGATGTGTTTATTGGCAGGATTTGGAACAAGTTCCCACACTTTGTATCTTTCAAACTGGTTTAGTTCTTCTTGCATGAAAAGTATCCATTGATTGAACTTCAGTGCTTCACCTACCTTAGAAGGTTCTATTTGAGAGACAAATGTCATATTCAAGCAAGCATCTTGGAGTTTGAGCTTTTTAGTAACTCCTTTATTGATATCACCTATAATATTGTAAATGGGGTGATCTCGATGAGTTCTCCATTCTTGAGGGAGATTATAATGTTGATGTTGTTGCTCAACACTGACTTTATTCTTTTGAATTGATTGATTAACTTGTTTGTCTTTGCTTATATCATCACTTATAAAATAATCATTATCACAAGAGATATTTTTGTCTTCTTTAAGGGGTTAGATTCATCAAATGATACATGCATAGATTCTTCTACTAAAAATGTACTTATATTAAAAATTCTAAAAGCTTTAATAGATAAGGAATAACCAATAAAGATACATTCATCAACTGTCTCATCGAATTTTCTAATGTTTTCCTTACCATTATTCAGCAAAAAGCATTTGCACCCAAAGTTATGGAAGATTCCATTTTCTTCACAATACTCTACAAAAGAAGCATTTTGAAATTCTCCTCCATGATCACTTCTTATTGATACAATTTTGTTTGCTTGTTCATTTTGGAGTATTTTGGCATAATTTTTGAACTCTTTAAAAGCTTCATTTTTTATTTTCCAAAAATAAGGTCCAAGTGAACCTTGAGAAATCATCAACAATTACTAGTCCATATGAATTTCCACCAAGACTTTTAGTTTTTGATGGACCAAACATGTCCATATGTATCAATTGAAGTGGTCGTGTAGATGATACAATATTCTTGGGTTTGAAGGAAACCATAGTTTGCTTACCCTTTTGACAAGCATCACATAATTTGTCCTTAATGAATTTCATCTTTGGTAAGCCTACTACAAATTCATGCTTGACTAACTTGTTTAAACGATCCATATGGATATGTGCAAATCTTTTATGTCACGGCCATACACATTTTTTGTTACTTACCATAAGACATTTCATTCTCAAGGATAAAATCATAAAGATTAACTATAAAAATATTTTTAAAATGCTTTCCAATAAACTAGATTTCATTTGATACCTCATTTAGGATAATGCATTAATCTTTGTTGAAAGCTATTTTGTAACCCTTGTCACAAAGCTGACTAATGCTAATAAGATTGTGCTTTAATCCTTCAACATATAAAACATCTTCAATTGAAGGAGATGGGGATGCACCAACCTTTCCAATGCCCAAAATTTTACCCTTTTTATCTCCATAGATCACATAGCCTTTTCATTGAAGAGTAAGTGCTGAACATTTTGTTGTGTCACCAAACTTGCGTTTTTTACATCCGCTATCCAAGTACCACATATTAGAGGTACCTTTTATGTATTTCTATGAAACATGATCATAGTTTGTTAGGTACCCAAATTGCTTTGGTTCCTATAGTATTAATATACTTCTTGGCAGACACATAATGCCCATTTGGAACACCAAAATTCCTAAAATGACGAGCATTAGACGTGTGGCCATTTAGACCACAATAAAAGCATATAGGAATAGATTTACTTCTATATTTATGCATATGAGTTTTCTTTTGAACATAATTGTTCTAGAATAATGATGATCATTTTGCACAACTATAACTTTTTCTTTGTTGGATTGATCACTTGCCTTAACAAAGATGGTTTTATTAATACTTGGTTTATCAAATTTTGAATAACCAAGGCCACTCTTATCTTTGGAATATCTTTGCATATTAAGAATATTTTCCAACCCTAGTTGTCCCTTTTCATATCTTTCAATGACTCTATTTAGTTGGACAATTTTAAATGAAAGAGAATAACACTTATTACATTTAAAATTATGTTTTTATTTTTCAAAGTATTTTTCCATAGTGTCAATTTTCTCTTTAAGAGATGAAATTTGTTTCTTTTGAGTTGACACTATTTTGCACCAAATTTTACATTCCATAAGTAATTCTTTTATTGCATCTGGAGCATCATTACACTCAATAAGTAATTCATTATTAGCATCATTATTATGAGAAGAATCTTTGTTACTAACCTTTTCTTCTTCGTTGGATTGGTGTGATGCCATCAAAGCAACATTTGCACATGCATCACTTTCTGAATCTGAGGATGAACTGACTTCATTGTCCTCCCATGCTATATAGGCCTTTTTGAATTCTTTCTTTTTTAGAGCACTTTTCTTGACAATATTTAGACACTCCGCGTTTATGTGTCCTTTCTTGCCACACTCAAAACAAGTGAAGTTTTGATTTGTAGGGGAGACATCCTTCTTCTTGAAATTTTTCCTTTTCTTAAATGTTTTATTGTTTTGAAGGAACTTACCAAATTTCTTTACTAGGAATGTGATGTTCTCATCTCCATCTGAGTTCTCATAATCTATCTATTCTCTTTACTCTATTTTCAAGGCAAAGCTTTTTGGCTTCTTTTCTAGAATTTCATTCTTTTCTAATCTTCCAAGTTCAATATCATGTTCTTGGTGTTTTATGAAAAGTGCAGAAAGAGACATCTTTGACAAACTTTTCTTTTCAGAAATTATTGGTACTTTATGTTGCCACACCCTTGTTAATGATGTTAGAACTTTAAGGTTCAATTCATCATTAGTGAAGATCTTGCCAAGCGTTGTCAAGTGGTTGGTGAGATAAGAAAATCTTTTTTGCAAGTCCATAATAGGTTCTCCAGGTTGCATACGAAACAATTAATGTTCTTGAGATAAAGTATTAAGTTTAGAACGTAGTATCTCAACTGTTCCTTCATAGGTTACTTCAAGAGTATCCTAGATTTTGTTTCCAGTTTTGCAATGAGACACACAGAAGAATTCGTCCATTCCAAGTGCCGATTGTAACATGTTTTTGGCCTTTTTATCAAACAACACTTTCCTTTTATCATCATTTGTCCATGAGGCTTTTATCTTTATATCATATTTATTTTTGAAGAGTGTCTTTAGGACATAGGGGCCATTTTCTACTGCATCCCAAATATCATCTCCTTGTGCCTCAAGATATGCATGCATGTGTTTTTTCCAGAAATCATAATATTCTCCAACAAAGCAAGGTGGTTTATTGCTACTTCCACCATTTCTAAAACCTGATTCTACAGAAGCCGTGAATTAGAATTGAGGAGCAAATTTTCAAAACTTGCTTTGATGTCAGTTGTTAGTACAAAGGTGCACCTAAGAAGGGGGGGGGG
>JBBPBR010000001.1:31182490-31271859 GCA_037974775.1 Cicer pinnatifidum | reverse complement strand
GGGGGGGGGGGGTGAATTAAGTGTTTAAAAATTATCATGTTTTTAGAGACTTAGTGGATTATTTTTATGACTATGGTTATAGTATATTAAAATGTAAATGGCAGAAAAGTAAAGAACATATAATTTATCATGGTTCCCCTTACAACCAATGGTACTTCTAGACCTCTCGCACACCACAAGAGATTTTCCATTGTTGTTAGAATAAGTACTTTCAAAAACTTCTAACAATCTACTTATGATAGCACACCATTATCCTAGTTTACAACACTTGAAGAAAGTACACCACTTTCCTCAATTTACACCATAACTTGAATGATTTTACAATAATGATTTTGACTGAAATCAAGAGAGTATAATAGTTGATGCTTTCTTGTACAATGATAACAGTCTAATTTAATTTCAAGTAAAATAGAGAACCTTTTTCAATGACATGACAATGTAAAACATCTACTTGAAATATGAAAGTATGACTTTGAATAATTCACAAAATATTTCAGAAAGTTGTTCAAAGTTGTTCTAAGATTGTTGTTAAATTGTTTTTCTTGTTAAATTTGAAACTAAGAGGTATTTATACTCCTAAGACATCACTTAAGATCAATGGAAATTGTTCCTAGAAGTTTGATGAACATATGCAATGATTCAAAATTAGTAAGAATTGAAAAATAGCATCGCTTCACAGTTGTATTCGACTACATCCGTAATGTAGTTGAATACACTTCAGTAACGTTCATATTTATTTCAAAATTTCAAGCTTGTAGTCGAATACAAATTCTTGTAGTCAAATACAGATCACGGAATTTATCCACTAACTTGATATTGTATTTGGTTAGAACATGGTGTAGCTGAATACAAAAGTGCAGTTTTAGCTACTGACTTGGTATTTGTATTCGGCTACAACATCATATAGTCGCATACAGATGTTCAGATTTTGCTACTGACTTGAGTTTGTATTTAGCTACAACATGACGTAGTCGAATACATATGTGCAATTTTTGCTACTGAATTCATCTATATTCAACTACTTATATGTAATCGAATACAACCTTGACTTTTGTCAAAAATTTGAATTTCAAACATTGTTCATACAATTTGACACTTTGAAAATTCTTTGGATGCATATGTTAAAGTAGAAGGTTCTCTTATGCATTGGAAATATGACAATATTAGATTGCATCGTATACCTTAAACTATAAGTATTCTAGCATATTCGCAATGGTTGACTAGATTGTTGTAACACCCTGTTTTTCAAAGCGAGGGTGTATTTTTTTTTTCAAAAGAAATTAAAATAAAACAGAGAAATAATAATTAAGTCGTTATAATTCACAAGCAGCGGAAAAGTTTCTCAAATATGAATCCAAAATATTTACATATCAAGAAGTGGTACATGTAACCCATCGAGAATAACATGTCATGCCGACAATATTAGTATAGGTATAGTCTTCCAGTTTAAAATAAACACAATTCAAAAGAAAGACATATGTTCCCTCTATGTCAACCTAATCTGATCATTCTACAAAACAACTAAACACCATGAGTGATCTCCACGCGCCCCGTGAGATCCTCCTAACGTAGCTTCAATCAAGCATTCCCATCTACATTCCCATCTACATTCCCATCCGTAAGGTACGAACCGGTAGGATCATCCTGGCTCTCATTTGAGGGCAAAGTCCAGATTTCCACAAGAGTTGTAAAGGGTCACCAACCGAAATTAATAGTTAACACATAACATTTAAGTTTTTTAAAATGCACAAAATATCCTCTCAACTAAGCATGCACCTTAAAAGGATTTTCCATATGCTAAAAGTTCATACAATGCTTGCCAAATGTAAATGAAATCAATTAAAGTCCTCAATTCATCAAGTAATATATATAACTGACCAAAACATTGATAAATCAATTGAGCAATCAATTATCTAACTCAAAATAAGATTTTCAAAAGAAATTAAAATAAAACAGAGAAATAATAATTAAGTCGTTATAATTCACAAGCAGCGGAAAAGTTTCTCAAATATGAATCCAAAATATTTACATATCAAGAAGTGGTACATGTAACCCATCGAGAATAACATGTCATGCCGACAATATTAGTATAGGTACAGTCTTCCAGTTTAAAATAAACACAATTCAAAAGAAAGACATATGTTCCCTCTATGTCAACCTAATCTGATCATTCTACAAAACAAATAAACACCCTGAGTGATCTCCACGCGCCCCGTGAGATCCTCCTAACGTAGCTCCAATCAAGCATTCCCATTTACATTCCCATCCGTAGGGTACGAACCGGTAGGATCATCCTAGCTCTCATCTGAGGGCAAAGCCCAGATTTCCACAATAGTTGTAAAGGGTCACCAACCGAAATTAATAGTTAAGACATAACATTTAAGTTTTTTAAAATGCACAAAATATCCTCTCAACTAAGCATGCAGCTTAAAAGGATTTTCCATATGCTAAAAGTTCATACAATGCTTGCCAAATGTAAATGAAATCAATTAAAGTCCTCAATTCATCAAGTAATATATATAACAGACCAAAACATTGATAAATCAATTGAGCAATCAATTATCTAACTCAAAATAAGATTTTCCACTGAGCCAATCGATTGGGTAAATCGATTTCCTAAAAGTTTTTAGTGAAAATTGAACTCTGAACTTACGTCAATCGATTGGGGCAATCGATTTCGAGAAGGACTGAGCCCCTGTATTGGCCAATCGATTGGGAAAATCGATTTCGTGAAAGACAGAGCCCCTGTATTGAATCCAATCGATTTGCTAAATCAATTTCGTGAAAAACAGAGCCCCTGCAATGAATCCAGTCGATTTACCAAATCGATTTCTTAAGTGGTTTTGAAAAACATATTACAAAATCGATTGGGTAAATCGATTTTTGGCAAGGGAAGGTCCCTGTAACTCATCAAATCGATTGGGTAAATCGATTTCCCTGTATATTCTTTCAAAAATACATAAACTAACACAATCACATTCAAACACCACTCTAAACCTTAACACTTAGCAATACCCATACAATCACCACGACATTATGAGATTCGAAATCGTTTTACAATCTAACATACTATCACACAATTCCAAAACATAACTCTTAGTACAATCAACACAATCACAAATTTGAATCAAACACACTTACACATAATTTCAAAACATAACACTTAGCAAAATCAACACAATCATAATTTGAATCAACCACGACTCGTGTGCCAAGCACCCTAATGCAATGCGTATATGCCAAAATGCATGGACTCGGAATTCCAAATCAAAACCCTCCTCGAAGGGCCATAAATCATAATTGTACCGCCTATCACAGGCCAAAGTACCAATTACCGAGGTGCCACCTATCACGGGTCAGCACGATTTACTAAAAAACGTAAATCGTAAACGTACCACCTATCACGGGTCAGTACGGTTTACCGAGGTGCCACCTATCACGGGTCATCACAATTTACCAAATGAAATGCATGAGCATACACTGACTCCATTCACAACAATCTTTAAGTAAATGCAGATATTAAAAGATTCCCTATTTTTAATACTCATTTAACTTAACGATTTTCACACCAAACATTAAGCAAACAGACATATTAATAGATTCCCCATTCTTAATATTCTTTTAACTTAAACGATTTTCAAAACAACATTAAGTAACCAAGACATTAAGAGATTCCCCATTCTTAACGCTCAGTTAACTTAAACGATTTTCACAACAACCTTAAGTAACCAAGACATTAAGAGATTCCCCATTCTTAATGCCCAGCTAACTTAAACGATTTTCAAAACAATATTAAGTAAACGAGACATTAAGAGATTCCCCATTCTTAATGCCCAGCTAACTTAAACGATTTTCAAAACAATATTAAGTAAACGAGACATTAAGAGATTCCCTATTCTTAATTCTCATTTAACTTAAACGATTTTCCAAAACAAACATTAAGTAAACAAGACATTAAGAGATTCCCCATTCTTAATACTCATTTAACTGAAACGATTTTCAAAAACAAACATTAAGTAACCAAGACATCAAGAGATTCCCCATTCTTAACGCCCAATTAACTTAAACGATTTTCAAAACAACATTAAGTAACCAAGACATTAAGAGATTCCCCATTCTTAATGCCCAGTTAACTTAAACGATTTTCAAAACAACATTAAGTAACCAAGACATTAAGAGATTCCCCATTCTTTATGTCCAGTTAACTTAAACGATTTTCCCCAAACACACATTAAGTAAACAAGACATTAAGTGATTCCCCATTCTTAATACTCATTTAACTTAATAGTTTTCAAATTCCACGCAAAACAACTCAAACATATTATCAACCCACCTCAAAACACATCAATTCATTTTTCCACAAAATTCAACCATACACATATCAAATTTCATCAGTATCAATTAAGAACACGTCAAAAACAACGAACACAAATCAACACAATCCACAACCTAACTCTAAGATTTTACCCATAAAGCCTTAGATACATTTTTCCCAAATCAATACTCCAACCCTAACAAAATTCGTTTCCACACAACCACATATAAGGCCCTAAATGCAAACTAAAAGTTTGGAAGGAGCCTTTACCTTCACGTTAGCTTTAACGTGCGATTTCGGTACCGCGAGTGAATCTGGTAAAATCTCCGCTCGCAACGTCGCTTCCAAAGTTAGTTCACTAGCAGCGTAGAGTGGAGGTGAACAAATTTCCCTTCTATCCCTTCGCGAAACGAAGCTTAGATCTAGATGAAACGGGGATGTTTCTGTTTGACAGTTTTGAAATCCCTAACACCGTTTTCAAATCCGGGAGAAAGGAAGAAGCTGGAAACTTGATCTTTCTCACCCACTAGCCTTGGGTTTCAATTTTCGAACTCAAAGGAAGCAAAGTAAGCAAAGAAAAGTATAACAATGGAGGAAGGAGGAAGTTGGCTTCGCGTGGCAGGGAGAGAGAAGAAGAATTTCTTTTTTCCTTCAGTTGATTTTCTTTCTCTTTATATTTCCTTCCTTTCCTTTTCTCTTCTTTCTATTTCCTTTCTTTTTCCCTCCACACAAACATATATATATATATATATATATATATATATATATATTTATATTTATATATATATTACAATTAACAAATATCTCAAAATATCTAGATATTTATTAAAATTACCATTTCACCCATAACTTCTCCATACCACTTTTTGTTAAAAATATCTACTCTCGTCGCAACTCAATTGATAGATGCAATTTTTAGCAGCTTGAGATATTTTTAACAAAACTCTCCAGAATTAAATTCTTCGTACAAGATTCAGCGCAGTTAAATTAGTTTACTCATCGACGAGTAATTTTAATTGGGCATCAAAATATCTTTTTGGTCATTTAAACTCCCAAAATGTTAATAACTTTGGCTAAAAAGCCCCTGAGTTCAATACCAAAATCCACTAAAATACCTAAGGTATAATTTAAAATTAGGGGTCTTACATTACTACCCCCCTAAAATTAGTTTCGTCCTTGAAACTTAAAGTACGAGTAACAATCCACACTAGGTTTGTACTCAAATTCAGCATTCAAGTCACAACTTGTTTCACCTGGCCTATTCGAAAAAAATGTTGCCTACCCCTTTTCATAGGGTGCTTAATAACTTCACACACATCCATAGTCGGTAAGGCTCGTCCGTTCCATTCGACATGATTTTGTCTACTATCAACAAGAGATTAAGCATGATCAGTCCCTCAATTTGTCAATAAATATTCAACAATCATGATATTGGCTTAGACTATCTTAACCGAACTGTAATAGCACTCCTTGCAACTTACAACTGAGGTTATCTTAATGTACCAGCAGTCAACAATCTTCTCAAGGTTCATTGAGTTTCCCTTATTTTTCTATAACTTTGATCCTGTCGACGAAGTAAAATATCACATACCTATGTCACGTAGTCTTATTTGCATCCACTTGATACGAAACATCCATTTGGTACCAAACTGAAACACTTAGAATGACCCCAACACACTGAGCACAGAACAATCACTACATCCGAGAACTCCTAAATTTCTCCCTTGTCCACAAATCCTCAATTTTTCTTATGTCGTACAACTACGTCAAACTATAGTGTTCTTATCAGTATGTTATTCCAGTTATAAATTTAATAATTCCATCCCCACATATGCTCAGTGATCAATGCTTCCTCAATTATTTTGAAAATCTGCTAAAGACTATACCACTTGGGATACACAACTTCCTTTTAGTTTAGTACTTCATTTCAAGAGTCACGTTTTCCATTAAAATCCAACTTGAATTCAATTCACATATCAAGGTCTACATTTGTCTCATGCCTAACACCTCAATTTCACGTTTCACTAGAAAATTTCTTACATACATCGCAATTATGCACAAACTCGAAAATAATCTTCCTACCTCTACTGCCAACATTCATTTTGATACTTCTTAATTTCGCTGTGTCCTTCATTTGCAACATGATGATTATCCTTTCATTATGACAGGTCAACCGCATTGTATTGACTCCATCACTTTTCCATACTTACTATCTCCTAAACCACAAGGAGATTTGTCACTTATCAACAAAATACATATTCTCACTCCTACACTCGTTATGAGATTCATACTTAATAATCCAAGTTGCGAATCTAGTCTAACTCGAATGCTCGACTTTTCCCCTCAAGGTATCGATAATTTCTCAAATCGTACTTTATCTATCCAAAGGAGTATTCACTCCTAATGTGCAACGCTCCCTTAATTTCAATACCAGTCTCTTTCATTTACACCTAAGCACCAAATGTTATTCCAAATGGAAGCCTCATCTTCTCCACAATTCCATTATGTTCACATCTCTTTGATAGTTGTCAAACTTCATCCAGTCTCATCCTGAAATCTACCAGGGAAAACATCTAATACTTCTCTTAACAAAAGTCCTCCACTTAGATCTTTACTTAAAATCCCTCATTAGTCTAATATTAATCCATCCATACTCATCATCTTCGAGTTAACATCAACACATAGTTTCTGTATCCTTGGAACCATTTTATAAATTCCATGTCGTCATGATTTGCTTCAGGCCTGCTGGACAATTTGTCATCTCGAAGATCTTTTCCATTTCTTGAATCCACTAATCATCTCTTTTCCTGAGTTCTCATCACCCTTGAACTTTGGAGGATGGTAACGATGACAATCTTTCAATCCTCTTCACTTAATAGCATAAATCCCTCTTTCCCTCTTCTCCAGATCCCGTAGAGTCTTTGCAGCAGTTCGTGCAACAACAAAACATCCATGTTATTTGTAGCTTCAACCATTTGATCATCCCTACTGATGTTCATCCTTGAAACGTCGTTCCCTCTTGGAGGTAGTGTTTCCAAAAAAAAAATCCAACATCAAGAAGAAGTGTTAACACTACTTCGAATAATTCCAAAACTAAGTTTCGAATATATCAACACATAATAACTACCCCTGATCTGACAACTCAGACCAATTACCCCGACGCATGATCAGATAACAACTCACAACCTATAGGTTGACCTACAACCTATAACCAAAGGCTCCACAGCCCCCAAAGAAAAGCAAACCAAAGCTCTGATACCACAATGTAACACCCCGTTTTTCAAAGCGAGGGTGTATTTTTTTTTCAAAAGAAATTAAAATAAAACAGAGAAATAATAATTAAGTCATTATAATTCACAAGCAGTGGAAAAGTTTCTCAAATATGAATCCAAAATATTTACATATCAAGAAGTGGTACATGTATCCCATCGAGAATAACATGTCATGCCGACAATATTAGTATAGGTACAGTCTTCTAGTTTAAAATAAATATAATTCAAAAGAAAGACATATGTTTCCTCTATGTCAACCTAATCTGATCATTCTACAAAATAACTAAACACCCTGAGTGATCTCCACGTGCCCCGTGAGATCCTCCTAACGTAGCTCCAATCAAGCATTCCCATCTACATTCCCATCCGTAGGGTACGAACCGGTAGGATCATCATGGCTCTCATCTGAGGGCAAAGCCCAGATTTCCATAATAGTTGTAAAAGGTCACCAACCGAAATTAACAGTTAACACATAACATTTAAGTTTTTTAAAATGCACAAAATATCCTCTCAACTAAGCATGCACCTTAAAAGGATTTTCCATATGCTAAAAGTTCATACAATGCTTGCCAAATGTAAATGAAATCAATGAAAGTCCTCAATTCATCAAGTAATATATATAACTGACCAAAATATTGATAAATCAATTGAGCAATCAATTATCTAACTCAAAATAAGATTTTCCACTGAGCCAATCGATTGGGTAAATCGATTTCCTAAAAGTTTTTAGTGAAAATTGAATTCTGAATTTACATCAATCGATTGGGGCAATCGATTTCGAGAAGGACTGAGCCCCTGTATGGGCCAATCGATTGGGCAAATCGATTTCGTGAAAGACAGAGCCCCTGTAATGAATCCAGTCGATTTACCAAATCGATTTCTTAAGTGGTTTTGAAAAACGTATTACAAAATCGATTGGGTAAATCGATTTTTGGCAAGGGAAGGTCCCTGTAACTCATCAAATCGATTGGGTAAATCGATTTCCGTGTATATTCTTTCAAAAATACATAAACAAACTCTATCACATTCAAACACCACTCCAAACCTTAACACTTAGCAATACCCATACAATCACCATGACATTATGAGTTTCGAAATCGTTTTACAATCTAACATACTATCACACAATTCCAAAACATAACTCTTAGTACAATCAACACAATCACAAATTTGAATCAAACACACTTACACATAATTTCAAAACATAACACTTAGCAAAATCAACACAATCATAATTTGAATCAACCACAACTCGTGTGCCAAGCACCCTAATGCAATGCGTATATGCCAAAATGCATGGACTCAGAATTCCAAATCAAAACCCTCCTCGAAGGGCCGTAAATCATAATTGTACCGCCTATCGCAGGCCAAAGTACCAATTACCGAGGTGCCACCTATCACAGGTCAGCACGATTTACTAAAAAACGTAAATCGTAAATGTACCACCTATCACGGGTCAATACGGTTTACCGATGTGCCACCTATCACGGGTCAGCACAATTTACCAAATGAAATGCATGAGCATACACTGACTCCATTCACAACAATCATTAAGTAAAAGCAGATATTAAAAGATTCCCCATTTTTAATACTCATTTAACTTAACGATTTTCACGCCAAACATTAAGCAAACAGACATATTAATAGATTCCCCATTCTTAATATTCTTTTAACTTAAACGATTTTCAAAACAACATTAAGTAACCAAGACATTAAGAGATTCCCCATTCTTAACGCCCAGTTAACTTAAACGATTTTCAAAACAACCTTAAGTAACCAAGACATTAAGAGATTCCCCATTCTTAATGCCCAGCTAACTTAAACGATTTTCAAAACAATATTAAGTAAATGAGACATTAAGAGATTCCCCATTCTTAATGCCCAGCTAACTTAAACGATTTTCAAAACAATATTAAGTAAACGAGACATTAAGAGATTCCCCATTCTTAATTCTCATTTAACTTAAACGATTTTCCAAAACAAACATTAAGTAAACAAGACATTAAGAGATTCCCCATTCTTAATACTCATTTAACTGAAACGATTTTCAAAAACAAACATTAAGTAACCAAGACATCAAGAGATTCCCCATTCTTAACGCCCAATTAACTTAAACGATTTTCAAAACAACATTAAGTAACCAAGACATTAAGAGATTCCCCATTCTTAATGCCCAGTTAACTTAAACGATTTTCAAAACAACATTAAGTAACCAAGACATTAAGAGATTCCCCATTCTTTATGCCCAGTTAACTTAAACGATTTTCCCCAAACACACATTAAGTAAACAAGACATTAAGTGATTCCCCATTCTTAATACTCATTTAACTTAATAGTTTTCAAATTCCACGCAAAACAACTCAAACATATTATCAACCCACCTCAAAACACATCAATTCATTTTTCCACAAAATTCAACCATACACATATCAAATTTCATCAGTATCAATTAAGAACACGTCAAAAACAACGAACACAAATCAACATAATCCATCACTCAAACACACAAGTTTCATTTACTCAAAATCATACATAAATGAGTTTAAATTCATTTTCCACGAAACATTCATCAATATAACCAAAACCTAACTCTAAGATTTTACCCATAAAGCCTTAGATACATTTTTCCCAAATCAATACTCCAACCCTAACAAAATTCGTTTCCACACAACCACATATAAGGCCCTAAATGCAAACTAAAAGTTTGGAAGGAGCCCTTACCTTCACGTTAGCTTTAACGTGCGATTTCGGTACCGCGAGTGATCCGGTAAAATCTCCGCTCGCAACGTCGCTTCCAAAGTTAGTTCACTAGCAGCGTAGAGTGGAGGTGAACAAATTTCCATTCTATCTCTTCGCAAAACTAAGCTTAGATCTAGATGAAATGGGGATGTTTGTGTTTGACGATTTTGAAATCCCTAGCACCGTTTTCGAATCCGGGAGAAAGGAAGCTGGAAACTTGATCTTTCTCACCCACTAGCCTTGGGTTTCAATTTTCGAACTCAAAGGAAGCAAAGAAAGCAAAGAAAAGTATAACAATGGAGGAAGGAGGAAGTTGGCTTCGCGTGGCAGGGAGAGAGAAGAAGAATTTCTTTTTTCCTTCTGTTGATTTTCTTTCTCTTTATATTTCCTTCCTTTCTTTTTCTCTTCTTTCTATTTCTATTTCCTTTCTATCTCCTTTGTTTTTCCTTCCACACAAACATATATATATATATATATATATATATATATATATATATATATATATATATATATATATATATATATTACAATTAACAAATATCTCAAAATATCTAGATGTTTATTAAAATTACCATTTCACCCATAACTTCTCGAAATCACTATTTGTTAAAAATATCTACTCTCGTCGGAACTCAATTGATAGATGCAATTTTTAGCAGCTTGAGATATTTTTAACTAAACTCCCCAGAATTAAATTCTTCATACAAGATTCACCGTAGTTAAATTAATTTACTCATCGACGAGTAATTTTAATTGGGCATCAAAATATCTTTTTGGTCATTTAAACTCCCAAAATATTAATAACTTTGACTAAAAAGCCCCTGAGTTCAATACCAAAATCCACTAAAATACCTAAGGTATAATTTAAAATTAGGGGTCTTACAATTGTTGTCTTCAGTTTGAACTTGCAACTTGATCACTTTGTTTGGATTCCTCTCATTTAAACCTTAAGAAAGCCCTACTTATTCACGCATTTTTGTGAATTTGATGTTGGACCTTTCTGACGCTATGACGCATCGATGAAAGTTTTTACTACATATTTTTTGTCGTTTTGAATTTTTTTTTTGTTCTAAAATTTTTAATAAATCATTTAATATTTTTTTTTTATGTTTCGGGTAATTTATCAATCAAGTTTTGTTGACATTGTGATATGATTGCTTATTTTCAAATTTGCTCGACTTGCACTATTGATCTGCCATTGCTGCTTAAAAATCCTGTTGATTCTTGAAATTTGCAAAAGCTTCGAATTAAGATAATGGATGTGTGAATGTTTGAATTCATGAGTATATTAAAATGTGAGATGAATGAGAAATTTCTATTTCCTAATGATTTATTCGGGGTTTGCTACATAAAGTTTTAGCCCTTCGAAAGATAAATTAATTAATGTTTAAATATGATAATTGTGAGATTAAAATGTGAAATAAAAATGTTTATAAGGTGTTGATTAATTTAATTTTTATGATTATGTGATATTTGATATTATTGTGATCTTGGATGCTGAATGAATTTTGTGCCTACTTTTGATTTGCTATGGTTTTGTGATGTGACTCTTCCAGTTGATGTAGCATTATAAACATTATTATTACTCTTACTCCCATCGGAATAACTCTGACCCATTTCTCTGTTATTCCCTACGTATATAGGATATTTTAAGTAGTGAACATATCTCTTAGTAGCGATATGATAAACCTTGAATGCGTTGTGTGACATAATAATATGTGTGGACGATGTGTGACTGACGATTGAAATGTTATCATATTTTGATGACTATGATTACGTGACCCCATAGTTGATGTAATAATGGTGGTTCTAACTTATGATAAATATGGTGCTCTTAATGAAGTAATCTAGGCCAACGAGGGGACAAAATACATGTTGAGAGTTTTTTACGTGGAGATCATCTTGTGATCATATAGGTAGGGTATGACAAGACAAATGATGTTTGGGAAGTACAATTTAATGAGTCTAATCGTAGAAGTATGTTGTTTAGCCTTACGACAAGACTATTAGACCTTGTGGGTAGTCTGGTGGAGAATTCCTAAAGTACCCTTTATGTAGTCCTCCAAATATCGGGAGCTACAATACAACACATGTTTCCCTCGACCATCGCGTATATGTATCTCAGTTGAGTCAAGGAGATCCTTCAGGACAAGGGCAAAATGAATTGTTCCTCCACTTATATGGCGACATAGTATCAAACTTCCTAACCAAGTACTTTAGAGTTACAATTGTGCCAAATCATGAAGTAGTATAAAGAGTCTAAGCTCATGCATAGCATTGCATTGTCTTGTGACCGTTTTGTTGTGATTAATGTGTTTCAAAAGTGATAAAAATTTCTTTTAGATGATTTGTTTCCATGATTATTTTGATATATCATGATATGTTATGATACAATCTATTATGATTATTTGCGTTTTCTTCTTATTTATATTATAATATCAATATGTTTTCAAAATTCACCTAATATGTCTTCTTATTTATATCCTAATTTATACAATTTTAGGGTATTTTGTGTTGAATTTGTTAGACTTTTAGCCCAGTTTTTTGGTATTTTGTGAGTTTAATGCCAAAAATAATTTGTCGAAGAATAATTTATTTACGTTACGAAGAATGGAATATCAGATAGTTTTGTTAAAAATATCACATGTTGTTGAAAATTTCAATCTGTCAATTGAGTTGCGACGAGAGTAGATATTTTTAACAAAAAGTGGCTTGGGAAGTGATGGGTGAAATGATGTTTTTTTATTTAAAATATCTAGAGTTTTTAGATATTTATTTGATTGGTTTTAATTATATATATATATATTATATATATATGAATGAAAATGAAAGTAAGGGGGAAAAACAAAAAGAAAGAAAAGGAAACCTGCTGCCTCACGAGAAACCTTATTCTTCTTCTTTCTCTGTTTCAAGAAAACCAAAACACATAAACACAAATCTTTACTTTTCTTCTAGATCTAAGCTTTGTTTCGAGAAGTGATAGAAGGGAAAGTTGCTCATCTCCATGCTACGGTGCTAGTGAGCCAACTTTGGAAGCGCAGTTTCTACTGAAACTAATCATGGTGCCGTAATCACTATTTAAAGCTATCGTTAAGGTAAGGGCTCCTTCCAAACTTTTAATTTTCATTTAGGAACTTAAATGTGGAATTGTAGAAAGTAAATTTGTTGGGTTGAAGTATAGATTTGGGGAAAATGAATTTAATGCTCTTATGGGTGACATTTTTGAGTTGGGTTTTGGTGAAAATTAATTTGGCGTGACTTACATTTGAAAATGTGGAAATTTATGGGTTAATGATGATTGAACTTGGTGTGGTTTTGTGGAAAAGGAATGTAATTCATTTATGTGTGTATTGAGGGAGTAAATGTGATATGGTTGAGGTGTGGTTATGATGATTCATGATTGATGTGGTTATATTCAAGATTATGAATGTTTTGAGATGAAATTTATGTGTGGTTGTGGAAATTGATATAGGTGTGAATAATTATGTTTGAGTATGTTGTGTTGTATTTGAGGAAAATTATTAGTGTGAAATGAGTATTAAAAATGGGGAATCTTTTAATAATTGCATTTACTTAATGGTTGTGGTGAAATGAGTCAGAGTATGCTCAAGCATTTCATAGTACATGGTGATTGGATGGGACATGGTGATAGTGGTTACCGGACGGGCCACAAGATGATTCCATATGAATTGTTGGTTCATCTTTTCCTTACGAGGATTATCGCGTTGTGCTAATCTGTGAGAGATTGCACTCTAGTTGTGCTAATATGTGAGCAATTGCACTCTAGAAAAACAGTGTAAGGCTTGTAATAGTCGACACTTTAGTAAATTGTGCGGGCCTATGATGGTGGAACCTTGGTAATTAGTACAAGGCCTGTGATAGGCGGTACAATTATGATTTATGCCCATTCGAGGAAAGTTTTGATTGGAATTCTGGAATTATTGCATTTTGGCATATACGCATTGCATTAGTGTGCTTAGCACGCGAGTCAAGTTTGATATAATGGTATGATTGTGTGTGTATACTCAGTTGTTGTTGTGATTGTGCCGTATAATTGGTAAGTGTGATTGTTTTGAATTTGTTGTAAGTGATGATCGATTGGGAAACCATTTTGAAAACTGATTTTTGCACTTTTTCTGAATTGTATTCGAATACAAGGAGCTTGTAGTCGAATACAAATGTTCAAATTTGGCTACTGACTTCTGAATTTGCACTTGTATTCGGCTACAAGGATGCTATAGTCGAATACAGTGGTGTTGTTTTTGCTGCTGTCATCCTGTCTCCTAGTCGACTACATATTTGTTGTTTTTGTTACTGACTTCTGAATTCAAATATGTGTTCGGCTACAAGGATGCTGTAGTCGGCTACAGATGTGATGTTTTGCTACTGACTTATGAAAAAGAACTATATTCGAATACAAGGATGTTGTATTCGAATACAAGGAAGCTGTATTCGAATACAACAATGCAGTTTTGTTAAAAACTCCATTTTTCAACATTGATTATGCATGTCTAGCATATGAAAACCCTTTCAAGGTGCATGCTAAGTTGAAAGGTTATTTTTTCCATTTGAAACATAAATGCTATATGTTATTTGTTAATTTCGGTTGGTGACCCTTTACAATTTTTATGGAAATCTTGGATTTTCCCTTAGATGAGAACCAGGATCGTCCTACCAGTTAGTACCTTGGATATGGGAAGGTAGTTGGACATACCTGACCGGAGCTGTGTCAGGAGGATTTTTGCAGGGAGTGTGGAGACCACCCGAGATGTTTAGTTTTTTCTAGCATGATCAGATTAGATGGTTGTCTAGTGACTAGAGGTCTCTCTTTTATGGATGTAGTTACTTTATTTTGGAAGATTGTACCTATATTGCATATTATCAGCTTGACTTTTATTTTGATGGGTTCATGTACAACTTTTCGATGTGACGTGGGGAAGTTTAAATTCTTCGGGCAGTGCTTTTGTACAGGTGTTTCCCGAGAATACCCTAGGGTTATGAGCTATGTCTGATAGGTCTCATAGCCCTGCTGTTTAAATACTTTGGATTTGTATTTCAAAACTATTTCCGCTGCTTGTAATTATTTGTTGATTTGTCTCGTTATGTTACGACTTAAAGATTTTACCCAAAGGTATTTCTTTCTTAATTTCTGAAATTCGATTATTTTTTTGTTTAAAAAAAAACGGGTTGTTACAATTGTGGTATTCGAGCTTTTGTTTCGATTTCTTTGGGGCTGTGGAGCTTTTGGTTTAGATTGTAAATCAACTTATAGGTTGGGAGTCGTTATCTGATCATGCGTGAGGGTGATTTGTCTGAGTTGTCAGATCTAGTGTTGTCTTAATATAGTCGGAAGTTATTTTTGGAATTATTCTAAGGGGTGTCGAGATTTCTTCTTGATCGTGGTTTTGAAGAAACAATGCCTCTAAGAAGGGAGGACGCTGGAAGAGCCAACGTCAATGGGGATGATCAAATGGGTGAAGCTATGAATAACATGGTTAATTCTGTTGTTGTACAGACTGCTACAAAGACTCTACGAGATCTGTAGAAGAGGGAATAAGAGATTTGTGCTGCTGTGGCAAGGGGATTAGAAGATTTTCGTCGTTACCATCCTCCAAAGTTCAAGGGTGATAAGAACTCAAGAAAAGTTGATCAGTGGATTCGAGAAGTGGAAAAGATCTTCGAAATGACGAATTATCTGGCAGGGTTGAAACGAATCATGATGACATGAGATTTATGAAATGGATCCAAGGTTACAGAGGCTATGTTTTTGGTGCTCAAAGATGATGGGTATAGATGGATTAACGTTAGACTAATAGTGGGATTTCAAGTAAAGATGTAAATGGAGAATCGTTTTAAAAAAAGTATTAGATATTTTCCTGGTAGATTTCAGGACGAGACTGGATGAAGTT
This sequence comes from Cicer pinnatifidum, assembly GCA_037974775.1. Taxonomy (NCBI): domain Eukaryota; kingdom Viridiplantae; phylum Streptophyta; class Magnoliopsida; order Fabales; family Fabaceae; genus Cicer; species Cicer pinnatifidum. The sequence goes on along the minus strand of JBBPBR010000001.1, from coordinate 31,255,624 downwards.
TGATAACTATGAAAGAGATGTGAACATCATGAAATGGTTGAGAAGACGAGGCTTCCTTTTGGAATAACATTTGGTGCTTAGTTGTCCAGGAAGAGGCTTGTATTAAAGTCAAAGGGCACTACACATTAGGGGTGAATACTACCTTGGGTAGGAAAATGACGCTTTGAGGAATAGTCAATACCTTGAGGGGTAAGGTGCGAGTTAAACTAGATTCACAACTTAGATTGTTAAGTATGAATCTCATGACGATTATAAGAGGGAGAATATATATTTCTTTGATAAGTGACAAATATCTGTGTGGTTTAGGAGATGGTAGGTATGGATAGTGATTTTAGATGAAACTATAGACGCGTAAGTGTGAATTTTGGGCGATGTTTGAATAAACATAATGGGTTAAGCCTTGATGTATTGAACCATATGTCACTATTAAGTGGAATTGGAAGTATAGAGTACGAGAATACATAGAGATTGTAGCAAAGTAAGCTTATTAACAGATGGTAAACATTTGGAGAATGTGTATATTTTGATAGGATAGAGGGATTAATCAAGATTTGATTTGGGACCCTAATATGGTTGATCTTTAAGTCGATGGTTTAAAATCCACAAGGTTATGGATGAGAGGGTTTGAAGATTTACTAAAAATATTGTGTTATGAATAGGAGAGTTTTAATTAGTGAGATTACTAAGACGATTAGACTTAATTTTGAAAAAGACCTGATATTGTATCTTAAGATGAAATGGATGAAATTAGACGGTGTGATCAGTATTTGGAGATTTCGAGGATAAGATTTTATATTTTTATTTAATGGTAGAAAGTGAAAAAGAAGAAATGTAACAAATGATTTATGGTTTAGTTGTTGGTCTTGGGAAGTCAAGCGTTAAGATTTAAAATGAGTGTTTTAGTAACTAGATGGACGATGAAAAATATGTAGATCTTTGAGATATTTTACTGCAAAGTTATGAGGACGAGGTTTATAGCTAATTATTTCTTAGTAAGTAAGTGCTTATTGGGAACATTTGAGAAATCGTTCTTTAGGACGTTTCATTGTTAGGATTCTTTCAATTTGTACCTCGGTGAAGGTTGAGAAGGAATAAGAATCCAGCGAGTGAACCAAATTTTGGAAAAATGTGCCAGGATAACTTATTGGAGCATCACATAGAGATGTAGCTCAAGACAATTAAAGATTCATGAAAGGAATTATCTCACCTATAATTCAGACATTGTTATTATAAGGATATGCCAATTATACAAGGCACTACTTGAGTGCATGTCATGGGGGTTGTTATTGTGTTCGTCAATCAAAGGAGTTAAATGTTTGTTTGGTAGGAAAGAATTGAGCATGAAATGGAAAAGTTTGGTGGGAATTAGTACGTCTTAATTTATTGAAATCACTTTAATGAAGAAATATGAAGTATGTCAGATGAGCTAAGCAAATAAAGGACTCTAGATGTTGACCACATGGACGGTTGAATGACGGTGGAGGTGAAAAGTGTTTGAGATGCATTTTAGATGTAGAATATTTCATAAGAAGCGTGAAAATTAGGAGGAATTAAGATTTTGTTTGAATTGTTGAAGGAATTCTTAAGGACCAGGATTACAAGCTTATTCGAAGGAAGAAAAGTTTAATAGTAAGAGGAAAGACAAAAGAAAATCCAGTTTGGTTGGATGACATTTTGGGATATGACACGCAATGGTGTGTACCAATTGTGGTTGTCAAAGAAGAGAACATTTTTTGGGAAAATACATACAAGAGTAAGCTAAGTAATGATGTCAAAATAATGAAGAGATAATCATCGAGCTGCAAAGAAAGGATGCGATGAAATTGAGAAGTATGAGAATGAATACTGGTAGTAGATGTAGGAAAACTATTTTCGGGTTTGTCCAGAATTGCGAAGTATGTAGGAAATTGATTAGTGAAGCGTTAATTTGAGGTGTTAGGCATGAGACCAGTGTAGGTCTTAATCAGTGAATGGAATTCAAGTTGGACTTTTGTTGGAGACGTGACTCTTGAAATGGAGTACTAAACTGGAAGGAAGTTGTGTGTCATAAGTAGTATAGTTTTGACATGTTATCGAAAATATTTAAGGAAGCTTGGATCACCAAGCAGATGTGGGGATGAAATTATTAGAGTTATAATCAGAACAACATACTGATAAGAACACTACGGTTTGGCGTGGTTATGCAAAAAAAAATCAAGGACTTGTGGACAATTGAGACATTCAGAAGTTTTCAACGGTAATGATTGTTTGGTGGTCAGGGTGTCAGTATCATACTCAGTGTTTCGGTTTGGGCGATTGTACTTCGTAGATAGGAACAAAGTAATAGGGAAATATGGGAAACTCAGTGGACCTTGAGAAGATTGTTTGACCGTTTGTGCATTAGGATAACCTCGAGTGTAAGTCGCAAGGAACGCTATTACAGTTCGGTTAAGATAGTCTAAGCAACCATCATGGTCGTTGACTATTTATTGACAAACTGAGGAACTGATCATCCTTAATCTCTTGTTGATAGTAGACAAAATCATGTTGAATGGAACGGGCGAGTTTTGTCGGCTATGCTAGTGTGTAGTGTTACTAAGTATCTATGAAAAGGGATAGACAACACTTTCTTCATAGAGGCATGACGAAGCAAGTTCTATCATGTAAGTTGAGTTGAGTGCAAACCTGGTGCGGTTATTACTCTTACTTTAAGTTTTGAGTACAAAACTTCTTTTTGGAGGGTAGTAATGTAAGACCCTTAATTTCAAATCCTAATTTATACAATTTTAGGGTATTTTGTGTTGAATTTCTTAGGCTTTTAGCCCAGTTTTTGGTATTTTGTGAGTTTAATACCAAAAATATCTTTTGGGGCCGGTTAAAAATTATTTTTCAAACAATAATTTATTTACGTTACGAAGAATGGAATATCAAATAGTTTTGTTAAAAATATCATTTGTTGCTGAAAATTTCGATCTATCAATTGAGTTGCGACGAAAGTAGATATTTTTAACAAAAAGTAGTTTGGGAAGTGATGGGTGAAATGATGTTTTTTTAAAATATCTAGAGTTTTTAGATACTTATTTGTTTGCTTTTAATTATATATATATATATATATATATATATATATATGAAAGAAAAGGAAAGGAAAGGGGAAAACAATAAGAAAGAAAAGGAAAACTACTGCCTCGCGAGAAACCTTTTTCTTCCTTCTCTGTTTCAAGAAAACCAAAACCCACAAATACAAATCTTCACTTTTCTTCTAGATCTAAGCTTCATTTCGAGAAGTGATAGAAAGGAAAGGAAAGTTGCTCATCTCCACGCCACGGTGCTAGTAAGCCAACTTTGGAAGCGACGACGCGAGCATAGTTTCTATCGAAACTAACTGCGGTGCCGTAATCGCTTGTTAAAGCTATCATTAAGGTAAGGGCTCCTTCCAAACTTTTAGTTTGCATTTAGGAACTTAAATGTGGAATTGTAGAAAGTAAATATGTTGGGTTGAAGTATAGATTTGGGGAAAATGAATTTAATGCTCTTATGGGTGAAATTTTGGAGTTGGGTTTTAGTGAAAATCAATTTGGCGTGACTTACGTTTGAAAACGTGGAAATTTATGGGTGAATGATGATTGAACTTGGTGTGGTTTTGTAGAAAAGGAATGTAATTCATTTATGTGTGTATTGAGGGAGTAAATGTAATATGCTTGAGGTGTGGTTGTGATGATTCATGATTGATGTGGTTATATTCAACAATATGAATGTTTTGAGATGAAATTCATGTGTGGTTGTGGAAATTGATATTGGTGTGAATAATTATGTTTGAGTGTGTTCTGTGTTGTATTTGCAGAAAATCATTAGTGTGAAATGAGTAATAAAAATGGGGAATCTTTTAATAACTACATTTACTTAATGGTTATGGTGAAATGAGTCAGAGTATGCTCAGGCATTTCATAGTACATGGTGACCGGATGGGCCATGGTGATAGTTGTGACTGGACGGGACACAGGATGATTCCATGTGATTTGTTGGTTCATCTTATCCTTACGGGGATTATCGCGTCGTGCTGATTTGCAAGAGATTGTACTCTAGTTGTGCTGATGTGTTTGCGATCGCACTCTAGAAGAACAGTGTAAGGCATGTGATAGGCGACACTTTAGTAAATCGTGTGGGCCTGTGATGGGTCTCATCTTGGTAATTAGTACAAGGCATGTGATAGGCGGTACAATTATGATTTACGCCCCCTTCGAGGAAGGATTTGATTGGAATTTTGGAATTCATGCATTTTGGCATATACGCATTGCATTAGGGTGCTTGGCACGCGAGTCATGTTTGACATAATGCTATGATTGCGTGTGTATACTCAGATGTTGTTGTGATTATGCCGTAATTGGTAAGTGTGATTGTTTTAGATTTATTGTAAGTGTTGATCGATTGCGAAACCATTTTGAAAACTGATTTCTCCACTTTTTCTGCATTGTATTCGAATACAAGGAGCTTATAGTCGAATACAGATGTTCAAATTTGGCTACTGACTTCTGAATTCGCACTTGTATTCGCCTACAAGGATGTTGTAGTCGAATACAGTGGTGTTGTTTGTGCTGTTGTCATCCTGTCTCGTAGTCGACTACATCCTGTCTCGTAGTCGACACAGATGTGTTGTTTTTGCTTCTGACTTCTGAATTCGCATATTTATTCGGCTACAAGGATGTTGTAGTCGATTACAAATGTGCTATTTTACTATTAACTTATGACATAGCATTGTATTCGAATACAAGGATGTTGTATTCGAATACAACAGTGCACTTTTGTTAAAAACTCCGTTTTTCAACTTGATTATGCATGTCTAGCATTTGAAAACCCTTTCAAGGTGCATGCTAATTTGTAAGGTTATTTTGTGCATTTGAAACTTAAATGCTATGTGTTATTTGTTAATTTCGGTTGGTGACCTTTTACAATTATTATGGAAATATGGGCTTTTCCCTCATATGAGAACCAGGATCGTCCTACCAATTAGTACCCTGGAGATGGGAAGGTAGTTGGACATACCTGACCGAAGCTGTGTCAGGAGGATTTTTGCAGGGAGTGTGGAGACCACCCGGGTTGTATAGTATATTTGTAGCATGATCAGATTAGATGGTTGTATAGGGACTAAATGTCTTTCTTTTTTGGATGTATTTACTTTATTTTGGAAGACTCTACCTATATTGCATATTGTCAGCTTGACTTTTATTTTGATGGGTTCATGTACAACATTTTGATGTGACGTGGGGAAGTGTAAATTCGTGGAGCAGTGCTTTAATACAAGTGTCTGCCGAGAATACCCCCGAGGTATGAGCTATGTCTGATAGGTCTCATAGCCTCCATGTATTTTACTGTTTAAATACTTTGGATTTGTATTTCAAAAACTATTTCCGCTCCTTGTAATTATTTGTTGATTTGTATGGTTATGTTACAACTTAAATATTTTACCCAAATGTATTTCTTTCTTAATTTCTGAAATTCTAATTTTTTTGTTTTAAAAAAAACCTGGCTTTCACATTTTATGTACACTTTGAAAAATGTGATATCCTAAATCACTTACAAAAGTTTTTTTTTTCTTTGAAACGAAACGATTTCCATTTATGCGCTGCATATTTTTAAAAAAATATAATATAATTTATTTTATACATTATTATGGGATTTTAGTGTGTCAAACAAAATCTTTTTGAGATAAAAGAAACACACTTGTTTTCTTTAAAGAGTGCAATATGTCTTCATTATTTTCCAAACTTTTTCTTTGAAAGATGAAGACCATCTCGGTCTTTTATGAAAGTCTTCAACTTTTTGCTTACAACCCTGACACTTATAAATTTTTCTTTTAGAACTTTAACAAGTAGAGTTACAACATTAACAAAAGAAATACATCATTTTAAAAAAAGAAAGACATCATTTTAACAAAAGAAAAACAATATTTTTACATGGTTAATGTTAAATAATAAATAAAATGTTAACAATTAAAACTTTCTTTTAGATCCAGTTTTACAATAATGGATCTAAAAACATTAACAAAGAAGAAACAACTTTTAAACATATTTTCATTTTTGAAAAAAAAAAACAACTAAAATGCTCAAAATAAATTTTTTCTTTGAGATTTTATTTCATAAGGTAAGGATCTCCAACTTTAAAAACAACATAAAATGTTTAGTTAAATTTCTTGTTTGTGATCTATTATCCCAACTTATAGATTTACAATATTATCAACAGAATTTTTCCAAAATTTAAATATATTTTTTATTTATAAACTCAAAGTCCACCAAACTAAAATTTTGTTTTACATCTACTAGCACAAGATTTGGATCTATAGCTTTTGGAAAAGAAAAATGAAAAATTACATACCCAAAACACATAGGGCCTCACAAACTAAATTGAAAGGAGGGGAAAATCAATTTTTTTTTCATGATAAATTATATACCAACAAAATAAAGTTGAAGAATTTACAAACTCAATGTGAACAAAATACAAAAAGAATTAATCTGAAGAATTTATAAACTCAACCTGAACAAAATATGAACATAATCAATCTAAAGAGCTTACAATCTCAATATGAACAAAATCATTCTAGAAGAACTACTCATATTGAATTAAGAAATAAAGAATTGACTTAAAAACAAACATATTTTCGAAAAGCATCTTGTTCATAACTATTTTTGAACATGGTCATTGTTGACTATGCAAGGAATGAAGATACAATTCAGAATTAAACAAGGATTAAATTGAAGTCCTAATTTTTATCAATAAATAGATACTCGAGATTGAAGATAAAGATCATCGAAATTCACAAAAGAGGAGAATAACTTAAAGCTCGAAATTCCAAAGTAATTTTTTTGAGTTCATAGAGAAAAGCATTTGTTCCATTCAATAATGTTTTTGTGATGTTTTTTTCTTAGAGTGTCAGAGTTATTATTATTATCAGTTTTATAAGAAGCAAACACTTAAAGTTCCAATCTTTTGTATTCAACCCGATAGTGGTTTAGTTCCTTCTTCAATATGGGGTTGTCAGGTTGTTAGGAGAAAACTTAGCTTGTTTGGCAGAGGTGGTTAGTTGCTCAAAACTCTAGGGTTGTTAGGCTATTTGGGAAGATTGACTTCGAGGGTCAGGTGCTTTACAAATCAAGGTATCTGAATTAGTGGATTAAAGCCTTCTGAATGAGGGGACTGGATGTAGTCAAGTTAGTGATGAACTAAGATAAATCTACGCGTCCAATGATTGATGCTTTCATTATTTGTTGCCTCTGAACCCAATTAATTTTACTCCAAGTAAGTCACCAAAATCGAACTAGTTTTAAATAAATTAACAAAAAAAATATAAACTTTGTCAAACATAGTTCAACCCCGCTTCTTGTGTTTGCACCTTCATAAACCATCTTAATCTATTCATAATAGTGCTCCCTGTGACTTTCACTCAAGCTTATCCTATGAAATATGAGGTCTATCAATCTCCTCAAGGTCCATTGAGTTTCCCTAAGTTTACTATCACTTTGATCTTATCGACGAAGCATAATTGTCAAAAACACGTCACATAGCCTCATATACACCTACTTATTATGAAACATCCATTGGCTACCAAACGGAAACACTAAGTATGATGCCAATACACTTAGTATTAAATAATCATATATTAAAGCCAAGATGGTTTTAAGAACTATGACCCTTACGTATTTTGATGATAACAACAATATTTTGTGGGAACAATGTAAAACACTAATGAGCTATTTAAGTGTGTAGGCTTCAAAACAGGTATTGTGAACGCCAAGTTAAAGAAACACCAAGTTGCATTCTCTGATTTTTAATCTAAGTTAAAGGAACACCAAGACTCCACTGTTAATCTTCATGCTCTAAGTATTGTGAACGCGCTCTGAAACGCGCCTTTGGGGATTTTGTCATTGTAAGCAATACTATGATTAGTTTGGCTCTGACTACTATAACAAGTATCTGACTATTTTACCTATGATAAGTTAACATTCGAATAATCTTCAAAGCTCTAAAGGTCTATGCGATATTGTAACACCCCGATTTTCAATGCGATAGTGTATTTTTTTTTTAAAAAAAAACAAATTCATAAAACCAAGAAATAAATCAGGGAAATACCTTTGGATAAACGTTTAAGTCATAACGCAACGACATTTAAGTCAATATAATTTACAAGCAGCAGAATAGGTTTTCGAAATATGAATCCAAAGTATTTACACATCAAAAAGTGGCACGTGGAACCCATCAAAAATAACATGTCATGCTAACAATATTAGTATAGGTACAGTCTTCCAATTTAAAATACACGCAATCCAAAAGAAAGACATCTGTTCCCTCTATGTCAACCTAATCTGATCATTCTACAAAAAAAACTATAAACCCTGAGTGATCTCCACGCGCCCCGTGAGATCCTCCTAACATAGCTCCAGTCAGACGTTCCCATCCACATTCCCATCCACAGGATACGAATCGGCAGTTCAATTTCTTTTCAAGATTCAAGAAAATAGGAGACATAACAATCGATTGGGAAATCGATTTCTTAAATGGTTTTAAGAAACATACTACAAAATCGATTGGCACATCGATTTTGTCAAAATAGCTGAGCTCCTGTAACAAATCAAATCGATTGGCAAATCGATTTTGTTAAATAGCTTTTAATAGAATCGATTTGGGAATCGATTTCCCTAAATGTTTTTCTAAAACTACATAAACTAACTCAATCACATTCACACACAACTCCAAAACATAACACTTAGCTATTTCAACACAATCACCACGACAACTTGAGTTTCGAAATAGTTTTACAATCAATCACACTTACACACAATTTCAAAACATAACACTTAGCAATTTCAACACAATCACCACGATATCTCAAGTTCAAACACTCAATCATAAACTTGAATCAAATACGACTCGTGTGCCAAGCACCCTAATGCAATGCGTATATGCCAAAATGCATGGACTCGGAATTCCAAACCAAAACCCTCCTCGAAGGGCCGTTAATCATAATTGTACCACCTATCACAGGCCGAAGTACTAATTACCGAGGTGCCACCTATCACGGGTCTGCACGATTTACTAAAAAGCGTAAACCATAAACATACTGCCTATCACGAGCCAGTACTGTTTACCGAGGTGCCACCTATCACGGGTCTGTACGATTTACTAAAAAGAAACGTAAATCGTAAATGTACCGCCTATCACAGGCCAAAGTACTATTTACCAAGGTGCCGCCTATCACGGGTCTGCACAATTTACAAAAAATCGTAAATCGTAATTGTACCGCCTATCATAGGCCAAAGTACTATTTACGAAGGTGCCACCTATCACGGGTCTGCACGATTTACAAAAAAAAATGCATGAGCATACTCTGACTCTATCCACGTCAATCGTTAAGTAAATGCATATATTAAAAGATTCCTCATTTTTAATACTCATTTAACTCTAACAATTTTCACGACAATCATTATGTAAACAAATATATTAAGAGATTCCCCATTCTTAATACTCATTTACTCTAACGATTTTCACTGCAAACATTAAGTAAACAGAGATATTAAAAGATTCTTCATTTTTAATACTCGTTTGACTCTAATGATTTTCACGACAAACATTAAGTAAACATATATATTAAAAGATTCCCCATTTTTAATATTCGTTTAACTCTAATGATTTTTACTACAACATTAAGTAAACGTAGATATTAAGAGATTCCCCATTCTTAGTACTCGTTTAACTCTAATGGTTTTCAAATTCCACACAAAACATACTCAAACATATTCACAAATTCAATCCACAATTCACACCATATCACATCAATTCATTTTTCCACAGAGTCCACACAAACACATCTCGAATTTCATAAGTATCAATTATGAACACATCGAATACGACGACACAAATCAACACAACCCACCACTCAAACACAACAAATTTCATTTACTCAAAATCATACATAAATGAGTTAAATTCATTTTCCATGAAACATTCATCAATATCACCAAAATCCCACATTAGAATTTCACCCATAAAAGCATTAAATTCATTTTCCCCAAATCAACACTTCAACCCTAACAAATTCTTTTCCACACAACCACAGATAAGTCCCTAAATGCAAACTAAAAGTTTGGAAGGAGCCCTTATCTTAACGTTAGCTTAAACGTGCAATTACGGTACCGCGAGTAAATCCGGTAAAATCTCCGCTCACGCCGTCGCTTCCAAAGTTAGTTCACTAGCACCGTAGAGTGGAGGTGAACAACTTCCCCTTCTATCTCTTCGCAAAATGAAGCTTAGATCTAGACGAAATGTGAAGGTTTTCGTGTGACGGTTTGAAAATCCCTAACACCGTTTTTTCTTTGTTTTCAAATCAAAGAGGAAGTATGAAGCTGAGAAATCCTTGCCTTCTTACCCACCAAGCCTTGGGTTTCTATTCTTGAAGCCAAAGAAAGAAAAAGAAAGCAAAACCAAGAAGAAGAAGAAGTGGGCTTCGCGAGAATGGAGGGAACGTGTTTATGTTTCCTCTGTTTTCTGTTTTCTTTTCTTTTTCCTTTCCTCTATTCTCTTTCCTTTCTATTTCCTTTCCTTTTTTTTCTATATCTTTTCTTTTCCCTCCAAACAAACATATATATATTAATTATAACTTAACAAATATCTCAAAATATCTAGATATTTATTAAAATTACCATTTCACCCATAACCTCTCCAAACCACTTTTTGTCAAAAATATCTACTATCGTCGCGACTCGAGATATTTTTAACAAAACTCCCCAAAATTAAATTCTTCGTAGAAGATTCACCGCAGTTAATTTAATTTATTTGTCGACGAGTAATCTTAATCGGGCATCAAAGTATCTTTTTGGTCATTTAAACTCCCAAAATATTAAGAACTTTGGCTAAAAGCCTCCGAGTTCAATACCAAAATACACTAAAATACATAAAGTATAATTTAAAATTATGGGTCTTACATTACGACATAATCTGATCACAATATCCTCTGCTCCTATCGTCTCTATATCAAGATTCGCAGAATCTGTTTCATAGATATTTTTGACAAAGTTTAGTGGCAAGTCAATCTCAAAATACTTGATTCGAAACATCATGATACATGTTGATTTCTAGCAATTAGGACAACAATCAAAGCACAAGCTACAACGTACCATAATAAGCATTTTACAACCACGACCCTTACGTGTTTTGATGATAACAACAATATTTTGTGGGAACAATTTAAAACACTAATGAGCTATTTTAGTGTGCATGCTTCAGAATAGGTAATTCCTTATGAGTTCACGTTGTATTATCTCATGTTTGATCTAAGTTAAAGGAACACCAAGACTCCACTGTTAATCTTCATGCTTTATGTTTGGTGAACGCGCTCTGAAGCGCACCTTTTGGTATTTTGTCACTGTAAGAAATACTATAATTAGTTTGACTCTAAATACTACAACAAGCATCTGACTATTTTACCTATGATAAGTTAACATTCCGATAATTGTCAAAACTCCAAAGGTCTATGCGAAATAATCTTATCACAATATCCTCTGCTCCTATCGTCTCTATATCAAGATTTGCATAATCAGTTTCAAAGATATTTTTGACAAAGTTTAATGGCAAATCAATCTCAAAATACTTGATTCGAAACTTCATGATACAGGTTGATTTCTTGCAATTAGGACAAAAATCAAAGCACAAGCTACAACGTACCACAATAAGCATTTTACAACCACGACCCTTACGTGTTTTGATGATAACAACAATATTTTGTAGGAACAATTTAAAACACTAATGAGCTATTTTAGTGTGCATGCTTCAGAACAGGTAATTCCTTCTGAGTTCACGTTGTATTATCTCATGTTTGATCTAAGTTAAAGGAACACCAAGACTCCACTGTTAATCTTTATGCTTTAAGTTTGGTGAACGCGCTCTGAAACGCACCTTTTGGTATTTTGTCATTGTAAGAAATACTATGATTAGTTTGGCTCTAACTACTACAACAAGCATTTGACTATTTTACCTATGATAAGTTAACATTCCGATAATTGTCAAAACTCTAAAGGTCTATGCGAAATAATCTGATCACAATATCCTCTGCTCCTATCATCTCTATATCAAGATTTGCATAATCAATTTCAAATATATTTATGAAAAAGTTTAATGGCAAATCAATCTCGAAAGACTTGATTTGAAACTTCATGATACATGCTTATTTCTTGCAATTAGGATATCAATAAAAGCGTAAGAAACAATGTACCACAATAAGCATTTTAGAACCGTCTTTGCAAACTTGTTCTTTACCTCTTTTCCTGTCCAAGTCTAAGTGTTGAGAAACATTTTTTTTTAGAATACAACATTGTAAACACCATCTTATGAGAGTTTTTCAGAAAACCCTTAAACCTTCTTTTGTAACCTAGTCAGTTTGAGAAAACTCTCAACAACTTAATTGAACTAAGCTAAAAGGTTGAGAAAATTTGAACACAGTCAGTTTGACTAGTAGGTGTTTAATGGAAATATAATTTTGTGAGTTAGTGGATTAAATCCTTCAGGTTGAAGGGACTGAATATAGCTACCGATTTAGTGGTGATTCGGGATAAATTGGGAGTGTCGCTCTGTTTTTATGTTTATTTTCTTTGTTTTCATCCCTTTACTTTAGCCTTGTTAAAATAGTTATAAAATTAATCACAATTAAACCTCCATTTCTTGTGTTTCTTGTTCTACATCATCTTTGCCAAGAGCTCCTTAATTTTGCCAATGTCCACCAACCCTCAATTTGTTTCAGTCGCACTATTGCACCAATCCACATAGTTCGCATCATAATATTATTCTAATCATAACTTCAATAATTCCATTCCAACATCCAGTTGGTGACCAAAGCTTCTCAAATCTTCTCGAAAACATGCCGAAACTATACCATGTACAACACACATACTTTTATTATGGAACTTCTAAATTTTGTCGCATCCTTTGTTAGTCGATTGATGATTATCTTATGACAATTCAAGTTCATTGTATTCAATTCATTACTTGTATATTTATACAAACCTTAAATATTTTCCCCTAAACCTTGATATGTCCTCATTATTTTGAAATCATTACTTGGATTATTCTTGTATTTCTTTTTCCAAAATTGGCTCTGTTCTTTGACTGCCACAATTAGCATACACCATCATCTGTCATATACCACAATGTCATCAAAATTCACTTGATTTTATTTTGTCTTTCCTTTCTACTATTAAAATATTCTACCTTCAAATAAGCTTGTCATCTTGATCATTGTTAATTCTTTTGACAACGGAAACAAAATTTTAATCCCTTATAATTTTCGCGCTTCCTAGAAAATTCTACATCGAAAATATATCTCAATAATTTTCACATGTACCATCGTTCAACCGTCCATCTTCGTCTTTCTGCAATGTAACAGTTACATCAAATCAAAGTCTTACTAGTTTCCACCAAACTTTTCCATTTCATACTCAATTTTTTCTGACCAAACAAATTCTTAACCCTTTTGATCGACAAAACAATAAATGTAACCCATGATACCCATTCAAGTAATACCTTTGAATCCTTGGCATACACTTAGAGTAACAATTTCGATATCAAGAATGAGGTAATATTTTTCATGAATCCTTAATTGATATAAGCCACGTCTCTATACGCTACTCTAACACTTTTCGTTAGTATATCTTACAAAAATTTGGTTCAATCACCGAGTTAATTTTCTTTCCTACCCTTCAATGTGATAAAAACATAATAAATTCTAGGATCGAACACCCTAAATAACTATTCCTCCAGCAATCCCAATAATAATTTTCTAAGCTAAAACCAAATATGAACCTCCAAAACATCTAGTCACATACCTTCGTCGCCATATAGTCACTGAAGCTCTCATTTCAAATATTAATGATTGACTTCCCAAGAGCAACAACTAAAGCATATCATATATTACGTTTCTTCCTTTTTCCTCTTTATCCTTGAATAAGACTATATAATCTAATATTTCGAATCTCTAAATACTCATCACACCGTATAAATTCATCCATTTCATCTTAAGATACAACACAAGGTCATATGCATCAATGAATTTAACTGTCTTAGTGATAAATCTTCATCATATACATGTATTTCATTGTTTTTACTCTTTAATTATCTTATTTATCTTTAGTAATTAGTTAATTTTAAGAGTTATTTAATATAGTTTGTTGATTTTAGTTCTTGAATTTAATGGCATGTTTATGTTCTTATTTGCTTGATTAAGTAAAGATTTTTCATAGTTATGGTACCGTGTTGAGTTTTGGTGAGATATCAACATGACCTATGTGGAGTGTTTAAACCATATATGGAGTTGTAGATGCTCAAATGGAGTCAAACCGGTTGCAAATCAAAACTAAGTTACATATCTCTTACTTTTGTAACCACACCAGAACCAAAAGATGCAGTAGAAGTCAAACCTCAAATGTTGTGCACTAGAGCACAAACTCTTATATCTACAATTTTAACATATTTGTTTATGTCCTATAATGGTTGGAGCGCCCCTATCGTGTGGTGGAGCACACGACCTACTGTAGAATGCATAAAAGTACAATTTTCTCATTTTATTGGGATATTTTTGACTATTATGAAGTGTGGATACTTGTGCCCTAGCATACTAACTTAGAGGAGGCTAGTGCTATCACCATTGAAGAAGTTTTATTAAGAATCATTCATGAATATTTATTTTAATTCTTCTTTCATCTCTATCTTTTGTTTCTTTGTGATGAAAAATTAAACTCTCTTTGTTAGGGATGAGTAGAACTTGATGAAACCCTTGATGAACTTTATCACCTTTAAATAGTTTTACAAAATATATTATCAAATTGAAATGGACATTAAGAGTGCTAGAGATGAGAAATTCTTGACTTTGTAATCTAGGAATAAACTAGGACGCGTGAAACCAATTGAGATACTAGCAAGACCAATAGATCAATACAAGAACTCTTGAACATTTAAGCTAAATTCTACTTTAAATCCAGTAAGGAATCAAATATTAATTTGGAATTAAAGGTTTTGTCACTAAGGAATTAGGGGAAAAAATAGTAAAGAGAATTCGATAATAATTTAGTAATCAAGATCAAATTAGAAACCATGTATGGATTCAAAGTAAAACATATCTATGACATTTTTCTTTGAGTAAATTTCAATACTCTTGCTTTTGTTAGTTTGACAATCATTCAATCAATTCAAAAATATTTTTTTAATTTTAGTAATTAAAGATAATTCGATAGTATTACGCAATCCCAAAGTTCAACACTTCATATTACTATTTTATTATTACTTGCAACAATTCACTTAGTAATCTCACTGATTGAAACTTTTCTATTCATAACACAATAATTTTAGTAAATCTTCAAACACTTCTATTCGTAACTTAATTCCTTTAATTACTTATGAATTGCCTACCTTAATTCCTTTAATTATACATGTTTATGGTGCCACTTGGTCCTCCATCTAGCATGGTCGATTGAAATCATTGACTTAAAGGTCAACCATCTTAGAGTCTCAAATCAAATCTCGATTAATCCCTTAAATCTATTCAAAATATTCACATTGACCCAGTTCTTATCAGTCGATAAGAGACAATCAAAGGTTATACTACTATAATCACTAAGTACTCTTATACTGTATACTTCCATTTCTACTTAATAGTAACAAATGGTTCAACACATCAAGGATTAACTTATTATGTTTACCTTAAAATCATTCAAAAATCCCTTTTACCCACATGCAGTTTCATCTAAAATCACCATTTATACTTATTTCTCGAACCACACAGAGATTCATCACATACCAACACAATATTTGGTCTCACTTTTATTCATCATAAGGTTCATCCTTAACAAGCTAAGTCGCGAATCTAGTTTAACTCAAACACTCAACCTTACCCTTCAAGGTACTTACTATTCTTCTAAGTCGTCATTTATCTATCAAGAGGTTTTACTCGCCTCTGATGTGCAATGCCCCTTAACTTCAATACAAGCCACCTTCATTGACACCAAAACTCAATAGTTTATTATAAATAACATCCCCATCTTCTCCACAATTCTAGAGTGGTCGCATCTCCTTGACAATTATCAAACTTCATCCAGGCTCATCATGAAATCTTTCGAGCAATCATCTAATACTTTTCTAAAAGAGTTCCCCAATTAGATCCTTACTTGAAATCCTTTATTAGTTTAACGTTTATCCATCCAAACCCACCATCTCCGAGTACCCCCCCAACAACGTAGCCTCAATATCCTTAGTACAAATTTTTAAATCTGTCACAATCCTGAGTTCCTTCAACCCTATCTTTTCTAAACCATTGCATCTAACGAATTTAAAGAGACTCGTCGACCAAAGTCGACTAGTGTTCTATATTTTAACTACTCTTCTTATTGATGTGCTATAAGGAACACTATTTTAGTTAAGAAACAATAACTAAAGCATATCATGATTGACCAAAGACAACAAAGCACATATGGACTCCAGTTACTTGTTCCCACTAAACCCGACTCTTGACCAACTTAGGAATCCCAACTCACAACCCCAAAGAAATATAAACTAAGACTCTAACACCACAATGTAACACCGTGATTTATAAGAGCTAGAGTATGATTTTTTTTTTCAACCAACTAACACTTATGGATAAAATATTCATAATCATCCTTTAATTTAAAATTCAAAGAAAATTATTTAATTGCAAGATTATTTTCCACAAGCGATGACTAGAATAAATTTCGTATTTTATATATCATTTAAGCCTTCATAATTTCATTGATAATCCAAATAATCAATCTACCAAGTCTTTGACGTCGTTGAAATTCTCGTGCAATGGAAAACTCTAAAAACATAGGGCATAAACTTGATCCACAACAATTGTAGACGATCACCTTCTAAAAACAAAATATATGCATAATACACGGAACATGTATAAATAGGATTGCAAATCACAATTTATCAAAAATAATTTATGTATAACAAATCAAATGAGTTTATGCAAATACATACAAAACTTTTATGCAATATCTAAATACCAATGATTATGGAATATCCCTTGTTGGAACCAAGTTGGTTTTATACTTAGAGTTTTAATGTTAGTAAAATTATTTTATGAGAACAATATATTTGACTTTAAAGAATATGAAAGAAGATTATTGTTTTTTAAGTAAATCTAAAATAAGATTTGATTCAAATTTATAATTGAAGAAAAACTAAAATAACATTTGATTTACATTTATAATTGAAGAATATCTAAAATAAGTTTTTATTTTGATTTATAATTGAAGAAAATCTAAGAGAGAAACACTTGTTCAATGAGAATTATTTTCTGAGTGTTTTTTTCCTTAGAGTGTGAGAGTTATTATTATTATTATTATAAGTTTTGTTAGAAGCAAACACTTAAAGCTCATATGTTTTGTATCCAACCGGATAATAGTTTAGTTCCTTCTTCAATATGGGATTGTTAGGTTGTTAGGAGAATACTTGGCATGTAGGGTCAAGGTGGTGAGTTCCTCAAACGTTTGTGGTTGTCAGGCTGTTTGGGAAGACTGACTTGGAGGGCCAAGTGCTTTGTAATTCAAGGTATTGGAATTAGTTGATTAAAGCCTTCTAAATATGGGGATTGGATGTAGCCAAGTTAGTGGTGAATCAAGATAAACCTATGAACCAAATTATTTATTTTTTCATTGCTTGGTACCTCTGAATCTGATTGTGGATTATCTAAGTAATTTATATATATAAAAAAAACAAACCTTCATCAAATTAACAAAATATTATCAACTTTGGAAAACACAATTCAACCATCCCTTCACGTGTTTGCACCTTCAATTGGCATTAGTGTTCAATCTCAAGGTTGAGCACTTTACAGTGTTTGAGGAAAGATCCTAGGGTTCAATATGTCGGGATTCAATTAATCAGTAGATGAAGAAATTGAGGTATTTTCTTACTTTACCTTATTTGATTTAATTACTTCTATAAATTATTTTTTAAATAAGAATCACAAATTGTATTTAAAACTGAAAACACTTAGGAGAGAAAAGACAAACCTAACTGAAAAAGTTAATGTTCTAAAGAATCAAAGTGTTGAATTTAAAAATAGAAAATGCAACTCCAAAAATTGATATTGTTGAACTTAAAACAGAAAATGCAACTCTGAAAACTGATATTACTAAACTTATAATAGCAAATGTAAATCTGAAAATTGATACTATTGAATTTAAGATTGAAAATCAAACTATGAAAAGTAATTATAGTTCAACATTAATTTAAAATACCACATGTATATTTGTTAAGCATGAAGAAGTATTTCAATATATTCTTGATAATGGTAAGCAAAGTAGCAAGTATGCATTTATGAAAAAGTTAATGTTGTAACAAATCTAAGTGCTGAATTTCAAATAGAAAATGCAACTTTGAAAATTGATATTGTTAAACTTAGAACAAAAAATGCAACTCTGAAAACTGATATTACTGAAGTTATAACAACAAATGTAAATCTGAAAATTGATATTATTGAATTTAAGACTGAAAATCAAACTATGAAAAGTAATTATAGTTCAAGATTAATTTAAAATACCACATGTAACTCTAATAAGCATGAAGAAGTATTTCAAGATATTCTTGATAATGGTATGCAAATAAGCAAGTATGCATTTATGATTTATGGTGTTAGTAGGAATGGCAGAGAAATAGGATGTCAAGAAAAGGTCATTGAACCTAAGTTTGTCCCCTCTTATGATTTATGTACTATTGGTTATAATAAATGTCACACTAAAATCTGTTGTCCTATGATAACCTCATGGAAAGACAAGAAACTTTTAAGATCTAACAAACTAGGACCCATCCAAATTTGGGTACCAAAGGATAAAATTGTTTATGTTGCAGATGTTATAAACAATCAAATTGAAACACTAACCATGGTGTCTACTCAATGGATGCTTGTAATATATGAAGGGAAAAAGGTCTATGTTCCAAGACCGATCAAATAGAAGCCAACTGACTCTGGTAGACGAAGGACTTATCAACAAAGTATATATGAGAACCACAACCATAGGGTGAACTAGATAAATCTAGAGTATCAACATAATAAAACTAGCAGAGAAATCACACCAATCAACAAAATCAAAACTGGAAGGGAAATCACACATATTAGCATAATTGGAACCTCCAGAAAAATCATAATTACCATAAGTTCTAAAAGTACAAGAGGAATCTCAATCATCAGGAAAAACAAAAATGTCAAATTAACAATCCTAATCAGGAGACTTGTTTGAACGCTACAATCAAATTCATCAAGACTACAAATGTGGATGGGAATTCAAATCCCTTCATCTAGGCCCTCTAATCAGAGAATATGGAAATTCTGAATCTGAAAACTAGAAAAGAGGAAATAAGAGGGTTTTTAGAGTGAAACTAGAACTATTGACATATAGGTTATATCATTCTTTATATTTAATTATTGTTCGATATTATGTTTATTGTGATAACAAGAAGCTTGATCTTAAAAATCAAAGCTAAATAAGTATTTTATAGGTTCTAAAAAATTTATAGGAACAAGGAGATCCACATAATCTAAAAATTCAGCAGAAGTAGCATACAAGTTTGGTTTTAATAAACAAGCACAAAGAAAACTAAACATGACCTTGAAAAGTCAAAGCAAGATGATGATAATGTAGGTTTATCAGAAGTATATGTAGACAAACCAGAAGAATCGAGAAAATCAAAGGATACAAGCAAATCAGAAGAAGATGACAAATCTTCAGAGGATGAATCTGATTAAGTCAGAAACAGTCAAGATAAGTTAGAAGAAACATATAAGTGGAATTACAATTCATCTTATCTCGAAACTCTAATCTTTAGAAGTGCATGTGATCCTTTGAGGATCATATTATCACTAAATGATACCATTTTTTTTTTTTTGCTTACTCTCATCAGTTGAGCCTACCTCTAGAGATGAAGCATTGCAGATGATGGACGTATTTTTGTAATGCAAGAAGAGTTAAATGAATTTAAGAGGAATGATGTTTGGGATCTAGTACATATACCAAAGAACAACGTTATTGGAACCAAGTAGATTTTCAGAAATAAGCTAAAGGAAAAAAGGTGAAGTGGCCAGAAACAAGGCAAGACTTATCGCACAAGGCTACAATCAGCAAGAAGACAATGACCAAGTTAGAAGCTATTCATATTCTACTTTATTTTGCTAAAAATAATAATATTACATTATTTAAAATGGATTTTCAAAGTCCTTTTCTAAATGGATATATAAGTGAAGAAGTATATGTTAAACAACCCCAAAGTTTTGAATTTTTTGAATTTCCAAATTATGTTTTTAAACATAAGAAATATTTGTATGGTCTAATAAAGCACCTAGGGCATGGTTTGATAAACTTAGTAACTTCTTACTGAAAAATAACTTTGAAAGAGGACAAGTAGATCATACACTTTTCATAAAATCAATAGGAGATGACATTCTTATCATTCAAATTTATGTTGATGACATTATTTTTGGATCTACTAATGACACTCTTTGCCACAAATTTTCTAAATATATGCAACTTGAATTTCAAATGAGTATGATGGGAGAACTTAAGTTCTTCTTAGTAATACAAATTCAACAAAGTCCAAAAGGAATATACATTCATCAAACTAAATATATAAAAGAGCTTCTCATGAAGTTTAAGATGAGTGATAGGATCCCTACTTTACCTTACCGCTTAATGACTTGACATCATGTTTAATATATGTGTATGTGCAAGATTTCAAGTTGACCTTAGGGAATCACATTTAACTATTGTTAAGGGAATCACTAGATACCTAAAAGGCACTACCAACCTTGCCTTGTTCTGCATGAAATCTCTTAAGCACAAACTGAGTGGATAATGTGATTCTGATTATGCTTGAAATAAACTTGAGAAAAAGAGCACTAGTGCCAATTGTATCTTTCAAGGCGACAACTTAATATCTTGGTCAAGTAAGAGACAAAGCACAATTCCCATCTATTATGATATCACTTTTTCCAATTGTCTAATGAAAAACCCTATCCTACATTCTGAAGCTAAACACATAGAGATCAAACACCACTTCATAAAGAACTTTATTCAAAAAGAGGTACTAGACATTCAATTTGTAGACATTGAACACCAATGCACTTGACATATTCACCAAACTACTACCTGAAGATAGGTTTGAATTTATCATGAAAACCTGAACCTTATCTTAATATTTGACTGATGTTTTGTTAACTTCAAAATTGTTTAGCTTTACTTTAGTTTTTACATTTTCTTGTAATATATTCATGTAATTAAAAAAAACTAGGGAAAAAAATAATAATAAAAAAAGAGCAAGTTTCACTTTCAAGGTTTTGTTTGATGATAAATGGGAGAGAAAGATATTTGATAAAATGGAGAAAAATGATACTTAGACTGAGGGGAGCCCAAAGTTAGGGGGAGTCAAAAAAATAAAAAGAAACAATGTTATAAAAAATACAAGTTTTATCATCATCAAAAAGAGGGAGATTGTTGGAACCAAGTTGGTTTTATACTTAGAGTTTTGATGTTAACTAACGTATTTTATGAGAGCAATACATTTGACTTCAAAGAGTATGAAAGAAGATTCATGTTTTTGAAGAAAATCTAAAATAAGATTTGATGCAAATTTATAATTGAAGAAAATCTAAAATAATATTTGATTCAGATTTATTATTTAAGAAAATCCAAAATAAGATTTGATTCAGATTTATAAATGAGGAAAATCTAAAATAAAAATTGATTCAAATTTATAATTGATGAAAATCTAAAATAAGATTTAATTCATATTTATAATTGGAGAAAATCTTTGACAAAGTTGAAAAGAAGATATGGTCAAGATTTGAAAAAGATTTGATTAACATTTATCTACAACAAAATATGGACATAATCAATTTGAATAAATTACAAACTCAATTTGAACAAAATACGAACAGAATCAATCTGAATATTTTACAAACTCAATCTAAATAAAATAGCAACAAAATCAATATGAAAAATTTACAAACTCAACATGAACAAGATACAATTTAGAATTAAACAAGGACTAAATTGAAGCCTTAATTTTTACTATAAATAGATACTCAAGGTTGAAGAAGAAGATCATAAAAAATCAGAAGTGAGTATAGGAACTTAAGCTCAAATTCCAAATTCATCTTAGAGTTCCAAGAGAGAAACACTTGTTCAAATGAGAATGATTTTCTGTGTTTTTTTCTTAGAGTGTGAGAGTTATTATTATTATTATTATTATTATTATTATTATTATTATTATTATTATTATTATTATTATTATTATTATTATTATTATTATTATTATTATTATTATTATTATTATTATTATTATTATTATTATTATTATTATTATTATTATTATTATTATTATTATTATTATTATTATTATCAGCTTTGTTAGGGCAAGATTGTTATACCTTGGAGGTATTCAGGTGGGGAATTCCTAAGTGACTTAGAGGTAGCACTCCAAATGTCGGGAGCTACCATGCAACACACGTTTACGTCAACTATCACGTATATGTGTCTCAGGTTGAGTTGAGGGGATGTATGAGGACATGGCCAATTTGAATTGTCCGCCCACTTGCGTGGTGGCATAGTATCAAGCCTCCTAACCAATTGCTTCAGAGTTAGAATGGTACCAAAGAAAGAGGAGGAGTCTAGAGTATAAGAGCATGCATAACATTACTTGATTTGTGTATTTACTTACTTGATGTTGTGGATTGTATCAATATTTTACCTTGATTATTCTTGTTGGTTGTGATTTGATATGATATGGTGTTTAATATTTTTTTGCATGTTATTCTCAGTTATTTTATATTATTACATGTTTTCGAAGCCCACCCCTCGTTGCTTGTGTTTGGCGCTTGCGAGAGCGCAGTTATTTCAGGTTATCGTTCGGGGATCCACGCTCTGAATAGGTGATATTGGGTGAGAGTAATTTTCGTATTTTGTTGAGTTATGAACAATCTCGATTTTTGTAAATTTGATTGATCAATTGTGTTATTTTTATCGGTTATTCAGAGGTAGAAATTAATTGTCTCTAAGTTTAGAACTTGCCTTTATATCAAAAATATTTATTTAACAAACATCAACTACATTCGATATTAAGGATTTTTTTTATTAAAAATTTTTATGCAAGCGTTTTGTGTAAGTGTGAATGTGACGTCCTGAACCTTAAAGTTTTGTTAAAAAAAATATATATACTCTATTTTGGAACCGCTGTGAATCTCTTTAAAAACTAGTGCATTTTACTTTTTATTTCAATTTGGATTCTGGGTGTCACACGTTGCCCTCATCTTCTTGATCGTACTAATTACAAGGTTGAGAAGACTTGAACACAATCAGTTTTACTAAAAGTTGTTAAATGGACTTGTGATACTATTGGTGAATAATGAATTAAATGCTTCCATGTGAATCGATTAGATATAGTTACAGTGTTGATGATGAACTAGGATAAGTTGATTTGTTTTTCACTCTTTAACTCTTTACTTATTCCCGCTTTCAACATCACTAGTTTTTAATTAAGTTTTTGAAACAAAACACAATTCAAACCCATTGTCCTTAACCGTGTTTGAGTGAAGATCTTTCTATTATGAGTAACTCTCGGGATCAAGCTACAAATGGAAATTTTAGCATGCCTCATTTGTTTGATGGGAAGAGATTTGAATACTGGAACAACCAATTGAGAAGTTTCTATGTAAGACCCTTAGATTTTAAATTCTAAATTATGCAAATTTTAGTGTGTTTTCTGTTGAATTGTTGAGGCATTTAGCCAATTTTATTTAATTTTGTGAATTAAATATAAAAAATATATTTTATTAGAATTAATAATATGTTTAATATTTATATATATTTTAATATATATTTTGAGACCCGATTAAAGTTATTTGTCGAAGAATAATTTAATTATGTTGTGAATAATTTAATATTGGGCATATTTTTTTAAATGTCACTTATTGCTAAAAACAATTTATCTGTCAATTGAGTTGCGACGAGAGTAGATATTTTTAAAAAAAAGTAATTGGAGAAGAGATGTGTGTAAGAGTTGTTAGATATTTGTTAGTTTAGTTTTAATTATAATGTATATATATATATATATATAATGTTTAGGGGTTTAGTGTAAGTAATATATATACACACATGTGTATGGAATGAGGAAGAGACCAAGTGTGGGTAGAAAACCAAAACCATAAAATACAAACCCTCATTTATTTACTAGATATAAACTTCTATTCAAAAAGTGACAGAAGAGAAAGTTGTTCATTGCCATGCTGCGGTGCTACTGAGCTAGTTTTTGAAGCGACATCACAAATTTAAATTTTACAGGAATTAATCGTGGCGCCGTAATCGGTTGTTAAAACCACAACGGAGGTAAGGGCTCCTTCCAAACTTTTAGTTTACATTTAGGACATTATTTGTGATTTTGTGGAAAAGAAATTTGATGTATTTGAGGTGTGATTTTGTGAAAAATGAATTTAATTAGTTTATGTGTGAATTTGTTGAAATTGAATTTAGTTTGTTTTGAGGTTTGTTGTGTAGTGATTAATGTTGGGTATGGATTGTATGTTCATAATTAATATTATGAATTTTTTTCTGATGCTATTTATGTGTAGTGATTAAATTTGATGTGTTTGAGTTACATAATGAGTTATTTTCAAATAAATGAGTTTGAACTGAAGTTCAAATTTTACGAAAAATTTAGAGTTGTTAAAGTTGTGAAAAAGTTCAAATTTTGACTAAGTTAAAGAGTTTGAGCAAAAAGATAGATTGAAATTAAAAATGGTTAGAGTTTAAAATGTTACTCTTTTAATTACTCTTTGATTGAGTTTAAAAAGAAAAAAAAAATTAGAGTATGTTATTAACTCAAAAATTTCGGTGATTTAATAGTAGAGTGTGTGTATGTGAAATTTGGACAATATTTGTTTTATTAAGTTTTAAGTAAATAATATAGATTATTTGGTTTTAAAAGTTTGGTGTGTGAGAAAGATTTAATTTTAGGAATTTTGTTGTGTGTGGATTAATTATATTGTGAACAAATTGTTATAAATATTTATGTTTATGTAGTTAGCTCCTTGAGTCTCGAAAAGGAATCGAGACCGTTGGCACCGAGTTAGCGGTGGGGAGAAATCTAATATATTAATGTTGTTGTGGATATTTGTGGTTGAAAATTTTGGAGATTGAATATGGGTGATTAATGTTTGGAAATTTTGGTGATTCATGTTTGGTGAAATTGATGTGTTCATAATTAATATTATGAATTTTTTTGAAGAAATTTATGTGTGGCTTGGTGGAAAATGAATTTAATTTAATTTAGGCGTGGATGGAATTTGAAGATGTGATTTATGTGTGGTTGTGGAAATTTAAATTGGTGTGAATAAATATGTTTGAGTATGCTCTATGTTGTATTTGAAAAATCATTAGTGTTAAATGAATATTAAAAATAGGGAATCTTTTAATAGTTGCATTTACTTAATGATTGTGGTGTAAAGAGTCAAAGTATGCTCATGTATTTCATAATACATGGTAACCGCGATGGGGCCATGGTGATAGTGGTGATCGTGATGGGCTACGAGATGATGCCATGTGATTTGTTGGTTCATCTTATCCTTGCAGGGGTTTTCGCGTCGTGTAGGTTTGTGATATACTACACATTTTTATTAAATCAGGGTGACCTGTGATAGGCGGCACCTTGGTAAATAGTACTGGTCTGTGATAGGCGGTACATTTATGATTTACGCTTTTTAGTAAATCGTGTTGACCCGTGATAGGTGGCACCTCGGTAAACAGTACTGGTATGTGATAGGCGGTGCGTTTACGATTTACGCTTTTAGTAAATCGTGCTGACACGTGATAGGTGGCACCTTGGTAATTAGTATTGGTCTGTGATAGGCGGCAGAGTTATGATTAACGCCCCTTCGAGGAGGGTTTTAGTTGGAATTCCAGAATCATGTATTTTGACATATACGCATTGTATTAGAGTGCTTGGCACACGAGTCAGGTTTGTTATACTATGACGATTGTATATACAAATTCAGTTGTTGTTGTGATTTGCCGTAATTGCTTTGAGGTGTGAAGTTCGGTTGATTAAATTTTGATGTAATTATGTGTTCATAATTGATTTAATGAATATTCGATGTGTGATTGAGGTGTGAATTTGTGGAGATTAATTTCGTGTTAATTATGTGTTCATAATTGATAATATTAATGTTTGAAGTGTTGATTGATTCAGAGCCATTTTAGAATTGCAAATCTACATTTTCTCAGTTGTATTTGGCTATGACAATGCAGTTTGTGAAAACTTCATTTTTCAACATTGTTTATGCATTTTTGGACATATGAAAACCCTTTCAAAGAGTATGCTAAGTTGAAAGGTTATTTTGTGCATTTGAAATTTAAATGCAATGTGATATTTGTTAATTTCGGTTGGTGACCCTTTACAATTATTGTGGAAATCTGGGCTTTGCTCTCAACTGAGAACCAGGATCTTCCCACCAGTTAGTATCCTGTAGATGGGGAGGTAGTTGGACACACCTAACTGGAGCTGTGTCAGGAGGATCTTTCGGGGCGTGTGGAGATCACTCAGGTCGTATAGTTTTTGTAATATGATCAGATTAGATGGTTGTATAGGGGCTAGAGGTATTTCTTTTGTGGATGTATTTGCTGTAAGTTGGAAGACTGTACCTATACTAATGTTGTCAGTTTGACTTTTATTTTGATGGGTCCATGTACCACTTTTTAATGTGACGTGGGGGGGAGGGGAGAGTTAAATACTTGGGGCAGTGCTTTTGTACAGGTTTGCCGAGAATACATAGGGGTATGAGCTATGTCTGATAGGCCTCACAGCCCCGGTGTATTTTGATGTTTGAATACTTTGGATTTTTATTTCAAAAACTATTTCGCTGCTTGTAAATATTTGTTGACTTTTTCGTTATGTTACGACTTAAATATTTATTCAAAAGTATTTATTTATTTTATTTCTGAAATTATTTATTGTGTTAAAAAAAATGGGTTGTTACATTCTACATCTTACACGATCATGAACTTTGGGACATAGTCGAAGACGACTATGAAGCTCCTAAAGATGTTGCTGGTGTTGAAATAGCCAAAAAGGCTCTTAACACATATAAAAAGACACGATACAAGATGCATCATAAAGCCATACATTTTATTATCAGTGTTATAACCTTCAAAGAGTTCCAAAAATGCATAAATAGAGAAAAACAAAAAATCGTCCTCGATGCCATGGTCCTCAAATATGAAGGATATAAACAAGTGGAGGATGTTAACGAAAATCTACTTGTCAGGAAGTAAGATGTTTTCTAGATGGAAGAAGATGAAGATTTTGAGAAAATGTTTTCTAGATCTGAAACTCTAGTCTTTGGGTTAATGGTTCTCAAAAATGGTTAGATTACATCTAATCATGTCAATAAAATCCTTTGAAGTTTGCCTAAGTTGATAGGCTAAAGGGAAGAATGATAAACACCAGAAAATGGGGGTTTGAATAGTGTTTTATTTTAAAAAGCATTTTAAAAAAAAATTAAAATAAAGTGATAAGAAAAAAAGCACATAACGCAAAAACGCAAAACAACACAACTGATTTATCCTAGTTTGCCATCAACCTGGTAGCTACATCCATTCCCTTCAAACAGAAGGATTTAATCCACTAATTCTCAAACTGAATCACACTTCCACTGACCACCAACTAAGCACACTAACTATGTTCAAGTTTTCTCAACTTTCTATCATAGTACATTTAAGTTGTTGTGAAATGCAACCAGTACTAGGCTAGGTTACAAAAGAGTAAGTTTAAGGGTTTTCTAAATACTCTCACAATAATGTGTTTACAATGTTGTATTACTAGAAACTGTTTCTCCAAACTTAGACAAAACAAAGGATTGAGAGTAAGAGTGCAAAGACGATTGTATTATGCTTATTGTAGTTTATTTTTGTTGTATTGATCAATGAGGGTTACTTGTCCTTTTATAAATAAAATTTAGGGTTTTTGGCCATTGTATTGTTTGCAAGAAATCAACATGTGTCATGAAGTTTCATTACAAATTTTTAGAGAGTGATTCGCTGTTAAACCTTGTCAAGAAATAGTCCTTGTAATTGATTATGTGTATCTTGATATGGAGAAATAGAGTACAAATGTTATCATGATCAAAGTATGTTACATAGACTGTTAGATAAATAATAGATTCAAAGGGTTGAATTTTCAAAAAGTTGATTTTTCAAAAATTTGATTTTTCAGCAGAGCATTAATTTTTAAACAGAGTTAGATGATCAAATGCTTAACGCAATTATGAGAGATGGAGAATGACTTTCCTATTTAGAGGCAAAGTAATAAGATGCTTGTTATTATCATTAGAGCCAAACTAATTAGATCATTACGGCTTTAATAAAATCACCAAAGGCGCGTGTCTTGAGCGTGTTCATTAGACTCGGAATAAGGAAATTAGAGCGGAGTTTTAAGGTTCCTTTAAATTATTCCAAACATCAAATGATGGAGCCTTAATTCATTCAAAATAAACCTAATCTAGGAACTGCACACTTAAATAGAACACAAGTGCTTTAAATTGTTCCCACAAAATAATTTTTTTATCACCAAAACAAGTAAGGGTTATAGTTCTTCAAATCAACCTAGCTCTAACGTAAATATTTTAACAAATTTCCTCTAGAAGAGCTGATGTGTTCTCCTTGTATTGCAAACGTGGTTTTAGCTAAAATCCTCTAGTTGTTGTTTTGATGGTAACAAAAATAAACAAATCAGAACAATTATCCACTAATTGCATTTGCTAAGTCTACAAAGTAAGTTTAAAGAAAAATATGTTTATTAATAATCTAAGTGTTTCTACAACAAAATATTATCACCTAATAAACAACCAATTATGTTTACTAATAGATCTAGTCATAATATATTAATAAAAAAGTATTGAAATATATTTTTACCAATCCACAGCCCGAGTCAAAGTTGTAAAGATAAAGGAAATTAAAGTCAAAGAGTGTCCTTCTTAAGACAAAGGAAAATAACGTGATAATGATTAGCTACCTCTTACTAAAGATCCATCTTCATCCTCTAACTCAAATATCATAACAAGAAAGGTCTAAGTGAGGCATTTGATAAAGTCGATGGTCTGGTACAAGGTAGATCCTCTGATGAATAAAGTAAAGACAATCTATTAAACAAGTTCATAATGACTATTAAGAATTAGTTGAAGTTGTGTCAGAATCTAATGGATGCACTCTAAATGCGCCTTTGATAAATCCCTTAATTTAAGCTCGCTATCAGAACCCAATATTTACTGACTCTGATATGTCAGTTGATCTTCTAGTCTACATATAGAGTGAACACTTTGATAAAGTCAACATATCAAGTCAATACTCAAATAAGAAGTTTATACTCCAACATCCTTTGTTCATCATATTAGACTTATCCTCTAACTTCATAGTTGCATTGTTAGAACCTGGATAGTTTGTAGAACAATCCATTATCTTGTTTTGAAGATAACAAAAGGTATTTTGGGGGAACAATTTAATGCACTAACAAATTAATTGACTGTGTAGAAAATAAATAAGCAGAAAACAAAAGGATTAGAAGAAGTACCCAAGATTAGAGAAATAGCCTCGAATAAGAGGTAGCGCATGCATCAGTGATAGCGAACTGTTAATCCAATAACACAAACGAACTTATTGGAAGCACAAGACTGGTTAAAAACCCTAAATGGACTAGAATAACCCTAGGAAGGACGCAAATGACCTAAATGTTAATTCAATGACACAACACACTTAATGGATGCACAAGATTGGTTAAGAACCCTAAATGGACTAGAATAATCCTAGGGACGACGAAAAATGATCTAAATGTTAATCCAATTACACAAATGAACTTATTGGATGCAAAAGATTGGTTAAAACCCCTAAATCGACTAGAATAACCCAAGGGAGGATGAAAATGACCTAAATGTTAATCCAATGACACAAACACACTTAATGAATGCACAAGATTGATTAAAAACCCTAAATGGACTAGAATAATTCTAGGGATGACGAACATGACCTAAATGTTAATCCAATGACACAAAAAAATTTATTGGATGCACAAGATTAGTTAAAAACACTAATTGGACTAGAATAACGTTATGGAGGACAAAGAATGCCTAAATGTTAAATCAATGACACAAACGAACTTATAAGATGCACAAGATTGATTAAAAATCCTAAATGGACTACAATAACCCTAAGGAGGATGAAAATAACCTAAATGTAATCTATTGAGACAATCACACTTATAGGATGCACAAGATTAGTTAAAAACCCTACAATGACTAGAATAACTCTAGGGAGAACGAAAATAACCTAAATGTTAATCTAATGACACAAACGAACTTATTGGATGCTCCAGATTGGTTATAAACCCTAAATGGACTAGAATCACCCTAGGCAGGACGAAAATGTGTAAATATTAATCTAATGACACAAATGAACTTATTGGATGCAAAATATTGGTTAAAAACCCTAAATGGACTAGAATAACCTTTAGGAGGAATAAAGTTACCTAAATATTAATTTAACGACTCAAATGAACTTATTGGATGCACAAGATTCGTTAAAAACCCTACATCGACTAGCACTCTCAATGGGAGTTTTCCTATAACATAGTGTTGAAGGTATGACTCTTTCGATCATCTTTATTAGACATCAAGTAAGCATTCTCAAATGGAGTAAATGAGGAGTTGTTGACGCAGAAGGAGATAATTAATTTTAAAACAAGACTAAGGACATAAGCAATACGATCAAGGACAAGACAACATGAATCAAGACAAAAGATGAATAAGAAAAGACTACTCAAACATATAAAAAAAGAACACTAAAAGCATAGTAAAATTGTTTCTTAGACACACAACGACAAGGGATATGATGAACAAGAAAAACATATCAAGGATTGTGTCCCTTCTCTTTCTCTGATATTTTAATCTAAGTTCTTTATGATTCATCTTTATTTTTACTTAAACTGCTTTATAATCATAAGTTAAATATTTTGATAAATAACATGTCTTTTCGATTAAGCAACTCAAATAATTTTCAGAAATGGCAAGATCATAATTTGATTCCTCCAATAGAGAAAATCGTAAAACAAATGAGTTTCAATATATCATCATCTGGTCAAACTCATAGATATATCATAACATGAAAAGAGTCTTATTGAAAATCCTCTTATTGCATGGGGTCAAACAAATGAGTCTTATTGAAAATCCTCTTATTGAAAATCCTCTTAACACTCCAAATTTTATAATAAATTATTATTTTTTTAATTTAATATTATTGTAGATAAATAATTTAATGTTAGATTTATTTATTTTATAATTTTAAATATACTCTAATAATGATAGTATTTTCATGTGAGTATTTGAAAAATATAAGTATAATTATAGTGATTATCTTAAATATGAGAATCTATATTATTAATATTTTTTTTAAAAAAAAATATTAATTACTTTATTTTATAAAATATTAAGTTTGAAATATTAGTAATATTTTAGTAATGAAATTTCATAAAAAAAAATAAAGTATTAAAGAAATTAATTTTTGCTAATAATTGGTTTTATAAAAAAAAATAAATAAAGGAGTAAAATGTATTTTATGGGTTAAGTTCATATACAAGAGTAACAATTAATAATAATAATAATAATAATTATTATTATTATTATTATTATTATAATAAATAATAAATAATAAATAATAATAATAATATTATTAATAATAATGAAAACATAAAATAAGATAATAAAAAGGAAACAGAAGACCGAGCCATCATCTTCTTCTTCGTGTATATACTCTTGCCGCCATTCCTATTTCTTCTCTATCTTCTCTCTTCAATTATGACCATTATAGTGGGTGTTGTGCAAAACCGAGACCACATTTGTGATGGTTGTGATCTCTTCTTTCATTTTCAGCTTGAATCGCAACCTTAAACGCCCTATTCCTCTTGGCCAAAAATCAATTCTCCAACTTTTGACCAAGATTTCGGCCATCACGATTATCACCAAGCAAAACCGAAACCATATATGGACTCCACGAAATACCCTCTTTCATTACCTATGCTCGAAATCGCCAACCGTTACATTTTAACAAATGGGTTTCCACCATTGTCGCGGCTGTTTTCTTGAATTTCGGAGAACGCGTTCATCATCTTGAAAAACTGATATTGTTTTTGAATTCCTCTCGTCGAAACCATCAAGAAGCACTACTCGTTTGTCTGTTTCATAGAAGTTGAAGTCGGACCTTGTCGGTGCTCCAACACGTCAGTGAGGCCTTTTCTGAAAACTTGTTTCACTTCGTTTCAAGTATGTTTATTCTCTTAATATTTTTATTAATTATGTAACATTGATTTTTATAGTCCGCGTAATTATCAGCCATGTTTCATTGACTCTACAAAGTCGTCGGTGCGTTTGGACTCGTTTGTTGCGTGTTGTCGACATCTCATGGTTGCTGAAAATCATCATGGTCCTTATATCTTATGAAAGCGTCTAATAGAGGTATGGGGTGAGAGTGAGTTCGAATGCATGAGTATAAGTTAAGTGAGACGAACGGGAATACCGTATTTCCCACAATTCATTTGGGGCTCGCTACGTATGGCAGAAGCCCTTTGAGTAATAATGGACTAATGAGCATACTTGAATTTTGTGAGGTTAAAATATGAATTAGAAACTTCTATAGGATGTTGTTTGATTTGATTTTTGAAGATCGTGTGATAGTTGAATTTTTGTAGAATTGCGTATTTGATGCATTATGTGATTTGTTTATATCTATCTTTGATATTGATATATGATATAAAATGTGATGAATTGTAATTATTTTCCTTGCAATTGATGTGGTGTGTGTGAATGATCTAGTATTATTATTATATGTGAGTGAAGACCCTTTATTGTTTGGAATGACGTATTATGATGGTAAATTCTGAATGTAATGTATGACTATGGAAATCTGCAATGATGATGTGTACTCCTTGACTTGTGATATTACCACCTTGATGAATATCATGAAATGCATATTGTGTTTAATTGAATAGTGACGAATTCGACCCGTTCCAATGATGGTTCTCTTAATGGAGTAAGTAACCTAGGCCAACGAGGGGAGAAAGTAGTTGTTGATAATTTTTGAAGTGGAGATTTTTGGTCATCATATAGGTAGGGCCTGACAAGCCTAGTGATTATGGGGAAATACAACTGAATGAGCCTGATCGTGACGGTCTGCTGTTGAGCCTTAGGGCAAGATTGTTAGACCTTGGAGGTATTCGGGTGGGGAATTCCTAAGTGACTTAGAGGTAGCACTCCAAATGTCGGGAGCTACCATGCAACACAAGTTTACCTCGACTATCGCGTATATGTGTCTCGGTTGAGTTGAGGGGATCTATGAGGACATGGCCAACTTGAATTGTTCGTCCACTTGCGTGGTGGCATAGTATCAAGCCTCCTAACCAAGTACTTCAGAGTTAGAATGGGACCAAAGAAAGAGAAGGAGTCTAGAGTATAAGAGCATGCATAACATTACTTGATTTGTGTGTTTACGTACTTGATGTTGTGGATTGTATCAATGTTTTACCTTGATTATTCTTGTTGATTATGATTTGATACGATATAGTGTTTAATATATTTTACGTGTTCTTCTCAATTATTTTATACTATTACATGTTTTCGAAGCTCACCCCTCGTTGCTTGTGTTTGGCGCTTGCGAGAGCGCAATCATTTCCGGTTATCGGTTGGTGATCCATGCTCTGATAGGTGATATTGGGTGGGAGTAATTTGTCGCATTTTATTGGGTTATGAACTAATTTAGATTTTTGTTAATTCAATCGATCAATTTTGTTATTTTTTTTATCTTTTATGTAAATTTAGAAATTAATTGTCTCTAAGTTTAGAACGTGTTTTATGTCAAAAGTTTTATTTAATAAACCTCAACTATATTCGATATAAAACGAAATTTTAATTGAAAATTTTTATGCAAGCATTTTGTGTAAGTGTGAGTGTGACATTCTTGAACCTTATAGCTTAAAATAAATTTCGTATCATTTATTTTGGAACCGTTGCGAATCTCTTTCAAAACTAACACATTTTACTTTCTATTTTAATTTGGGTTTAGGGTGTCACACCTACTAAAGATAAAGATATTTACCACTATTGGATAGCATACTTGATTCATCATCTGACAAGGGATATGATTTTTATACTAGTTCACAATAATTAACCAATAGCATACAAGTATTATCACTCTGCCTTTTCAGGCTTAGATTATTTTTCATATGCCTCTTCGAGCAGTTACCATTAACACCATTCTTATCCTTTTGGAAAGCTTTTGTTGAAGTTCATAAGTATTTTTAGACCTCTTCAGATAACTCTTATGGATGAAAGAGTTGTGGCTACTATCAGACTAATTTACATCAATTCCAATTTGTGTTTGAATTGACACAAAGTTTGTTTATAGGATTCTAACTCTCATTGAGAGGATATTATATTTCAAGTCCTATATCAATTAAAGTGTATGAAACACTTGGATTGATTTGCATCAATTCTAATAACTATCTATTGATAGGATTTTTTTATTCATTCTTTTCTTTTGATGTATTTTAGGCTTTTACATAGATTCTTCTTAACACATTGCCTTGTTCATTCTCATTCCCATTTTCGTATTTATTGGTTTCTACTTTAAATACTGAGAAATGTATCCATTGAAAATAATACCATTGTAGAACTTGAATCAACATTTAAGGTATATAAGCTATTAAGAAATGAAAACACTATATATATATATATATATATATATATATATATATATATATATATATATATATATTCCTGGTTAATTGAACGTGTCTCGATTTTGGAAGACATATCTCAAAGGATGATACTATAAGAGGATGTCATGCTCTTCTTTTGTTAGGTTGAGCTTGTAATCAGATTCAATAGAGGCTCGTTGAGAGCATGTTTAACATAGTCAGACACAACTTCTTTAGAGATGTTGACTTCTTCAAAGTCATGGACTCAATAGTTTAACTTTATTGAGGCTTCATTCAAAACTTTCATCTTTGATCTTAAGTCGGAGTATAAAATAAGGTCTTAACTCTTGTAGCATTTTATTTTCCTTTGTGATCAGAGGGTCGATCATTGATTTGTATTTCATTTGTCTTTAACGCTTTGACTTGAATTACAGATTTATCAGATGTTTGTTGCAATGTTTCCTATTGTTTTATTATTACTTATTCTATTACGAAAAATAATTACTTATTTATTATGTAATAATATTATAGGTTAAAAATACTTAGATTATTACCTCTAATTTACTCATATTTTATGCTACAATAAAATAGATAGTCGTTAATATAAATATTTGTCGTCCAACTTAATCTGCACACTTATAAAACACTGTTAAGAGATAATTATTGTTATTTTTTGTTTTGTTATTATCAAAATAATAACAAGAGAATTTTAGCTAAAATCACTTTTGCACAAACAACCATCAC
This sequence comes from Cicer pinnatifidum, assembly GCA_037974775.1. Lineage (NCBI taxonomy): Eukaryota > Viridiplantae > Streptophyta > Magnoliopsida > Fabales > Fabaceae > Cicer > Cicer pinnatifidum. The sequence continues at coordinate 31,220,071 of JBBPBR010000001.1, read as the reverse complement.
TGGCGACCCACCTCCAAACACCATCTCTCACCATTGTCCACCACTATAGTCATTGTCGGTCAAACATAGACCACTGCCTCCATCTATCAACTGTGTTTTTTGAATGATGTAGCCATCTTCCACGACTACCACTTTCAACCACTATTCTTATAATTATTATCAATAAATTATAATTTTATAATATTTGAATTATTTTAAAAAATTAATCATAATATGAAAACAAACAATCAAATTAATTTATTTTGTTAGAAAAAAAACAAAAAGGTCTTCATAATAATATATAAATACAATGCTATTCTTTAATTTAGTAGTTGATAACAAATAATTTTGTTATTGGTAAAAAATATTAATTAAAGAAATAACTTGAAAACTAAATAAATAACTAACAAAAAATTATATAAATAAATATAAATATGTGTTTAATAACCATTTACTGTTAATATAAACAGTTTTACACTAAAAGGTAACATCAAGGAATAATTATATAGTTATTGATTGATGAAAGTTACAATCATGAGATGTGATGATAAAATCAATGGTTCATATTAATTGTCAATGTAAAATTAGTTTATACTGACAATGAGTGTGTTTGTTTTAGATTTTTTCAAACTAAATATCATTTTTTTTTATGGTGTTTGTTTCATATCTTTAAAAAATTATTTGTTGGCTAAAAATAAAAAGGTAAAAATAGTATCTTCTCATATTTATCTTTTGTGATGTATGAGAGAAAAAAAAAATTACACAAAATTGAAATATACGAAATTTAATTCACTAGAGAGAAAAAACGATGTAATTATACGTACCCTTTAACAAAAATAAAAAATTTCCCTTAGATGCAATTTCTCTTTCACACACTCAACTTCTCTCATTGCAGTTATCTACTGGATTTTTTGTTTACAAGACATATGAAATGCAACCACGCTTTGAAGGATTGGTATCTCAGTTTGAAGAAGATTGTGAGAATAATTCAATTACTGAAGATATTTTTATGTACTTTATGGTAATTTTGTAGTTTAAAAAAATCACTTTTACAAAATTGTATACAAGTTTATTAAATTTGTCAAGAATTTATATTCTTTGTACAAGTTTACATTTTGAAGAGAGATAATTAATTAATGTTTCTATTATAGTATTTATTGTAGATTGCAGAAAATATTGTAAATTAATTAGGGATATGCAAATAAAAAATAATTAATGGAATTGAAATTTAAAGAGAGACTTATAAAAAGGAACAAATAAAATTTAGGGATGAATGAAGTAAGACAATCGACGGTGGTATTAAATTTATAAAAACTGATATTATTTTTACATGTTTATAAAAGTCTAAATGTAATATCTATATAACTTATCCCATTAAACAACAAATGGAGAATTTAACAATGAATCAACTTTACTCTATTATATATATTTTTTGATTCCCTTACATTATTGAATTGTGTGCCAATATTTATAATATAATATATTTGAAATAAAATAGATAAATATGGGGTTTTTTAATTTTAATAACCCAATTTTTTAAAAATAATTACCAACATATTTTCTTTTGAAAATTATATATCAAATTACCCTTTTATTGATTTAGTTAGAAGTCGCCATTTGAAAATGCGACTTCTTTAAGGAAGCGCAAGTTTGCAATGACGACTTCCTTAAAAAAAATCGTATGAGTGATTGAGAGATTGTGTGTACCCTTGAGCACTGCATTGATTGCTTCCACAGTGTTTATTGTCATGTGTCCTCATCGTCAACTTTGAGAATACACCATAGTGCATTATTATGGGGATATATTATCGACTCATCTTAAAGCCTCTAGATATATCATTCTGATTTCATTGCGGTAATATTTGAATAATGACTCACTTAATGCATATTATGTTATAAATGAAGTAAAAATTATTAAATATTATAAAGTGATAAGTGGAAAATATATTAATTAAAAGCAAATCATTACCCATAAAAATAAGTTTTTTTTTGAAGTTCTTTGTCCTTGATCAATCTCATAATAGTGTGTGCAATGTGTCAGATGCAATACACATGTGTTGATGGAGGATCATGCCAACCATTATTTGGATTAATATAAACACTTTTACAGAGTCCCGTTGTACTTTCCGTACAACCAAGTTTCATCCACTAAGACAAATGATTTACAAAATTTGAACTCATATATGCACGAAGAGAAAGTCCATAATAGTCGTTTGAAATTTTTTGAATCCTGTAACAAAGTATTATCAAAATATGCAGATGATACTTTCATATCCATAATAGTTCTTGGAAGAAATTTTTGCATAGCCAACAACCACCTTGGAAGGTCATTGTAAGACTTTTTCTAGTTCTCATACATCATATCGATAGCTTTTTTCTTTGCCCTCCATGCCTTTATATATTGATTGTGTAGTTGTACCATTCTCAGACATATGCAATGATCACCTTCACTTTAATGGATGAGTCAACTTTCAAACGCCACTTTATGCTTTCACATATGATGCTAGAGTCAAGCTTGGTATAATCCTCTGACATAGATGAATTTGCACAATTGTGGGCCCCTTCAAACGACCAATCACCCATTGCTTACTTTTTTTAGCTTAACGAAGCCCTGTATTTGAACAAGCATTATGGATTCACACATTTAATTACAAAACTGTATTGAGCAGATTGCACTATATGATAATTGAGTGAGTGTTTTATGTGGTAGTACTTAATTGCAAGTTGACAATCTGATTTGCTATTTAACTTCATTTCAATCTCAAGAGATGCATCCAATGGAGCTGGTAACATAGAAGGCATATCAAATTAAGAGGATTGGTCAACATAATCCATGTTTAGGTTACACATATGGAATGGTGGATCGTATGTCGTTGCAATTACATGGGATTTAGGCTCTAGGTCGTCGTTATCATCGTCGTTGTCCTCATCCTCCTTGTCAAAGTATGTTTCTTCTTCACTCTCCCCACTTATTTTTTCTTGGTCAAAATCACTCACTTCACCTAGTAGAATATACGGTTTAGGTTGAGATGGTTCAAATTCAGATGTTTTGACTTGGTCAAAGTATGGTTTGGGTTATTATGATTCGGTTGATATGGTTCATGTTGGTAATATTCATTATTTTTGAAAGAATGAGTGTGTTGTGTTTGAAAATTGTATTAGGGTGAAATATGGTTGATGGTGATAGTTGATCAACATTTGATAATGGATGACCATCCTCAAACGTGACACATAACTCGATAAAGCCAGGTTGCTCCACTGTTTATGGACATCAAATATGAGTTCAACATCTTCGCTGCTTCAACATTTAACAATTCATAATGAACTAGACCTTGACCAAAGGAGACAGAGTGTCAAAAAATTATATTAGACACCCTGTTATTATTTTCTAACTTCAATTTTTCTTCAATTTTTTTTCTTTAAGTAAGGTTGCATCTAGAATGAATTTGAATACCATTTTTTTAATCACTTTAGAAATATTTACCAATATCTTGTTTTTCACATAATTTTACATTGTAATAAATCTGGAAAACTATATTTTTAATACCATTGTTATGATTTAATAAATTTAGATGAAATGTAAATAAAATAATAGAAGATACTTATAGACATGCAACAAGCTACGCATGCACACACATCTTTTTCTTCACTGCTACTCGGTTTACATGTTGAGGGTAAAGCAATTATTGGATCAGCTATGGTATTATAGATAGATGATTCTTCAGATTTGTTAGGAGTCATGCCACCTGAATCTCAAAGAAAGGGGAATTGGATAAAATTAAAATGGCAGAGAGAAACATTTTCAATGTTAACTCCAGAATCGTCGACCGAAGAAATAATTGTACCTTATAGAGTGTGCATTTTGGGATTGATCGGCGACATATTAAGTGATTGCACTTGTTGATAGGTTTGCGAGAGACGGGAGAAAATAGTTGGGGTTAAGCGTGCTCAGAAATACTTTATAGAGAATTGTATCGCGCATCTGAATCTGATGTTACGTCGATTAGTGAATATTCACATCTACTTCAAACTAGGGCATGGTACCATATGCCATTTCTTGAACCTCATTTTCTGTTAGAAAAAAGGTAAATATCAAAAAAGGTAAATATTGTATTTATAAAATTATTAATTTATTCATTAACTTTCAAACTTATTTTCGTAGATATAGTGGAAATGGTATGAAATTTGACGATACACCTCATTATCATACAACTGGATAATGATAAAAAAAAAAAAAAAAAAAATTGGCTATAGATACCCTACTTATACAGACAAAATTGGCTATAGGTAAATATCAATGTAATATATTAAAACATTAATTTATTTCTATTATTTAATTTCTTCTTATACATACATTACTAACAAACCTCTTATATATCAGTTTCTCTAGATACCCTACTTACATGTAACATACGATAATTTAGAAGACAATTGGCTATAGAATGCATCTATATATATGTTTGATTTGTTTCTACATAATAAAATGCATCAAATAGATAGAGTGAAATTATAAGATGGAAGTAGTTATTCTGCAACACTTTCCTCTCGACATCCTCAAGAGCAAAATAATGAAGATCAAGAAGAAGAAGAAAAAGTTCATGATGTACCAAGGTGTCGTCAACTTCCGTACGTGTGAGAAAACATCGGTAATGTGTATTGGAGGCAACCTTCTATATTAATTTTATCGTAATTTTTGTAAATTTTGTGAACTTATTTTATATGAATTATATATATATATATATATATATATATATATTTGTTAATTTTTAAAAAAATCTTTAAGGAAGTAATCAATTACACATGGGACTGCGACTTATACTTAAGAAAGAAAAAAAAAGGTATTTTGATATATATTTTTTAAATAGAATAATTCAGTAATTTTTTTTTTGTCAAAATTAAATTATTAAAAAAATAGCTCATACAAAAAACCAAAACTGTTTTTAAAAGTATAATAGAAATGATTTATATTCAAATCATAACATTTAATTATTTATTTAAATGATTTTGAATATTATATATTAGTAGTAAAAAAAGAAACATTAATTTGATATGATGTAATTGGAAGGAAGAAAATATAAAATTTGTGTGTACATTAAACCTTATTGAGCTATTATTCCTTAACCTTAAATTACATTTATGAAAAAAAAGATAGTAAGTATACACACAATAGACCCCGCCTAACTCGGATCTAATTTATGCAACTCCTCACATCTCTCCTATGGTTTAATTCTCTCCAACAACAAGACACATTTTTCAAATTATAACTTTTAAGACTGACACAGAAAACAAGGACAGAACAATGTCCCTTAAATACTCGTCAAAAATCATAATCGCGCGTGTTGTAACTAATACCTGAGAAAATAAAAAAGAAAAGAAAAAGAGCGTTGGTTGTTAAATGGGCAACGTGACAGGAACCGTGGCATCGAAATTCGCGTTTTTCCCGCCAGAGCCACCGACATACAAGGTTTTGAAGGAAGAAGATGGAAAGACGGAGTTGTCGTTTTTAAGCGCAGAAATGAACGTGGACGTTCACATTCTGGAAACGAAAAGTGGGAACAAGATTGTTGCCACTTTATGGAAACACCCTTTTGCTAGGTTCACCTTTCTTTACTCGCATGGTAATGCCGCTGATTTAGGTCAGATGGTTGAGCTTTTCATTGAGCTCAGGGCTCACTTTCGCGTTAATATCATGGGGTATATATATATATAGTGCTTCTCTCATTCTTTCTTTTCAATTTTATAAAATGAATCGCATGCATGCAATTGCAATGTGAACGATTTTGCCATCTGGTGTTACCTTATATATATTACTTTGAAAGTACAAAATTTCATTTGCAATTTTTTGTTGAGACTTTATGTTAATTAATTTGCAGCTATGACTATTCCGGTTACGGAGCATCTACAGGTAAGGTAAGTAACATACGTGATTCTAGGGACAGATTGGGAGGGTGGCAGACATGGACCCTTGCCCCATCATTTCAACTCATTGTATATATCCAATAAATCTATATATATATATATATATATATATATATATATATATATATCAAAATTTATGTTATTCAATAAAAGTATTTAATCTTTTTAATTTTTATATTCAAATAAATATATATATAGATAATTTAAATGGTATAAAATTTTCAATTTCGAATTTTTTTTCTTCATAAATCATCACTAAAGTTATATTGATTCTTTTTAGCTTACATGAATTGTGTCTTCTAATTTAAAATTTTTACTGCATGAGAAAATTAAATATTGGGGAGCTTTAGTTAAGCTTAAAGGCGTGTTGATTGTCCTAAGATTTGAAACTTTTTGTGTCATGAAATAAAACATGGAGTTGAAATCCCAATTGGCAGATGAAGAATCGACGACTTGTATTTCAACTTCTCTAAATTAAGTTTAAAAGTACATTTTGAAATACAAGATTGTCATTAACAGCTGAGGCCAGTCACAAGCTGATGTTAAAACAAGATTTTGACTTTTCTCCAAATCTGATGTCCACCAACCTAACTTGAATTCTTGTTTGTGGTTTAATTATCTCTCAAACTGTTAATAGCCATCAGAGTTCAACACCTATTATGACATAGAGGTTGTGTATGATTGTTTGAAGAATGAATATGGAACTAAGCAAGAAGAATTAATTTTGTATGGTCAATCCGTTGGTAGTGGGCCCACAATACACTTGGCTTGTAAGTTACAGAATTTGAGAGGTGTTGTTATTCACAGTGGCATTCTTTCAGGGATAAGGGTATTATGCCATGTGAAGATGACATTTTGGTTTGACATATTCAAAGTAAGTTTTTTCTATGTCAGTGTTCTTCATAATTCCTATAACCTCTTGCATCATTTATCACTTTGTATTAACAAAGGTCTCTTTTATGATTTCAGAATATAGACAAAATCAAGCATGTTAAATGCCCAGTCTTAGTTATACATGTACGTATGTCTTTCCATCTTTGTTTCCAATGTATTTCTGCATCTATTTTGAACTGCCTCATTACTCTCTAATCTCTAGAGATTTTTCTTTTTCAACACACGTCTGTATAATGCTTTTTGTGTTGTTTGAAACTGTTGGCAGACATAAATGAGAGCCCTTTCTCATGGTAGCCATCTCTGAAAATGAAACAAAATTTGGGTAGGAAATTTATATGCTGCTAGCTAGGGTCCCACTTTTGAGAAATGGATTCCCTTTAATTGACATTTCTAGCAGACGGCTCTGATTTTGAAGTTTTATTTTAAATCAAGTTTGATGAAATTAAAATACGTGTTGTGAATTGATATCTGTGAATTAAAATTGGTAATGTTTTATGATATACTAGAATTGTATTATGCACAGGGAACAAATGATGACATTGTAGATTGCTCCCATGGAAAACGATTGTGGGAACTTTCGCCGGAAAAATATGACCCTTTGTGGGTAAAGGGTGGGGGCCATTGCAACCTTGAAACTTTCCCTGAATACATGAAACACTTGCGCAAGTTCCTAAATGCCATGGAGAAACTCTCAATCACAGGACAAACTAACAAACAACTCACTCAAAATCTTAGTATTGAAGAGTCGAAACATATCAAATGTTTAAGATTTGGCAAAAGATAGTTGATTAACAACCATGGTTTGTTTGATGGTGTGTACCAACAATACAAGGAATATATTTGTGCTACTTTGAGTTTTGGCGTGTTGAAGCCAAACTATATATTTGATTAGAACTTTACGATGTTTGGACTTTGATCCTCTGATACAGTTACAGTTACATAGAGTAGTAGTTGTGGAGAAAGTTAAGTCTAAGAAGAGAAATTTTATCTCTCTAGACCACAAGTGTTGTATTGTTGTAGGAAATTTAAATGCATTTTGTGTTTTATCGAATTCTGTTGGAAATCTAAATGCGTTTTGTGTTTTATCAAGTTCCGTTGAAGTAGCCATTTTTTAGTCTCAATTGGCATCTTACTTAGTTTACTTGATGGGGAAGAACTTCTCTAACCTCTCAAATACACGTTGAAAAAAACGTTAGATCAATTATAAAAACATATTTATGACAATGCAAATGTTAAGTAGGTTTTAATTATGTGTTTCATCCCTTGAATCTTCCTAAAACTTTCTTAGTAAGGTGACAAGGGTATTTTTTTTAATGTTCCTGAAAAGAACATGGATTTAGGTCATTGGAATCTCTCAAGGGTAAGGAAAAGTTTAACCTAGTATTTGGAATGAAGTGTACAAGTATTCACGACTCATTCTTGCATTTTAGTTTATATGGTGGTCTTGTAATTAGGGTTCGGCCCCTTGCATCTGGGCTGGGCCCAACCCCCATTTGAGTGTGTGGTTTGCATTGAATATTCATGTATACACAAATGATTGCGGGAGTACAAAGTGTAAGTCCACGCACATGGTGTAATCTCGTTTAATGAGGTCAGTCATGACAGACTATTGTGAGCTTGTATGTTTTCCTTATTGTTGACTAGCATGGTGTCCTTCTTATCTCCCTAGATAGGTCAGTCTGGTGGTCCAATATATTAGTACTAAACACAACCCTAAACGTCAAGGTCGAAGAACGTAGACGCATTAGGACTAAGCAAATGTACCAAATAGATTGGTAACGAACATAACCCCAAAATATCAAAGTCGAAGGGCGCATGCGCTATAGGATTGATCGAGTGTACCAAACAGATTAACACCTAAAACAGTCCTCAATCATCAAGGATTAAAAATATAGGTGCTTTAGGATTGACCGAACGTACCAAATAGATTAGTACCGAGCACTGCCCCAAGCTTTAAGGTTGAAGGGTGCCAATACTTTATGACTAACCGAACATTCTAGACAATGTTTACGCTTTTTGAAATGATGTTGCCCAATAACTTGCAAGATTTAATGTCATTCGCTGAAGGTTATGGTCGTCAACGAAGGTTGAGGCTTTGCTTTTAATGACCTTAAATGTTAGCTTGTTTCTTTCGTGGGTGTCTATATAAGACCTTATTTAATGTTGTCTATTACTTACCTTTCCTATTATTTAATTCATTTATTGAAAAATAGATATTTCTTTCTCTTCATCTATGGATATCTTGGTCATTTTTATGGTTCTATGATCACGAAAATGCCGAGATGTTCCATGTTGAATTGAGATTCAACAACCTCCTAGGCTATATTGTTTATAACAATAATCGTTAAAAAATGGTCAAAATATCTTAACTTTCACTTCTCCTATCTTTGGTTTTTCTTTATGATTCTCTCCAACACTTTTCGACTTAGCTTTTCCACTTCAACTCTTCAATTTCCAGCCTTCACTTGTGGTTTCTTTTCAATTCATGATCACTACACATTTTCTTAAGTACCACCTCCGCCTCTTCCAACATCTTCAAAGATGACCACAGGCATCCAAAATTTGCTTCTGCCTTCCATTTTTCTTACTCTTGATGACTATAAAGGAGTGGTATATCTCCTCAAACCATGCCATCTCTCACCTTGTCTTTCCACCTATCCTTTCTTTGGATTGGCATGTCGACCAAGTACCAATCTTGACAATATATGTCCATTCTCAACTTGGTAGAAGCAATTCAGTTCAAGTAATTTAGGTTTTTTCATCGACTCAAGAAAAAAGATGGGTATTCTTCCCCCATTTTTTTCCTCTACATATCCTCACTTTCCTTTGCCGTTGACCCAAATATTATTTCTAATTATGTTTAGATATTAATACATCATTTCCTAACATGATTAACGACCATTGCGATTTGTATAAGAGACACGTTAGTCAAAAGCTATTGATTCGACCATTAGTTTTGGCACATGGTAAATCCGTTGAAATTTGGGATTGAAACTCACTCACAACCACTGAGCTACCCTTGTAATGCACGTGCGCATTATAACTATTTAACCACCCTAAACGTCGTTTAATCTTCACTGTTTATTCTCGCTTGAATGTTATGCGTTGGTTAAGCATGCTTCCCTCTTTAAATATTTTCTTATATTCCCTATTTAAATTTTCGCTTCTTCATTTTCACAAAAGAGCTCACTTCTTCCCTCGATTAATGCACTCTCTTCAAGCTTTCATCAATGGAACATGTTAGCCTTTTTTATTTCACTTAAATATTTATTTCATTTGTTGAACATTCCTCTTATGATTTAACTGCATTCTTCGTTTGAGTCAAGTTTTGGAAATTCTTGCATTTGCGCTCTTCGTTTTTCCCTTAGTTTCTTGTTACCTATCACTTTTCATTTGTTTTGCACTCGCTATATCTATGGCAAAAACATTTGTTCTGGAGGAAGAAGAGGAGGTCGGGGAGTCCCTTTGAGATGTTGAACAATTTCAAAGGCCACATCTTCCTAACCATTGCAACACGAGCTTCCTACATAATTGAAGTGTATATGTAATACTATCAGTAATATTTTGTTATCATAAAACTCATTTATGTTAAAATTAAATTGGTTTGAAGAAAAATAACTTAGTAATTAATACTTTGATGATAACAAACTATATAAAAGAGAATAATTTATTCTATAATATTTGTTCTTAGTGTATAGATTTTATTATAACATATGGTGATATCTTATAATCTATTTCGTGTGTTAGAACAAAAACTATCAAATCCCCTGACACAAAATTTCACAAAGACTATTTGCGTTCGTCTGATAACTATAATTCTTTAGTGAGCAAGCTTCAATATCGAAAAGTTATCAAATCGTCTTGTGCTACATATCATTTAAAAAAACATATAGTCTTTTCATTTTGTTCCCTCTCGATAGAATTAAAGAATACTCCAAGATAATATCCTCTACAAAAGGCTGTACAGTCAAAGTGACAACATTAAGTAACGGTGAGACTTTTGCTCAAATCCTAGCAACAATACTATTTCAATTTGTAGTATAAAAACTAAAATACCTCATTGAAAATATAAGAGAGATTAGAAAAAAAATCATGTGACGAGTTGTTAGGTGATTAAAAACAAAAGAATTAAACATAAAAGTAAGAGCAATAATTTGAAAATTTTGGTGAACCTTTCAATTCAAAATAATTTCTTTCAAAAGTTATATCTTTGTATCGTTGTGCTTAAATCTCTTAAATCCACTAATTCAAATACCTTGAATTACAAAGCACCTAACCCTCCAAGTGAGTCTTCTCAAGTACATAGTCAAATATTTTCGTCAATTATAAATATGAATCAAATCTTCAGTTATAAATCTGAATACATTCTTATTTTAGTTTTCTTTCAATTATAAATATGAATTAAATCTTATTTTAGATTTTCTTTAGTTCTAAATCTAAATCAAATCTTATTATAGATTTTCATGTCTCATGTTCCTCCAACTGCTAAAAAAAATAATAATAATTGGGATGAGATAAAATATCTCAGTGAGCTCTATAAATAAGAGGAAAACAATTTCAAAGAGTTTCTTTCATAAATGTGTATAAACATAAATAGTAGTTATACATCTCAAGAAAAAATAACAATCATTAATATTATTATTATTATTATTATTATTATTATTATTATTATTATTATTATACATGTCTGTTTATATATATATGTATATATATTATTATTCTGAACAACATATGCATGACCTCAAATCTTTTCCTTTGGAATAAGGAAATAGTCGCCCAATATCTTAGTGTGGATCACCAAGATATTGAGTCCTGATTGGTAAAGGTGGTCTGGCCAAACCCCAATCAGCGTCCTGAATGTTCTCCTTTACATGTTATTCCTTTGCTTGGAATAACCTAAATGTCCCACCGTGAATAAGGCCATGCATTATCTGATTAATGATATTGTACTAAACTTGAAATGTTTTGTGTAACATGCACTTATTATGTCATATATAAAATACATCATTCATCCATAACAATTATAAATAACTTTAGACGATATACTAAATTCATAATAATTTAATCCTAAGTCCTTAATTCAAGACGGAAATCCTAGTTACAATTAATATAAATAACATTAGAGTCATGAAAATAGTAACAACATCGAGTCATGAAAATAGTAACAACATTAAGTCATGGAAAATAGCAAATATATAAAAGTCATGAAAAAATCATTTGAATGGAGTTTTTTAAAAACACCTATATGCAAAAATTCAATTTCATCAACTCTAATTCTCCTAGCCCGTAATAACGCAAAACAATTTATTCAAAAATTTCAAGGCATAAAATCCACGCACTAAACACATCAAAAACATCAGCAGTAACGAGCATAATTCGTGCTCGACAAGCATAATCACTTTAAATCTAATTAGACACATATAATTAAATTTTTCCTAATATATAATTCATTCACAAACATCATAACCACAAACAACAGTATTAGTTTCAAAGAAATCGTGTGAGTTGTTTTCTTCCATTTTTTTTTTCAAACAACTTCAGAAATTAAATCCCTAATCATAACAAAATTAAAATTAAAATCTTTATTAAAAAAAAAATGAACTCACAGTTTTTGACAAGGAAGTAGATGATGTTCTGATCAAATTGGTTGTTTAGCTCCCCTTTTTCTTGAATTGTTACTTTGACTCAAGTTGTTCATTTTTGGGTTATCATCATGTGTCGTTGAAGCTGATTAGATACAAATTGAGACATGCAAGGTTTAAAAATGGGTTTAAGAAGCTTTATCAAGCTTTTGGTTTACTGATTTGAAAAAAATGAAGGAAAATGAGATGTTGAAGATTGGGAGGATGAGGGGGGTGGTTCACGGTAACGAGAGAAGAAGGAGGAAGGACGAATGTATTTTCTGAAGAAACAAAAACAAAACAACGATATTAAAGTGTAGGGTGGAATTATGCCATTGCCCTTCATTTGTCGAAATATTACAATAATGCCCTTTTTTTTAAAACAAATAAACTAATTATTTTATATATTTTTTTAAAAAAAATTAACCATTTTAATCATTCACTTCTATACTTAAAAATAAAGAGGTTGTTACATCCTCCACCACTTAAAAAGAAAATTTGCACTCAAAATTTAGAAAATTACCTATTGAAAAAGGTAGCCATACTCCTTTTGCATGTCTGCCTCGGCTTTCCATGTTGCTTCTTCTACAGAAGATCCTTCCCAAACAACCTTCACTAGGGGAATTTCTTTGTTTCTCAATACTTTTACACTTCTATCTATAATTTGGACTGGCATTGGGTCATAAGTAAGGTTTGACTTGAGATGGACAGACTCTTGACTCAAAATTTGGTGAGGATTAGGAATGTATTTCTTTAACTGGGAGACGTGAAAAACATTGTGTAGATTGGATAGTTTGGGTGGCAAGGCTATTTTGTATGCAGAGGGACCAATCCTCTGCAATATTTGAAAGGGTCCAACAAAACGAGGATTTAGTTTCTTGACCTTTAGCACTCTTCCAATGCCAACGGTGGGGGTAACTCTCAAAAAAACATGATCACCTTCCTCAAACTCTAAAGGTCTTCTCCTGATATCAGCATAGCTCTTTTGCCTGGTTTGGGCTATCTTTAATTTATCCTTAATTACCTTAATCTTTTCAGTGGTTTCTTGGATAACTTCAGGTCCTAAGATCCCCTTGTCCCCTACTTCTGACCAACATAATGGTGTCCAACATTTTCATCTATACAAAGCCTCATAAGGTGCCATGCCAATGCTGGCATGGTAACTGTTGTTGTAGGAAAACTCTACCAGAGGCAAATGTGTATCCCAGTTTCCTCCTTCCTCTAAAATGCAAGCTCTCAACATATCCTCTAGAGTCTGAATGGTTCTTTCGGTTTGACCATCAGTCAAGGGATGGTAGGAAGTACTAAGGTGTAGTATAGTTCCTATAGACTTTTGAAATGCCTTCCAAAACATGGAGGTAAACTTAGGGTCCCTGTCCGATATGATACTAAAAGGCACCCCATGCAACCTCACTATTTCCTTAATGAATAACTTGGCTAGTTTGAGGGAGTTGTAGTTTGACTTTACTGGTAAGAAATGGGCTGACTTAGTTAATATGTCCACAATAACCCAAATGGAATCATACCCAGTGTAGGTATGTGGCAAACCTACAACAAAATCCATGGAAATTGAGTCCCATTTCCATTCAGGTATTTCCAGAGGCTGTAGCAATTCTGCTGGTCTCTGATGTTCTATTTTCACCTTTTGGCAAGTTAGGCATTGACCCACAAAAGTAGCCACATCAACCTTCATACCTGGCCACCAATAATTTTTCTTAAGGTCTTGGTACATCTTGGTAGATCCAGGATGGATAGTTAGGTTACTTTTGTGAGCTTCCTCTAGTATCAGTCTTTTTAATTATGAATCCTTAGGTACCCAAATTTTGCCCTGAAATAGGATTGTTCCATCTCGTGCCCTAATAAATCTTTCTTGGTCCTTTCTAAGTTGCAACTCTTCATCCATCCCTTGAGATTGCCTAATTTGGTCTCTAAGGCTACTAGTTATTCGTGGTTTATTTAAAAGAATTCCCCTTGAAGGATTGCCATATTTAGGTTCAAGTCTCTAAGGTTTTCTAGCAGTGCAAGTTATTTTATCATGAGATGAGACATATGTAGGGATTTCCTACTCAATGCATCAGCCACTACATTGGCCTTGCTTGGGTGGTATTTCAGTTCAAATTCATAATCTTTCAAAAATTCCACCCACCTTCTTTGTCTCATGTTAAGTTCCCTCTGGTCGAATATATACCTTAGGCTCTTGTGATCACTGTAAATATCAAATTATGCTCCATACAGATGATGTCTCCAGATCTTTAAGGCAAACACTATGGCAGCCAATTCTAGGTCATGAGTGGGATAGTTTCCCTCATGAGGCTGTAGTTGTCTTGAAGCATAAGCCACTACTTGGTTGTTTTGCATCAATACACAACCTAAACCTTTCAGGGATGCATCACAATACACTTCAAATCTTAAGGTTGGATTTGGTATGGCCAACACAGGGGCAGTGGTTAACTTGGTCTTAAGAGTCTGAAAACTCTTTTCACGTTTTTGATCCCACACAAAGGGTTGGTCCTTCCTAGTCAGTCTGGTCAAAGGTAGGGCAATTTGGGAGAATTTCCTAATGAATCTCCTATAATACCCCGCCAATCCTAAGAAACTCCTAACCTCTGTCACATTCCTAGGATGTTCCCATTTCAGCACTGCCTCTACTTTGGAGGGATCCACTGCCACCCCTTTCTTATTGATCACATGGCCTAGAAATTTTACTTCTGACATCCAAAACTCACATTTGCTTGGTTTGGCATAAAATTTTCTATCCCTAAGTACTTGCAACACTATTTGAAGATGACTTGCATGTTTTTCTGGGGTCTTAGAGTATATTAGTATGTCATCTATAAATACTATCACAAACTTATCTAAATATGGCCTAAAAATTCTATTCATGTAATCCATGAACATAGCTGGGGCATTGGTTACACCAAAAGGCATAACCAAAAATTTATAGTGCCCATACCTAGTTCTAAAGGCTACTTTTGGTACATCATCTGATTTTATTATGATTTGGTGGTACCCTGACCTCAAGTCAATTTTGGAGAACACAGTAGCTCCCCCTAATTGGTCTAAAAGGTCATCAATTCTGGGCAGAGGGTATTTATTCTTGATGGTCACTTTATTTAATTTTCTATAATCTATGCATAACCTTATGCTGCCATCCTTCTTCTTTACCAAGAGCACAGGGGCTCCCCAAGGAGACATACTTGGTCTGATAAACTGCTTGGTTATAAGGTCCTCTAATTGGTTTTTCAACTCATTCAATTCTAACGGGGACATCCTGTAAGGGGCAATGGAGATTGGTCCTGTTCCAGGGACCAAGTCTATTGAGAACTCTATTTCTCTTTCAAGAGGCAATGATGTCACATCTCTGGAAAGACATCCTCAAACTCACTGACTATAGGAATATTGGACAAGTCCATTTCAAACCCTGAGTTAGAGGATAGTAATAATAGTACGCCTTGAACCTCATTGGTCAGACATTGGAAGAGTAAAGAACTGTTGGTCAAGGAAGGGTATTTGGTTTCCTTTGGTTGGGAATCTTCTGGAGGAATTATGACTTTCCTACCATGGCAAATCAAAGTTACTAAATGGTCGGACATTCAATCCATTCCTAATATGATGTCCAATCCCTTAAGGGGCAAACATACTAGGTTTATTAGAAAAACTCTATCATACAGGGTGATTGGACATTGGTGACATACTAAGGAGGTCTCTATTGAATTCTTAGATGCAGTGTTTACGACTAAGGGATAAGATATTTCAAATACAGGGATATTATGTTGCAAAACAAGATCAGAGGAGATGAAAGAATGGGATGCACCAGTGTCAAACATGACAATTAAAGGAACTTCATTTATGAATCCAATGCCAATTATTAGATTATGATCCATACCTTTTTTTGCACTGAGAGCAAAGACCCTTCCAGTGTTAGACTTGTTTGGATTGGACTCTGCTTGTTTTTGGCGTATTGGATAAAAGGGAGCCATATGACCAGGATGTTTGCAGTATTAGCATACTTGCTTTCCAACCAAATACTCTCCCCGATGATCTCTGCCACACTTAAGACACTTATTTGCTCTTGGGGAACTGGAGATTTGTACTTGTTTTCCCTTCCCTTGGGGAGTCTTTACCTTCATTTGTTGGCCAAATTTTCCAGACTCTTTCTTTTGTTGCCACTTAACCTGTCTCTCCTCTTGTACCTTCTTTAAATTATCTTCAACAATGTAGCTCTTGTGTACAAGAGTAGAATAGTTAGTAAACTCCATATGGCCTATGTTCCCTCCAATTTCAGGTTTCAATCCCCATTCAAATTGGTTTATCTTCCATTCTTCTGTGGGTGCATATTGAGCATGTGGAGAAAATCTAGCCAATTCTTCAAACTTAGCAACATACTCTGCAACAGACATGTCTCCTTGTTGCAGGTGCACAAACTCCAACTATTTTTGTCTTCTGGCACTTTTTGGATAATACTTGTCTAAAAATGCCACCTCAAAGTGTTCCCAATTTATATGGGTTCCTTGAGTATGAAGATAAGTCTTTGCACTCCTCCACCAATACTCTGCCCCACCCTTTAGTAGATGGGCAACAAATGCCACTTTTTGTTCTTCAGTACAAGGCACTACTTCAAATGCCTTTTTAATCTCATCCAACCAAGCTTGAGCCTCTGAGGGATTGTGGCTGCCCTGGAATGTTGGAGGCTGCAACTTAAGAAAATCATAAAACACCCTGTTGGCATTTGCAGTGCTATCTCTTTGCATTGCCATTTGTTGTACCAGATTGTGGGTAGTCGTTGCTTGCATTTGAATAGCTTCCATAACCTTTTCCCATGGTTCAATAGTGGGTGGTGGAGTCATACTATCTTCAGGGGCAAGATTCCTCCTAGATCCTTCAACCATAATTCTGCATACCACACACAAAATACTAAGTTGATCAGACTTAATATTAGGTGAAATGATAATGAGAATGTATAGTAAAACAAAGATATTCTAACTAACACATAATCCATAGTCCAAATGGATCGACATGGCTCTGATACCAAAATGTAAGACCCATCATCATTTATCTAGAATATGATAATTGGATCCTTACACCTTAATAAAACAGACGTAATTAACAATGAATAATAAATTAGAATCACCATCATAACTGAAAACTACATTCAGAAATATAGTTTACAACATGTTTAGTAGATTCATAAAATATTACATCTTAAAATCAAACTACGATTGTCTGATTACATCATAAAATAAAAAACTAAAAAAAAATCAAATTCTAAGTCCAGGAGTTTGGAATTGATCTTTTGATGCAAATTTTCATGTCTCATGTTCCTCCAACTGCTAAAAAAAATAATAATAATTGGGATGAGATAAAATATCTCAGTGAGCTCTATAAATAAGAGGAAAACAATTTCAAAGAGTTTCTTTCATAAAAGTGTATAAACATACAATAGTAGTTATACATCTCAAGAAAAAATAACAATCATTAATATTATTATTATTATTATTATACATGTCTGTTTATATATATGTATATATATTATTATTCTGAACAACATATGCATGACCTCAAATCTTTTCCTTTGGAATAAGGAAATAGTCGCCCAATATCTTAGTGTGGGTCACCAAGATATTGAGTCCTAATTAGTAAAGGTGGTCTGGCCAAACCCCAATCAGCGTCCTAATTGTTCTCCTTTACCTGTTATTTCATGCCTGGAATAACCTAAATGTCCCACCGTGAATAAGGCCATGCATTATCTGATTAATGATATTGTACTAAACTTGAAATGTTTTGTGTAACATGCACTTATTATGTCATATATAAAATACATCATTCATCCATAACAATTATAAATAACTTTCGACGATATAGTAAACTCATAATAATTTAATCCTAAGTCCTTAATTCAAGACGGAAATCCTAGTTACAATATAAATAACATTAGAGTCATGAAAATAGTAACAACATCGAGTCATGAAAATAGTAACAACATTAAGTCATGGAAAATAGCAAATATATAAAAGTCATGAAAAAATCATTTGAATGGAGTTTTTTAAAAACACCTATATGCAAAAATTCAATTTCATCAACTCTAATTCTCCTAACCCGTAATAACGCAAAATAATTTATTCAAAAATTTCTAGGCATAAAATCCACGCACTAAACACATCAAAAACATCAGCAGTAACGAGCATAATTTGTGCTCGACAAGCATAATCACTTTAAATCTAATTAGACACGTATAATTACATTTTTCCTAATATATAATTCATTCACAAACATCATAACCACAAACAACAGTATTAGTTTCAAAGAAACCGTGTGAGTTGTTTTCTTCCATTTTTTTTTTCAAACAACTTCAGAAATTAAATCCCTAATCATAACAAAATTAAAATTAAAATCTTTATAAAAAAAAAAAAGAACTCACAGTTTTTGACAAGGAAGTAGATGATGTTCTGATCTAATTGGTTGTTTAGCTCCCCTTTTTCTTGAATTGTTACTTTGACTCAAGTTGTTCATTTTTTGGTAATCATCATGTGGCGTTGAAGCTGATTAGATACAAATTAAGACATGCAAGGTTTAAAAATGGGTTTAAGGAGCTTTATCAAGCTTTTGGTTTACTGATTTGAAAAAAATGAAGGAAAATGAGAGGTTGAAGATTGGGAGGATGAGGGGGGTGGTTCACGGTAACGAGAGAAGAAGGAGGAAGGACGAATGTATTTTCTGAAGAAACAAAAACAGAACAACCATATTAAAGTGTAGGGTGGAATTATGCCATTGCCCTTCATTTGTCGAAATATTACAATAATGCCCTTTTTTTTAAAACAAATAAACTAATTATTTTATATATTTTTTTTAAAAAAATTAACCATTTTAATCATTCACTTCTATACTTAAAAATAAATAGGTTGTTACATCCTCCACCACTTAAAAAAAAAATTTGCCCTTAAAATTTAGAAAATTACCTATTGAAAAAGGTAGGCATACTCCTTTTGCATGTCTGCCTCGGCTTCCCATGTTGCTTCTTCTACAGAAGGTCCTTCCCAAACAACCTTCACTAGGGGAATTTCTTTGTTTCTCAATACTTTTACACTTCTATCTATAATTTGGACTGGCATTGGGTCATAAGTAAGGTTTGACTTGAGTTGGACAGACTCTTGACTCAAAATTTGGTGAGGATTAGGAATGTATTTCTTTAACTGGGAGACGTGAAAAACATTGTGTAGGTTGAATAGTTTGGGTGGCAAGGCTATTTTGTATGCAGAGGGACCAATTCTCTGCAATTTTTGAAAGGGTCCAACAAAACGAGGATTTAGTTTCTTGACCTTTAGCACTCTTCCAATGCCAATGGTGGGGGTAACTCTCAAAAAAACATGATCACCTTCCTCAAACTCTAAAGGTCTTCTCCTAAGATCCCCTTGTCCCCTACTTCTGACCAACATAATGGTGTCCAACATTTTCATCTATACAAAGCCTCATAAGGTGCCATGCCAATGCTGGCATGGTAACTATTGTTGTAGGAAAACTCTACCAGAGGAAAATGTGTATCCCAGTTTCCTCCTTCCTCTAAAACGCAAGCTCTCAACATATCCTCTAGAGTTTGAATGGTTCTTTCGGTTTGACCATCAGTCTGGGGATGGTAGGAAGTACTAAGGTGTAGTATAGTTCCTATAGACTTTTAAAATGCCTTCCAAAACATGGAGGTAAACTTAGGGTCCCTGTCCGATATGATACTAAAAGGCACCCCAAGCAACCTCACTATTTCCTTAATGAATAACTATTTCCTCAAGAAACTGTCATAATTTCATACAGGAAAAATGTTTCAGCAGCAGAAGTTGAGCAAATTCTCACTTTTTTCTAGTTCAACCGTTACAGTTGTAATGGCCATTACGGTTAGGCTGCAAATGTTGTTGGAACTTGTTTTTCCTTCATCTTTTTGATCAAGATGGACCATGACTACACCACTTTACTTCAGAGCTCTTTGCACCATGAATCTTCCCTTATTCCTTCGCATATCCTTGCAACCAAAACAAAATAAAAGGTAGTGAAATAGAACTAAAACCAGATTAAAAACATTATATAATCCTATAAACAAAGCTATAGATATAGATAAATTATAGCTTATCAAACTACCCCATACTTTAATCATTGCTTGTCCTCAAGCAATTGCTTCAGTTAAAAGTCATGCACACGAAGACACCATTAATAGGAAACTCAACATTTAGTTCTAGTGCAAGAAATACGCAAATTCCAAAACCAAGGGATAATCAACTTCGGTTCCAAATTAGGGACTTAAGCTCTTTTGAAAACATAATTCTCATCAATAGGACACTCAACTCTCAAGTTCTCTCAATGTTTCAAGGTAATGAGTATTCGCTCAAAATTTCAATAATGTAGAATGTCCTATGATCATAGCATTTGGGCACATATTTCTAGCTTTTTAGTTTTGTATTTTAAAAGCTCTTTACAGCTTAGAATAAACTTTTAGCTTGTTTCTAAACTTTGGGTCGAAAATGAAGTATAATTTTATTATTTGCATTTTGGCCCTTGTTCTGTAGGCCATAACATGAGCTCTAGATATTGGATTGGCGCATACAAGCAGACGTTGGAAAGCTAAGAATCAGATCTACAATATTTGTGTTGGAATAAAATCCCAATGCCGAACTTTACTATGCCTAAATTAAATTGTAGATTTCTTAATCTAGACATTTGTAATAATTTCAAATAGCGGGTCACTTGTTTTTAAACCCTAAAGCCCAATATCGAGTACTATATATTGTCAGTTTTGTTTCTTTTCACGACAGGAAAATATTAGGATTCGGACTACTAAAAGAAATAAACAGTTTTTATTTTAGATCCTTTTTTGAATTTTATGAATTTTTCATATTCTCCACAAATTCCAAAAAAAATTGTGTTGCCTTTATTTGAATTTTATAAATTTTTGGTGGTATTTTTATATTTTTTTGATTTTATTTGATAGGGTTTTCGATTTTTCACTTCAATTTTAGCGATAGGGACATTGTTGGAATTTTCCCAATTGTGATTTTGCATTGCATTGTTATGATGATGCATGACTAGGGCCAGTTCTGTAAATTTGCATTCCCTTGAACATGAAGTAGATATGACACATCATTTACCACGTAGACGTAATAAAGCTACTAGTGTTGAAGAGTCAGAGTCAGATAGTCAAAGTGACAACTTGCAGTAAATTATGACTGACGTGAATAATAGAACCTTAAGATAATTTGCTACACCTAATGTCTATTATAATGCATTATGTATCACATATCCTGAAGTTACTGTACCATTTGAACTTAAATTTGGTTTAATACACTTGGTTCCAAAGTTTAATGGTCTTACAGGTGAGGATCCCCATAAATACTTGAAAGAATTCCATGTTGTATGTTCTACCATGAAGCCTCAAGGAGTAACAGAAGACCACATTAAGCTGGGAGCCTTCCCATTTCCACTCCAAGATGCTGGCAATGACTAGTTATACTACCTTCAACTAGGTTCTGTTACAAGTTGGAATGATCACAAGATATTTTTTTCTAAAAAAAATTATTCGCTGCCTCAAGAGCCGCTTCAATTAGAAAAGAAATATGTGGTATTAGGTAGAATTACAAGGAATCATTACATGATTATTGGGAGGGATTCAAGAAATTAGTGTTGAGTTGTCCTCATCACTAGATTTCTAAACAATTACTCATCCAATATTTTTATAAATGCTTGCTACCTATGGATAAAAGCATTTTGGATACATCTAGTGGTGGAACACTTTGATAAGACCCTTATAAGCGGCAACAACTTTGATTGAGAACATGCCCATTAGTTCTCAACAGTTGACAACTAGAAGCAATTCAGCAGTGTTGACAATGGGTGTGAATGAAATTCAAATTCATCCCACAAAAATTTAGAAGGCAGATTTGATGAGCTTACATCTTTAGTAAAAAAATTGGCAACAGGTAAAACCGAAGCAGTGGTCTGTGGTATTTTCACTTCTCTAGAGCATCCTACAGATTCATGTCCTACATTGCAAGAAGATCCAATTGGTGATGCTCCTCAAGCATATGCATCAAATATATACAATCTTCAGCCAACTTTGATATGTCATCTAATAGGTACAATCTTGGTTGGAGAAACCATCCCAACCTGAGATGAGGGAATTCATCTGCACAACAACAACCTAGGCAGCAACAACAACAACAAAATATTCTACAACAAAAAAACAATGCACCTTCATCAGAGGACCTCGTTAAGCAAATGGCCATCCATAATCTCCAATTTCAACAAAGAACAAATTCCACATTCAAAATTTGGAAACATAGATTCGTCAGCTATCCACTTCTATTAATCAAATACAGACTCGAGGGTCAAACCAATTGCCTTCACAATAAGTAGTAAATCCAAATGCTCCCAGTGTTAGTGCAATTACATTGAGGTCTGGGAAAAGTGTTGAAATATCAAAGGTACCTGAAACTGCAGTTAAAAATAACAAGGTTGTTGAGACACTTTGATACTTGAAACTATTGATGCTGAGCAAAATATACCACGTACTTTTCCTCAAAGGGTACTGAAGACTAAGAAAATGGACGAGGAAAATAAGGACAAGAAGATCCTGGATACATTTAGGAAGGTGGAAGTGAATATTTCCCTCATTGAAGCAATTAAACAGATTCCAAGATATGCAAAATTTCTAAAAGATTTGTGCACACACAAGAGAAGGTAAAAAGGTAATGAAAGGGTAAACATGAGGAAAAATGTTTCAGCCCTCATTGAACCCATTTCTCATAAATGCAATGATCTAGGAACTTTTTCCATTCCATGTACCATAGGCAATAGTCAATTTGGAAATGCTATGCTAGATTTAGGAGGTTCCATTAATGTTATGCCTACATCTATTTTTAAAAATGTTATGCTAAATCAATCTTGCTCTTGTACCTTTATAGAGTACATGTGTTGCCATTCAATTGGCGAACACGAGCAATGCTTGTCCTTCTGGAATTGAGGAGGATGTACTTGCTCGAGTTAATAAATTGATATTTCTTGCAAATTTTTACATTCTAGACATGGAGGGAAAGAATAAGTTCAACAGGGCGCCTATCATCTTAGGCATACCATTCTTGAAAACAACTAGAACAAAAATTGATGTGCATGCTGGAAACATCTTTGATGCTATGAAACACCCGATGGAAGAGCATTATGTTTTTCAAATTGAATTGATTGCTGATTTGGTTGATGACACTTACGCTGATATGTTTGCTACTGATTTTCATTCATTGTATGGTTTTGATGAAACTTATACTTGTGAATTATGTATAGATACTCAATTGTGCTCTGTGTGTGTTGAGATCGAAGCTGCCTTACAGGTTGATCATTGTACTAATATTGATATTTCTACTAACAAAATTGATTTTCCAGACTTAGCTTCAACCATTGATGTTGTACCTTCCATTGAACGACCACCGACTATAGATCTTAAACAACTTCCTAAAAATTTGAAATATGCATATTTAGAAGGTAGTGGCAAGTAACCTATGATTATTTCCGCCAAACTTGAAGATGAACAGCAAGAGAACGAGTTGCATATTTTGATAAAACACAGGAAGGCAATCGTATGGACCTTGGTTGATATTCCTGGTATTAGCCCATCCATGTGTATGCATAGGATACTACTACAGGATTGGGTAAAATCAGTCAGGCAGCCCCAAAGGTAACTTAACCCATTAATTATGGATGTTGTAAAAAAGGAAGTGACAAAGCTCTTGCAAGCATGCATAATATACCCCATCTCTAGTAGTTAATGGGTGAGTCCAATCTAGGTAGTCCCTAAGAAAACTAGACTCACATTGGTTAAAAATTAAAATAATGAACTTATCCCCACATGAGTGCAGAAAAGATGGAGGGTATGCATCAATTGCGAGAGACTAAACCAGGAAACTAGAAAGGATCATTTTCCTTTACCAATCATTGATCAGATGCTTGAACGGTTGGCTGGTAAGTCACATTATTGTTTTCTTGATGATTTTTCAGGTTATTTTCATATCCATATTGCACTAGAGGACTAATAAAAGACCACGTTCACTTGCCCTTTCATCATATTTGCTTATAGGAGGATGCCCTTTGGCCTATGCAATGCTCCTAACACTTTCCAACATTGCATGATTAGTATTTTCTCTAACTTGATAGAAAATTGTATCAAAGTTTTCATGGATGATTTTACTGTGTATGGTTCCTCATTTGATGCATGATTGAAAAATTTAGATAGAGTTTTGCATAGATGTATTGAAACTAACCTTGTGCTGAATTACGAAAAATGTCATTTTATGGTTGAACAAGGCATAGTTTTAGGACATGTGATCTCTAAAAATGAGATAGAAGTGGATCCTGCCAAGATTGATGTGATATCTAATTTGTCTTACCCATCTTGCATATGCGAGATTCGTTTTTTCTTGTCCATGCAAGTTTTTAAAGGCGCTTTATCAAGGGTTTTAGCAAGATAGCTCTTCTACTGTTAAATTTGCTGCAAAAAGATGTCAGTTTCACCTTTGATGAAAAATGCAAGAAGGCATTTGATTTCTTAAAAGACAGCATTGACCTCTACTCCCAAAATTCAGCCACCCAATTGGACCCTCCCTTTTGAAATTATGTGTAATGCATCTAACTATGCAGCATGAGCAGTCCTTGCACAAAAGGTTGGTAAGGCTTCCCATGTTTTTTATTGCAATTCTAGGACATTAGATTCTGCACAAGCTAGTTATACTACCATTGAAAAGGAACGTTTAGCTATTGTTTTTGCACTTGATAAGTGATCTATTGTTGCACACGGGTCAAATACAACTGATAAAATATAAATAGAGGTAATAACTCAAATCATTTCGCAAGGACTATTGATATAATAATAATAATAACTGAATTGAAAGATGAAATTGAAAGGGGTTTTTTAGATTTTTGATTTAACATATGAGCAAAACAATTAATCCACTTATTCGAGTTTTAGACCTATCATAAATTATATCAATGAGTTTAATTTCTAATTTGTGATTATATTCTTATTTGACTAGAGAATTGATCAAACCAGCATAATCAATCCTATGTGAATTCGGTTTCTTTGATTGGATTAAGCATCACAATCATCAACATATTACAATTAACGATCAAGCGTCGCAAAATTATAATTCAATTAAATTAGAAATCAAACCAAATTATGTCAAATAAATTTAATTGATCATATTCAAAATCAATTTAAGCAGTAAAAATATTAATATAATCAAATAAACAACAATAGAATCATGAATTCGAAATTCACTGTGTAACCTGAATCTCAAGGTGTTGATGAACCTCTAAACTCGTGAATTAATCTTATATAATTAGACTTCCATGAAATTTAAATAAAAACTGTTTATTTTTAGTAGCAATCTGAATCCTAATATTTCTTCACTACAAAAGAAACAAAACTTCCAATATATAGTACTCGATATTGGGTTTTAGGCTTTAGGGTTTAAAAAACAAGTGACTCGCGATTTAAAATCATTACAAAAGTCCAAAATACGAAATATGCAATTTTGGCATAGTAAAGTTCGGCATTGGGCTTTTATTCCAACACAAAAGTTGTAGCTTTGATTTTTAGCTTTCCAACGTCTACTCGTATGCGCCAATCGGATATCCAGAGCTCGCGCTATGGCCTTTATAGTGAACAAGAGTCAAAATGCAAATAATAAAATTATAATTCAAATTCGACCCAAAGTTTAGAAACAAGCCAAAAATATTATTTTCTAAGCTCTAAATAGCTTTTAAATACCAAACTAAAATGCTAGAAACATGTGTCCAATTGCTATGATCAAATTCCCCCACACTTAAATCTTTGCACTTCGAGCAAAGCATTGCGTGCGATTTCAAATATTCTTATGAATGCAAAGTGGTGAGAGAAAAAAATTATTTCTAGCTTAAGGCAATTATGAATTACTATTTTATCACAATCAAGGTAAACAAGAGGACAAGTTAACTAAAGAATGCATCATAAGTGATAGAGTCCTCCCAGGATATAAAATTATCTCAAAGTGTTTGGGCTACTGTTTACAGTCAAAGCACATCATGAAAGCTAGCACTACCATAGACTTGACAAGCCTCTATAATCTATATTTGAAACACATGGACATAATGATCAAAAGGTCTTTGTTCAGGTTGTAACGTGACCAAGGTTAGGGTGAGATAATCCAAAGGAGACTAGGGCTGAAAATCAAAGAGGATAAAGGAGTAATGATTACGAGAGAGAAACAACATTAAGAAGTAACTCAACAAAATATCATTGAATTTTATTTTCACACTTTCTTTGCTCACAACACAGCCATTTTCCTCATTTTATTCAACATATATTTTTCTTTTTCTTTTTTTTTTTCCCTCTTTTTTGTTTTTGTTTTTTGTTTTTTTATAACCCACAAATTTAAACAAACAAGTTGAGCACCCTCGCACTTATTGACGGAAATACTCCTTTATCCCCCAAGATTGGGTGAATTCATTGTTTTTCACTTTTAGACTTGTAATGAGCTATATAACAAAGAATGGGATAATTAGGCTCAAAAGGGCTAAAACAAATGGATAGTTGAAGGGTAGGCTTATTTGGCTAGTAGCTTAATCAAGAAACAAATGCCTAGATCATTTCAATATATGCATCCAGACAAGAGTCAAGTCAAGTTCTAGTGTAACTAGCAATCATGAGTGAGATAACACACAAGAAAAAAAATAGATGGAAAAATGTATTTCATTCATAATAAGGCTAAAAAATCTCACAAAGATTATTGACTTATCACAATTTAGCATTTTAATCCAATTCATTTTACCAAGAATGCAAAGATACTATCCTATCATACGAGTCCAAACAAACTCTCAACATTTACAACCATAAAATCTAATGAAAAAACATGTAGTGCAATGTCCATTTTTATTTTTATTATTATTATTATTATTATTATTATTATTATTATTATTATTATTATTATTATTATTATTATTATTATTATTATTATTATTATTATTATTATTATTATTATTATTATTATTATTATTTGAAATATAACAAATAAAATCCTAAATAATAACCTCACACTAAAATTACACATTGTCCTTAATGAAAGTAACAAGTATAAAGTAAGAGTAAGGAAATGGAGCTCCCTGTTCAAACTTCAGTGTAGCATCTTCTATGGTAGCATCTTCTTGGGCTTTTCCAAGGAGAGTTCTTCTATGGTAGCATCTTCAAGCATAAAGCTTTCACGGAATAGCTTGAGGCGTTGTCCATATACTTTGAACACTTTCTCAGTAACAACAAAAGGGTCAATCCACTTCAATCAAACACAACTGAAGCAAAGCGTCCATGGTGCGGTTGCAAAAGTGAGTGCCTTGATCACTTATGGTGGCTCAAGGTATCCCAAACCTGCAAAAAAATATTTGATATGATAAAACCTACAACAACTTTAGAATCATTAGTCCTAGTGGGTATTTCTTCCACCCATTTCGAAAACAAATAAACAATTAGTAAAATATAGACAAAACCGAAAGATACAACATAAGGCCCCATAAAGTCAATGCCTGACACATCAAATACTTCATAGAAAAGCATAGGTTGTTGAGGCATCTCACTCCTATGAGTGATTGTTGTTCCTGCTATTTGGCAATGTTTACAAGTTTTGTAAGTCTAAAAAGCATCTTTAAACAAAGTGGGCAACAAAAAAAAAAAAAAAAACCCGAGTCTAAGACTTTTCTTGTCGTCCTTTGATGACCAAAATGTCCCCCAACTTGAGAGGCATGACAAAAATGAAGAATGGATTGAGCCTCATGGTGGGAAACACATCGCTTAATCACCTGGTCACTACAAAATGTCCACATATATGAATCATCCCACATATAGTATTTTCCATCACTTTTTAAGTTTGTGTATTTTTGTTATGGATGCATCTGCACGAAAGACTCCAACAACTAGATAATTAACTAAATCAACAACGCAATGAGTTACCTCACAGAACTATAGTAGTTGCTCATTAGGGAAGTCATCTTGAATGGGGATGGGATCCTCATCCATTTCTATTATGCTCAAATGATCTGCCACCAAATTTTCATCTCTATTCTTATCTTTAATCTCTATATCAAATTTTTGGAGTAACGACATCCACTGGACCAATCTCGATTTTGCTTCTGGTTTCATCAGCAAGAACTTCAAAGTTGCATGGTCAGTAAAAACAACGACCCTCGAACCTAACAAATATGATCTAAACTTATCAAGTGCAAAAAAAAAATAGCTAAAAGTTCCTTTTCAATGGTAGTATAACTAGCATGTGCAGAATCTAAAGTCCTAGAAGAATAATAAATAACATGGAAAACCTTACCAACCCTTTGTGCAAGGACTGCTCCCACTGCATAGTTAGATGCATCACACATAATTTCCAAAGGGAGGGTCCAATTGGGTGGCTGGATCATGGAAGTAGAGGTCATTGTTGCCTTTAAGAAATATAACGCCTTCTTGCATTTCTCATCAAAGGTGAAAGTGACATCTTTTTGCAACAAATTTGACAGCATAAGAGCTATTTTGCTGAAATCCTTGATAAAGTGCCTGTAAAAACCTACATGGCCAAGAAAAGAACGAATCTCACGGATGCAAGATGGGTAAGGCAAATTAGAAATTACATCAATCTTGGCAGGATCCACTTCTATCCTATTTTTAGAGATCACATGTCCTAAAACTATGCCTTGTTCAACCATAAAATGACATTTTTCGCAATTCAGCACAAGGTTAGTTTCAATACATCTATGCAAAACTCTATCTAAATTGTTCAAGCATGCATCAAATGAGGAACCATACACAGTAAAATCGTCCATGAAAACTTCAATACAATTTTCTATCAAGTCAAAGAAAATACTAATCATGCAGCGTTGGAAAATGCCATGAGAATTGCATAGGCCAAAGGGCATCCTCCTATAGGCAAATGTGTCGAAAGGGAAAGTGGACATGGTCTTTTCTTGGTCCTCTGGTGCAATATGGATCTGAAAATAACCAGAAAAACAATCAAGAAAACAACATTGGGACTTACCAGCCAACCGTTCAAGCATGTGATTAATGAATGGTAAAGGGAATTGATCCTTTCTAGTTGCCTAGTTTAATCTTCTGTAATCGATGCATACCCTCCAGTTGTTCTTCACTCGTGTGGGGGATAACTTCATGATTTTCATTTTTAACCAGTGTGAGTCCAGTTTTCTTAAGGAATACTTGCACCGAACTCACCCTTCGCTAATCAGAGATGGGGTATATAGTGTCTGCTTAAAAGAGCATTGTAACTTCCTTTTTACAACATCCAAAATTAATGGTTTAAGTCGCCTTTCACATTTCCTGGCTGATTTTACCGCATCCTCTAGTAGTATCCTATGCATACACATGGATGGGATAACACTAGGATTAACAGCCTAGGTCCATTTGATTGTCTTCCTGTGTTTTCTCAAAATCTGCAACAGCTTATCTTCTTGTTCATCTTAAAGTTTCACTGAAATAATCATAACTAACTTGTCACTTTCTTCTAAATATGCATATATCAAATTTTCATGAAGTGGTTTAAGCTCTATAGTCGGTTGGTGTTCAATGGAAGGTACAACACCAGTGGCACAATTGAGTTAATAGAAATATCAATATTATCACAATGATCAACCTACAAGGAGCTTCGATCTCAGCACATACAGAGCACAATTGAGTATATGTACAAAATTCACAAGTATAAGTATCATCAAAACAAGTCAAAATGAAAATCAGTAGCAAGCATATCTAGGTAAGTGTCATCAATCAAATCAGCAAGCAATTCAATTTGAAAAATAGAATGCTCTTCCATGGGGTGTTTCATAGGATCAAAGATGTTAAATTTTACAATGCTATCACAAAATTCCATGGAAAGAGTTCTAGCATGCACGTCAATTTTTGTTCTAGACATTTTCAAGAATGGTCTGCCTAAGATGATAGGCGCCCTGTTGGACTTATTCTCTCCCTCCATGTCCAGAATGTAAAAATCTGCAGGAAATATCAATTCATTAACTCAAACAAGTTCATCCTCCACAAGTCCAGCAGGAGGAGCATTGCTCATGTTTGCCAATTGAATGGTAACATCTGTACTCTGTAAAGGTCCAAGAACTAGAGAGTTAAAAATAGATGTAGACATAATATTAATGGAACTTCCTAAATCTAACATATCATTTTCAAATTGACTATTGTTTATGGTACATGGTATGGAAAATGTTTCAAGATCTTTGCATTTCTAAGGCATGGGTTGAATGAGGAATGAAACATTTCGTCCCATGTTTATCCTTTCATTTCCTTTTAACCTTCTCTTGTGTGTGCACAAATCTGTTAGAAATTTTTCATATCTTGGAATCTGTTTAATTGCTTCAAGGAGCGGAATATTAACTTCCATCTTCCTAAATGTACCCAGGATCTCGTTGTCCCTATCTTCCTCGTCCATTTTCTTAGTCTTCGCTACCCTTAGAGGATAAGGAAGTGGTATATTTTTCCCAACATCAATAGGCAAGTATCAAAGTATCCTCACAAACCTTATTATTTTTCACTGTAGTTTTAGGTACCTTTGGTATTTCAACAACTTTCCCAAACCTCAATGTAATTGCACTGACATTGGGAGCATTTGGGTTTACTACTGATTGTGCAGGCAATTGGTTTGGCCCCTGAGTCTACAATTGATTAATTAAAGTGGCTAGCTGACCAATATTTGTTTCCAAATTTTGAATCGTAGAATCTGTGCTTTGTTGAAAATGGAAATTCTGGACAGGCATCTGCTTTATGAGGTCCTCTAATGAAGGTGCATTGTTTTGCTGTTGAGGAATATTTTGTTGCTGCTGTTGTTGCCTAGGTTTTTGTTGTGCAGATGAATTCCCCCATCTCAGGTTGTGATGGTTTCTCCAACCAAGATTGTACCTGTTAGATGACAGATCACAGTTGGCTTGAAGATTGTATATATTTTTGGTATATGCTTGAGGAGCATCAGCAATTGGATCTTCTTGCAATGTAGGACATGAATCTATAGGATGCTCTGGAGAAGTGAAAATACCATAGACCATTGCTTGGGTTTTACCTATTGCCAATTTTTTACTAAAGATGTAAGCTCATAAAGTCTTCCTTCTAAATTCTGGTGGGAAGAAGCATGAATTTCGTTCACACCCCTTGTCAACACTGTTAAATTGCTTCTAGTTGTAAACTGTTGAGAATTAATGGACATGTTCTCAATCAAAGCCTTTGCCGTTTCTAGGGTCTTATCGACAAGTGCTCCCCCACTAGCAGCATCCAAAATATTTCTATCCATAGGTAGCAAGCCTTCATAAAAATATTTGATAAGCAATTGTTCATAAATTTGGTGATACGGACAACTAGACACTAATTTCTTGAATCTCTCCCAATACTCATGTAATGATTCCCTGTCAATCTTCCTGATGCTACATATTTCTTTTCTAATTGAAGAAGCTCTTGACGCAGGGTCTTGGAGTGAAAATGGATAGGCTCTCAAATTAATGTGGTATTATGTGACTCATTGAGGCTTCATGGCAGAACACACAACATGGAATTCCTTCAAGTGTTTGTGGGGATCCTCGCCTGCAAGACCATTAAACTTGGGAAGCAAGTGTATTAAACCAGATTTATATTTTGTAGTAAGTTGTCACTTTCACTATCTGACTCTGACTCGTTAACACTAGCAGCTCTATTAAGTCTATGACATAAATGAAATGTCCTATCTATTTCAGGTTCAAAGGAATGTAGATTCACAGAACTAGCCCTAGTCATGATTCATCATAACAATGTAATGCAAAATCACAATTTTAAAAATTCCAAAAATGTCCCTATTGCTAAAATTGAAGCGAAAAATCGAAAACTCTATCAAATAAAATCCAACAAATATTAAAATACCACCAAAAATTTCTATAAATAAAATAAAGGCAACACAATGTTTTATGGAATTTTTGAAGAATATGAAAAATTTAAAATTTAACAAAGGGTCTGAATGAAGGAATTTGGGATTTTGAGCGTCGTGTCCTCCAATAAGTCCCATAATAAGGGACTCCTATTCCTTGATTTTTTTCTTCTGATTTTTTAGCAAAATTTTGGGACAATCTGAGACAGTCGACTGAAAACAGGGTTTTTTTTTTACTAGCAACTTGCCTACAGGCTTGCAAACAAGCATATCCGACCTGTAGAGCAACAAAACCCGAAGAACAATTGTTAGGATGGTTAGTAATACTCTAAAACTGGTTAATATTGGTTAATATTGTTAACAGAGACTCCCCGACAACGGCACCAATCTCATCCGTTGTCGCACACGCGTCAAATACAATTGATAAAATGTAAATAGAGGTAATAACTCAAATCGTTTCGCAAGGACTTCTGATTTAAAAATAATAAACGATTTGAAAGTTGAAATTAAAAAGGGTTTTTTTTTTTATATTTTTGATTTAACAAATGAGCAAAACAATCAATCCACTAATTTGAGTTTCAGACCTATCACAGATTCTATCAATGTGTTTTATTTCTAATTCGTGATTCCATTCTTATTTGACTATAGAATTGATCAAACAAGTGTAACCAATCCTAAGTGAATTCAGTTTCTTTGATTGGATTAGGTATCATAATCATCACAATATTACAATTAACGATCAAGCGTCGCAAAATTATTATCCAATTAAATTAGAAACCGAAACCAAATTATGTCAAATAAATTTAATCGATCCTATTCAAATTCTATTTAAGCAATCAGAATATTAGTATAATCAAATAAAAAATAATATAATCATGAATTCGAAATGGACAGTGTAACCTGAATCTCAAGATGATGATGAAACTCTGAACTCGTAGAGTAATCTTATAAAATTAGCCTTCCATGAAATTAAAATAAAAACTGTTTATTTCTTGTAGTAATCTGAATCCTAAAATTTTCTCTAGAAAAGAAACAAAACTGTCAATATATAGTACTCGATATTCAACTTTAGGGTTTAAAAACCAAGTGACTCATTATTTAAAATTATTACAAAAGTTCAATTTACGAAATCTACAATTTAGGCCTAGTAAAGTTTGGCATTCGGCTTTTATTCTAACACAAAAGTTGTAGCTATGATTTTCAGCTTTCCAATGCCTGCTCGTATGTGTCAATCCGATATCAATAGCTCAAGTTATGGCCTACGGAGGGAACAAGAGTCAAAATGAAAATAATAAAATTATAATTTAAATTTGACCCAAAGTTTAGAAACAACCTAAAAATATTATTCTAAGCTATAAAGAGCTTTTAAAATACCAAACTAAAAAGCTAGAAAAATGTGCCCTATTTCTATGATCAATAAGTTTAGATCATATTTATTAGGTTCGAAGGTAGTTGTTTTCAATGACCATGCAACTTTGAAGTTCTTGCTGAAAAAACCAGAAGCAAAACCGAGGACCCGATGTTGTTACTCCAAGAATTTGATTTAGAGATTAAAGATAAGAGTGGAGCCGAAAAGTTGGTGGCAGTTCATTTTAGCATAATAGAAATGGATGAGGACCCCATCCCTATTCAAGATGACTTCCTTGATATGCAACTGCTACAGTTGCGTGAGGTAAATCCTTGGTTTGCTGATTTAGTTAATTATCTAGTTGTTGGAGTCATTTCTGCAGATGCATCCATAACACAAATAAACAAACTTAAATGTGATGTCAAATAATATGTGTCGGATGATCCATATATGTGGAAATTTTGTAGTGACCAGGTGATTAGGCGATGTGTTTCCCACTATGAGGCTCAATCCATTCTTCACTTTTGTCATGCCTCTCAAGTTGACGAATATTTTGGTCCTCAACGGACAGTAAGAAAAGTCTTATACTCGGGTTTCTTTTGGCCCACTTGGTTTTATGATGCTTTTGAGACTTTCAAAACTTGTGAACAATGCCAAATAACAGGAACAACAATCACTTATAGGAGTGAGGTGCGTCAACAACCTATGCTTTTCTGTTAAGTATTTGATGTTTGGGACATTGACTTTATGGGCCCCTTTCCTGTAGCTTTTGGTTTTGTCTACATTTTACTAGTTGTTGATTATGTTTCGAAGTGGGTGGAAGCAATACCCACTAGGACTAATGATTCTAAAGTTGATGCAGGTTTTATCATATCAAATATTTTTTGCATGTTTGGAATACCTCGAGCAATCATAAGTGATCATGGCACTCATTTTTGCAACCGTACCATGGACGCTTTGCTTCAGAAGTATGGGATTGTGCATAGAGTTTGTACACCTTATCGTTCTCAGACTAATGGACAAGTTGAAATCTCAAACAGGGAAATCAAATAGATCTTAGAAAAGATGGTGCAACCAAACAAGAAAGACTGGAGCCACTGACTTGAAGAAGCTCTTTGGGATCATAGAACAACCTACAAAACACCAATAGGGATGTCCCCTTATCGACTTGTGTTTAGTAAGGCATGGCACCTCCCAGTGGAAATAGAGCACCGTTCTTATTGGGCAGTCAAGAGTTGTAATCTTGAGATGGAGAAAGCAGGTTTGGAGAGAAAGCTTCAATTGAAACAACTTGAAGAGCTTAGACTTGAAGCTTATGAGAACTCTCTGATCTATAAGAAGAAAATTAAGTACTTTCATGATAAGATGATTTCTAGGAATGAATTTTCCATTAGCCAAAATGTGTTACTGTTCAACTCCCATCTGAAAATTATGGCTTGGAAACTTGGATCGAAGTGGATTGGCCCTTTTGTTGTTACTAACATTTTTCCTCATGGTGCAGTGGAAAAAAAAAGTGAAAACACCGAGAAAGTGCTTGAAAATGCTTCAAGCTATTCCATGAGAGGTATGTGCTTGAAGATGCTACCATAGAAGAACTCTCCTTAAAAAAGCCCACCTACATTAATGTTTGAACAGGCAGCTCCCTTTCCTTACTCTTATTTTATACTTGTTACTATTATTGAGGATAATGTGTAATTTAAGTGTGGGGGTATTATTTAGGATTTTATTTGTTATAATAAAAAAAAATAATAAAAATAAAAAATAAATAAAAAAATAAATAAAAAATAAAAATGTTCATTGCATTGCATGCTTTTTCATCAGATTTTATGGTTGTAAATGTTGAGAGTTTGTTTGGACTGATATGATTGGATAGTATCTTTGTATACTTGGTAAAATAAATTGGATTAAAATGATAAATTATGTATCATTTGTGACAAGTCATTAACCTTTGTGAGATTTTTTGTGTCTTATTATGAATGAAATACATTTTTCCATCTTTTTTTTTCTTGTGTGTTATCTCACTCATCATTGCTAGTTACGTCAGAATTTGACTTGACTCTTGTCCACATGCATATATTAAAATGATCTAGGCATTTGTTTCTTGATTAAGCTACTATCCAAATAAGCCTACCTTACAACTATCCATTTGTTTAAGCCCCTTTGAGCCTAATTATCCCATTTTTTGTTATATAGCTCATTACAAGCCAAAAAGTGAAAAACAATGAATTGACCCAATCTTGGGGGATAAATGAGTATTTCCTTCAATAAGTGTGGGGTGCTCAACTTGTTTGTTTAAATTTGAGGGTTATAAAAAATAAAAAGAAGAAGAAAAAAAAAAGGAAAAGAGGAATAAAATGAGGAAAAGTGGTTGTGTTGTGAGCAAAGAGAGTGTGAAAATAAAAGTCAATGATATTTTGTTGAGTTACTTCTTAATGTTGTTTTTCTCTCTTAGTCATTACTCCATTATCCTCTTTGATTTTCAGCCCTAGTCTCCTTATGATTATGTCACCCTTACCTTGGCCACGTTACAACTTGAATAAAGACCTTTTGATCATTATGTGCATGTATTTCAAATATAGAATATAAAGGTATGTCAAGCCTATGGTAGTGCTAGCTTTCATGACGTGCTTTGAGTGTAAACAGTAGCCCAAACACTTTGAGAGAATTTTATATTGTGGGAGGAATCTATCACTTATGGTGCATTCTTTAGTTAACTTGTCCTCTTGTTTGCCTTGGTTGTGGTAAAAAAACTATTCATGATTTCCTTAAGCTTGAAATATTTTTTTCTCTTACCACTTTGCATTCATAAGGATATTTGGATTCACATGCATTGCTTTTCTCGAGGAGCAAAAGTTTAAGTGTGCGGGAATTTGATCATAGCATTTGGGCACATGTTTCTAGATTTTTAGTTTGGTATTTTAAAATCTCTTTATAGTTTAGAATAATGTTTTAGCTTGATTCTAAACTTTGGGTCGAAAAATAATTATAATTTTATTATTTATATTTTGACCCTTTATGGCTCTGTAGGCCATAACTTGAGCTTTAGATATCAGATTGGCACACACGAGCAGACGTTGGAAAGCTAAAAATCAGAGCTATAACTTTCGTAATGGAATAAAATCTCAATGCAGAACTTTACTGGGCCTAAATTGCAGATTTCATAATCTGGACTTTTGTAATAATTTTAAACTAGATTATGGCCCGCAACCTGCGCGGATATTAATTAATTAATTTTATAAGTAATATATTATGTATTATAAATATAGTTTTCTTATAATATTACTTTATTAATTTGTAATAATTACATATATTTGTAAATAGATTTAAATATATATAATAGATAATAGATTTTAATAATTGGAAATAACTTTTTTTAATAATTTTTTATATATTCATATTTTATGATTATTTTTAATAAATTTATGTATTTTCTGTCATATAGAATATATATTTTTATTTTATAAAATGTAACTAAAAAATGTATTGACATTAATGAGTAATTTAATTTTTAACGTATAAAATCATTACTCACCATAAGTGAAATAATATAATTGTTCATAAAAGAAATATTAAATAAAGAACATTTATGTAAATATTAAATAAAATAATATAATTATAATATTACTTTATTGATTTATAATAATTGGATATGATTAGAAAAATTATAATGAGGGAAAATTATATTTATCACAATCATTTAATTTAATTTTTGAAATATTTTGTAAAATTCGTATGATAACTTATTATATAGGATAATTGTTTGACTCATTGTACTTTGATTATCAATTTATTTTTCAACATATAATGGTACTTGTATTTATTTGATGAATAAAATGTAAAATACATACCCAAAAATAAGATGTAAAAATTTAAAAATATGATT
>JBBPBR010000001.1:31148924-31181759 GCA_037974775.1 Cicer pinnatifidum | reverse complement strand
AATGACTAATAATATTATAAAATATTTTATAAATTTATTATAAAATAACTTAGAAAATAATTTGATAATAATATAAATCATAAATTATTATCAAATTGTAAAATAATTTATAAATTATAAATTTACCATTTGTAAATGACTATTAATATTATAAAATAGATTTATAAATTTATTATAAAATAACTTATAAAATAATTTGATAATAATATAAATTATAAAATATTATCAAATTGTAAAATAATTTAGATCTTATAGATTTATTATAAATAATTGTAAAATAATCTTATAATTTTTAAATTTATTGTAAAATAATATTATCAAATAGATTTTAGAGGTATTAAAAAAATTGTGGAAGGAAGAGGAAAAATATGGATTGAAAGAGATTAGACATTGAGAGCATGATTGAGAGAGGAGAAAGGAGGAGAGGTCCACATCAGCTTTTTGGCTGATGTGGGAAATATTTGTATAGGTGGCATTTGGGGGTGAGGTGACATTCGGGGGTCTGTTTTAAATATATATAACAGATAATAGATTATTATCAAATTGTAAAATAATTTAGATCTTATAAATTTATTATAAATAATTGTAAAATAATTTTATAATTTATAAATTTATTATAATATAATATTATCAAATAGATTTTAGAGGTATTAAAAAAATTGTGGAAGGGAGAGGAAAAATATGGATTGAAGGAGATTAGACATTGAGAGTATGATTGAGAGAGAAGAAAGGAGGAGAGGTCCACATCAACTTTTTGGCTCATGTGGGAAATATTTGTATACGTGGCATTCGGGGGTCTGTTTTAAATATATATAATAGATAATAGATAGCAGGTCACTAGTTTTTAAACCCTAAAGCCCAATATCGAGTACTATATATTGGTAGTTTTGTTTCCTTTAATGACAGGAAAATATTAGGGTTCAGATTGCTACAAGAAATAAACAGTTTTTATTTTAATTTCATGGAAGACTAATTTTATAAGATTAATCCACGGGTTTAGAGTTTTTCAACACATTGAGATTCAGGTTACACTGTCAATTTCGAATTCATGATTATATTCTTGTTTATTTGATTATATTGATATTCTGATTGCTTAAATTGAATTTTAATATGATCAATTAAATTTATTTGACATAATTTGGTTTCGGTTTCTAATTGAATTGAATAAAAAATTTGCGACACTTGATCGTTAATTGTAATATTTTGATGATTGTGATGCTTAATCTAATCAAAGAAACCAAATTCACATAGGATTGATTGCGCTTGTTTGATCAATTCTATAGCCAAATAAGAATAGAATCAGAAATTAGAAATTAAACTCATTAATAGAATATGTGATAGGTCTGAAACTCGAATTAGTGGATTAATCATTTTGCTCATGTGTTAAAACAAAAATAAATAAAAAACCTTTCTAATTTCAATTTTCAATTTGGTTAATATTATTATATCAGAAGTTCTTGCGAAACGACTCGAGTTATTACCTCTATTTATATTTTATTAATTGTATTTGACCCGTGTGCGACAACAGATCATCCTACTACAGACTTGATTATTAACCAAATCTTCACTACATCTCTCATGAGAGCATGTATGAATCTAAAGCACTTTTCAAGTTTGAAACAGGGCCAAGGCAATAAGTGAGGAAAAAAGGATATGAAAAGGCTATTGCAAAGTAAAAATACCTTTTTAAACAATTGGGGCTCATAATATTGAAACAATCATTCATCAGACAAACTTCTTTTGCATTAGAGACATTACTTACCCCTTCAATTGTAGTAGAACAATTGGATCTCACTTGTTATGAGTTCAATCTATTGCTTTGAGTAGAGCACCTTATTGCGCCCTTTCAAACAAGGACTTATTAAAAAATTATTTTTTTGTTTTTCTATTTTTTGTTTTTTTGAAGTTTCTCCACTATAATAAAAAAAAGTCTCCCGAGAATGATTTCATCAATAAAGCAGGGGACCAAGAAAGATAATTGTTGCAAGGCTCAAAGTGAGCAACTAGAGGAAAGTATAAAATAAAACAAGTCTTGAGGCTTGAAAAAAATGTATCGTATTGTGCCTTTTTCTTCTAACATGATGACAAGAAAGTTTAGCCTTTAGACAATTGCAAGTCAAGTTCTAGATGACACAATTAATAGTAAAATAATCACTCAAAACAAAGAAAGGGGAATAATATTTGATGATGTAACATAAGCCTCTGTAGAAGTCCAAAACTTACATTTATTAGCTAAATCAATGAGAACATGCTATCAGAGAATATGTAATTAATCCAACTAAAAGTATTGCTATTGAAGGTGAGTTCATTGCCTATTTGACTACAACATGCACATAAATTATGGTTCTATATCAAGGACATCAAAAAACATTCTTTCAAGAAAGGAAAAATTATTTATTTCAAAACAAGATAAAAAAGAAAGTTGACCCCATGCTTGGATCAGACAATGTCCTTGATGTAAAGTTTGAAATAGTCATCAAAAGGGCAAGAAAACTCAAAAGATTATGGCAGTGGTGGAAAGTGGCCTCGTACACGCAATACAACTGTAATGGCCATTATGGACTAACCGTAATTTGTGATGCCTTGGTGTTTTTTTTGCTGGTGCAAGGTGTTGTACCATTGCATACCGTAATTCTTGCTACCTTCTTCTGTTTTTTGCATTTTGCTTCTTTTTACTCATACTACAAAACAAAAAGAAAGTTTTGAAAAATTAAAACTATGGGTTGCCTCCCACACGATGCTTGTTTATGGTCCTTAGCTTGACCTTCGTTTTGTAAATATTAAGTTGGAGGTCGAAGGATAAGACTTACCCCTTTCTCTATTTGATTTCCAACTTCATAATGTTTAAACCTTTGAACATTCACTATGAAAACTCCAATAGCTTCACTCTATATTTCTACCACTTCAAACAGGAACACCTTGCAATTTCAAAATGGCCCGGACCACTTTGAGCGAAGTTTACTTGAAAAACTTCAATCGTGAATTGAAAAGTAACACGAATTCACCTTGTAGATTCTTTCCTTGTAGATTTGAGCATTCTCATAAGCGTCCAACCGTAACTTATCAAGATCATTGAGTTACTTCTTGGTTTATTCCACACTATGTTTTTCGTTCGAACTCAACTGGGAGGTGACAAGATATTCCATCGTTCAACTTGTAAAGAGTCATACCCATTGGAGTCTTGTATGTTTTCGGTGCGCTTGCATTGATCACATTGAAGCACAAAGCAATGTATGTTTGTGAAAAGTGGGGCATGTAGAAGTCTACTTGAAGTATGTTTGTTGCATTGATTCTAGTTCTTTGAGTTAATAAAACGTTTATGTTCTTATTTCCTTGATTAATTAGGGATTTTTTTTGTAGTTTTGCGTTGTTTCTTTGTTTTAGTGCAATGCTGAATTTTATTGAGAAATCAACATGACTTATATGGAGTATGTCAGCCATATATAGAGTTGTAGATATTCTATTGGAGTCAAACCAAGTGCAAATGAAAGCTAAGATCCGTAAAGATACCGAAACCAAATTTGGACTCAAAAGAGGAGAAAAAGACAATAGACATCAAACAAAAGAGGCTTTGTGTCTGAAGCACAAAACATGCTCCTCGAGCGCATTTCTACACCATTAACTCTGCTAGATTGTGCTTGAAGCGCGCATGGGGAACGCGTCTCACATTCGAAAACATTAACACGTGTTTTCTCACTTTATAGGGATCTTTTTGACATTTTGAAGTTTGGAGACTTGTGCCATAGCAGAAAAACTCATAGACAACTATTGCTAATACAATTGAAGTTGTTTTATCAAGAATCATTCATGAATATTTCTTGTAATTCTTCTTTAATCTCTATGTTTTGTATCTTTCTCATGAGTAACTGAACCCTATTCGTTAGGGATGAGTGAAACAAGATGAAACCCTTATATGTCTGATTTGATTTCTAGCTATATGATTAAGTTTATTGATTTATTTTTTTCATCTTTCATCTTTCTACTTAATACTTTTTATTGTTTGGTCAACTTTAAAATGTTTTACAATTTGTATTTTGTAACAAAAGTGGACTTTACGAATGCTTGAGATGAGAAATTCATGATATTGTAGTTTAGGAATAGTTGTAGGTCATGAAACCAATTAAAGGTAGTGATTTAATAAGAGAATTCGTATACTGTAAGGCTTAATTCTAATCTTAAATCTACTAAGGAATTAGTGAAGTAGCAACGTTGATTTACAAGAAAGGGGGGTTTGAATTATAAAAGCACCTTTTTAAAAATTCCTGCTAAAAACTTAAGAAAATAACTCAAGATTGATCTTGGTCATGAAAACAGAAAACAAAGAACGTTCTTGGTTTTAGTTGTAAAACGGAGAACGTTCCTTGATTAGTTTTAAACAGAAAATCAGTTTATCTTTTATCTTAGTTAATCAATTCAGTATAACAAATAAAGAGATAGGGAAAAGAATACCACACAAAGATTTATCCTGGTTTACCCAATGTGGGTTACGTCCAGTCCTCATGCTGTGAGATTTTCCACTAAGTGTTTAAAACGAAGAACCTTCTTAATCTTACAATACCTAGTATAGATCAACCTTGATCTATTTCCACCTCTATTACTTTCTACCCATAAAGCAATAACAACACCTATATAACCT
Organism: Cicer pinnatifidum; assembly: GCA_037974775.1. NCBI lineage: Eukaryota > Viridiplantae > Streptophyta > Magnoliopsida > Fabales > Fabaceae > Cicer > Cicer pinnatifidum. The sequence continues at coordinate 31,177,123 of JBBPBR010000001.1, read as the reverse complement.
TGATAGAACGCAATCTTAAACAAACTATAAAGAAACTCTTATAATTTGAGTTTTTACAAATGGATTGATTTTGACAGAATCTGATATTGCTCAACTCTTGTTTGAGAATAGATTCTTTACAAAGGATCGAATGATAATTTCACAAACTGATATATGAATATATAGCAGCAGCTGTTTCGCGAATGCAGAAAGTGATATTGCCTCTGTTTTGCAGAATTTCAAGCTTTAAATGTGATTGTATTGGGGATTACTTAACACTTGAATTTCTTGCTATCATACTTTATTAAGGCCTTCTATTTATAGGCTGAAGATGCACTAGATAGGAGTACGAAAGAGCTGTTGGAGAGGCTTTGCTTTTTTTTTTGGCTTAAGGCAATATTTCAGAATAATTTAATCATGCTATGACATAGCCTTTTTAACTTTTGGGTTTAGCATTTAAAGCAGTCCTGTACTTTTCTGACAGAGTCCTTGACATTTCTTCATTGATCTTGGATGATACATTCTCCATCTTGAGTCTTGAGTGCAGCTAGACAAGATTGGAGAAGAATTGCAAGCTGAAATAGAGCAGGTTGTAGGTCTGCTGCTGTTGTGCAGAAAACGGAGAACGATAAACGTTCTTATTTTTTGAATGAACGTTCTTGAGCTTAAATAATCATTCTGGAGTTCCCATTTTAATTATTCTGGATTTCCTTTGTAATTGTCTTGTCATATGTTGAGATTGATTGAGATTTCTTGACATTTGAATTTTTGGAGTTCTTCAAGCTGCCATGACTTTTGTCCATCTTTGAGTCCTTTTAATTTTGAGATCAAATAGCCTTTTTGAGCTTGGATGAATCCTACTTGTTCCTTGCCATGTACTGATTAGATATTAGTGAATTTATTAGGCATATTCTTTGTTAAGAATGTAGAAAAGGTTTGATCAATATGCTGTGATGATCAATTCTTGAAGATGGAGATCATTCTCTGTTTTGATGCAGAATGATCTTGTTGTTGTTTCCTTTTCTTTGCTTGATTTTGTTCTTTAATTAAATTCACTCAAAAGCACCAGTTAAATTAACATAACATTTTAGAATCATGATTAACTTTCTTAATTAACCTTTGTTTGTTTTCATCAAAACTTTAAATATAGAGTTTGTCTCAACAATCTCCCCCTTTTTGATGATGACAAACATGTTAATTTAGATTTTAATTTTGATTCTAATATCAAGTATGTGAGAGAGTTTTAAAGACTCCCCCTCAATTTGTGCATTTTTTAAATTTGCAGAATTTGAAACATTATATTGCATAAACAGTTTTTCATTGAATTGAGAACAAAAGTACATGATTGTAAACAGAATTACATAAGCAGTTCAGATTAAAAACTAACTTAATTTTCCCCCTTTGTCATTCCAAAAGACAACATAAAAGAAACTAAGAAGCTAAGGAGGGAGAAGATCCTTCTAAAGAGGAGGATTTTCCTGGATGAGGGACTTGAGAAGGAGAAGGAATCTGATGAGCAGGTGGAGGTGGAATTCCCATCTTTGGAGCAAGATGGTCTACCAACCAAGTTCTCAAAATAGCAGTTTCTTGATCGTGGTGAACCTGTCGTGCCATGATAATCTGAAGAGTAGCCATGATGTCAGAGTTGGAAGGTTTAGTTAAGGGAGGAGAAGAGCGTAGGTAAGGGGAAGGTTGAGAAGCAGTAGCAACTATAGTATGAGATGGAATAGGTGTTGAAGAGATGGATAGAAAGGAAGCAAAGGATGATGAGACAGAGGGTAATGGACCAATAGATGTGTTAGAGGGTCCAATAGTGGCTGGAAGGTTTAAAAACTGACTAATGCCAAAAATGGAGGAGCTGGTTTTTTGAGGGGATACAAATAGTGGAGACATGGTAGATAAAAGTGGATTAGACAGAAAAGTACCAAAGTCGTGAGGAGGTGAGGGAAGTGGTTGAGAGTAAGAGGCAACATCTGAGGATGGAAGAGTGGATGGTTGAGGGAGTGGATTTGATGGAGGTGGGTAGTTTTCTGGAGAATGTTATGTTGGTGGTGGAGAACATTCTGGAAGAGGTGGAGAATGATCTGGTTGAGGTGGAGAACGTTCTTGATTTGGTGAAGAACGTTCTGGTGTGGTGATTGTTGTTGTATTTTCTACAGGGTCAATAGGAGGAAAAGAAACAGGGATGGTAGTAGGGCGCCGTTCTGCTGAGCGTTTGCATTTCAATGATGTCTGGAGTTAGTTGGATCTGCACACCTTTAATCTTGGAAATGAGGAGAGATTTATCAACAAATGTCTAGGCAGTGCAATAAAAAGCACGAACAACTTCTGGATAGTAAGATTCATAAGTCTGTAGGAAAGATGTCCACCCAAGAGCATCAGTGTGATGCTGAACAACAATTCCATTGACAGCCAGATTGTCCAACAGAAAGACACATCCAATCCCAACTAGGCGTTGAGCCCATTTGTCAGCAAAAAGTTTAGATTTTTCAGGGGAAATTAGAGAAGGAGTGGATTGTTTGGGTTTCTTAGAGGGAGGTTCAGAGGCAAATGAGGTGGAGGTAGAAGAGGACTGAGGAGATGGAGAACGTTTGGTTTGTTTTTGTGGGGAGGGCTCTAGGTTGGGAGAAGATTCTTGAGGAGCGTGTGGGTGAGCAGGAGAACGTTCTCGTGGTGGGGAACTTTTTGAAGAATGTTATAGAGAGGTGGGTTTTAGGTTTAGTTTAGGGTTAAAATTTTTCTTTTTCTGAGATGTTTGAAACTCTTTGCGAGCAAGGTACCGGTCAGTTTTTATTGCGGTTTGTGTTCTCATGGGATTGCTTTGTGGTTTGGATTGAGAAAGGAATTCATTTTGTTTCGGAGGAGGAGAGACAAGATCATTTAACGATCTCCGTTTTTGATGTGGAGGAGTTGAGTATGAGGGTTCAGGGGAGAAGGAAGATTTTGAAGGGGTGGTAGGCGTAGGGTTTGTTGGTACGTTTTCTGAAATGGATGGTTGATGTGTGGGTGGTGTCGTTGCTGATGGATTGTTGTTTGTTGGTGTTTGTGTTGATAACTCTGGTGGTGTTGATGGTTTTGCAGATTTTGGTATTTTTGATGGCTAAGTATTGGTGGGCACAGATTTTGTTGGTGATGGTTTTGATGGAGTGGTTTGGAAAGGTACTCTTACTGATGGAAGAGGGCAAGAATCAGAGGAATCATCACTTTCGATATCTGAAATAACGAAGTACAGAGGTTCAAAATTTTTAGGGTTTGATGGTTTTGAAGTGCCAATACCAGACTGAACTCTCATTGATCGTCGTGGAGGAGTGTTTTGAGTACGAAAGTGTGGATGGACTTGAGTAAAGATTGAACGAGTGTACAGGGGTGGAAGAGGGGTAGATAAAGGAGGGATATTGAGGATTGGTTTGTTGGTTGTAGGAGGAGGAGAAACAGGGGATGTTCGTGATGGTGATGGTCTAGGTGGTGGAGAAGGTGATCGTTCCATAGATTCATATGAGGAGGATGAATAGTATGGTGTGCAGGGAGAGGCGTTTTTGCGTGCTGACTGTTTTGTTCGAGCCATTTTTGTGCTGTGGTTTCAAGGTTGAAGATGAAGAAGATGAATAGTTGAGTGGGTATTTAGAGAGAGGATTGATGCAAAAAAACAATGAGGAGATGAGAGAGATTAACCGTTTTCTTTTTTCTGACTTGAGGAGATGAAGAGGGAGAAAATGATGACTTGTTGTCCAATAGGAGCAGTTGGCGCCTAGGGAAGGAGGAAAAGCATTTTGGGAAAAAGCTGAACGTGTGCGTGTCAGCCCTCCACTTCAAACAAAAGGGCATGTTCATTAAATGCCAAGATTTGCCTTTTTGATTTGAGAGGGAGAATATTAAAATAATAAAAACTGTTGGTATTTCAAAACGGAGAATGATGCATCGCGAAAAGGAGACTGATAAACGTTCTCCGTTTTCTGCAGTAGCAGAATTCAACCAGAATTTTCTCGATTTTTCATGATTTTCAATTTTTCTTTGATCAAATTGAAACTATCCACAACAAGAGGCTTTGTAAAAATGTCAGCAAGTTGATTTTGAGTATCAACAAAGTTTAATTCAATATCCTTTTTGTTGACATGATCACGAATGAAATGATGTTTTATTTCAATGTGTTTTGATCTAGAGTGCTGAATGGGATTTTTAGATAAATTTATGGCACTTGTATTATCACAATAAATTGGAATACTGGAATAACTTACAGAGTAATCTTGGAGTTGATTTTTAATCCACAACAATTGTGAACAACAGTTTGCTGTTGAAACATATTCAGCTTCTGTTGTGGACAAGGCTTTGGTGTTCTGTTTTCTTCAGGACCAGCTGATTAATGCTTCGCCTAAGAACTGACATGCTCCACTTGTGCTTTTTCTTTCAATTTTGTCTCCAGCATAATCAGCATCACAGTATGCTATAATATCAAAATGTGAACCTTTTCTATACCAAAAACCAAGATTAGTTGTTCCAACAAGGTATCTAAATATGCGTTTTATTGCTGTTAAGTGGGATTCTTTTGGCGCTGATTGAAATCAAGCACATAATCCTACTGCAAACACTATGTCAGGTCTGCTAGCAGTTAGATATAACAAAGAGCCAATCATTCCACGATATTCTTTTTCAGAGACAGATTTGCCATTTTCATCTTTTTCTAAAGAAGTAGATGGATGCATGGGGGTTGTCATGATTTTTTATTCATTCATTTTATATTTGATTAACAGGTCTTTGATGTATTTTTCTTGACAAATAAAAATGTCTTTTTCATATTGTTTAATTTGTAAGCCAAGAAAGTATCTCAATTCACCCATCATGCTCATTTCAAATTCACTTTGCATAAATTTTGAGAAGTTTGCGCACAGTTTTTCATTTGTTGATCCAAAAATGATATCATCAACATAAACTTGAACGATGAGTAAATCATTTCCCTCTGTTTTCTTAAATAAAGTAGTATCAATTTTTCCTCTTTGAAAATCATTTTTAATTAAAAATGAACTCAGCCGTTCATACCAAGCCCTTGGTGTTTGTTTTAAACCATATAATGCTTTAGTGAGTTTGAAAACATGATTTGGTTTTGATTGACTTTCAAAACCAGGGGGCTGCTTTACATATACTTGTTCATTTAAGAAACCATTTAAGAAGGCACTTTTAAATCCATTTGAAACAATTTAATGAGTTTATGAGATGCATATGCAAGAAGTATTCGAATAGCTTGTAACCATGCAACTGGGGCAAAGGTTTCATCATAATCTATACCTTCTTGTTGATTGTAGCCTTGGGCTACCAATCTTGCTTTGTTTCTCACAACTTTTCCTTCTTCATCAAGTTTGTTTCTGAATACCCATCGAGTTCCAATGACAGATTGATCTAATGGATCTAGCACTAGAGTCCAAACTTCATTTTTCTCAAACTACAGTAATTCTTCCTTCATGGCACTAGAGTCCATCAGTCGTGTCTCCAATAATCTGGGTTTGTGGATGACTTTCAACTGTTTTCCAGCTTTTTGGTGGAGAATGAAACGGAGACTGTTTATCAATCTCTGTTTTCTGCAAATTGTCTTGTTGTTGTGTTTCGTTTGAAGTTTCTTCTTCCTCATCCTTTTTACTTATGTCTAAGTCATCAAACTCGTCAAATAATATATTCATACTTATTTCAACAACATTATTCTTAAATTGAATACTCTATAACCTTTAGACTTGGTTGCGTATCCAAGAAAGATTGCTTTATCAGATTTTGCATCAAATTTTCCAATAAGATCTTTGTTGTTTAAGATGTAACAGTAACAGCCAAATACATGAAAATAAGAAATGTTTGGCTTCCTATTTTTCCGGATTTCATATGGCGTTTTGTTTATGATCTTTCTAATAGATACACGGTTTAAGATATAGCAAGATATGTTTATGGCTTCAGCCCAAAAATATCTTTCGACATTTGATTCTTCTAAAATAGTTCTTGCCATTTCTTGTAGTGTTCTATTTTTTCTTTCAACAACTCCATTTTGTTGTAGAGTTCTTGCACAAGAAAGATTGTGAGATATACTGAGTTCATCAAAGAAGCTTTTGAGTGAGGCATTTATGAATTCTCCTCCATGATCACTCCTTACAGAAATGATGTTGGATTCCTTTTCATTTTGAACCCTTTTGCAAAATGTTTTGAATGCTTCAAATGCATCATCTTTTTGTTTTAAAAACAGAACCCATGTAAATCTTGAGAAGTCATCAACAATAACAAAACCATATTTCATTCCTCCTAGACTTATTGTTTTGACAGGCCCAAATAAATCTATGTGAAGTAGTTCAAGAGTTCTGTTTGTTGTTACAAAATCCTTTGCGTGAAAGCTGCTTTTTACTTGCTTACCTTTGACACATGCTTCGCATATTTTATATTTCTCAAAGTTAAGTTTTGGCAGGCCTCTAACAAGATCAAGTTTGGAAATTTTTGAAATGGTTTTCATGCTGATATGTCCAGCCCTTTTATGCCAAATCCATTTATCTTTATTAATTGATATAAAGCACGATTCAACAGGTAATTCATCAAGATATAGAAGATACAAATTTTTCTTTCTTTTCCCAGAAAACAGAATTTCCCCAGTTTTGGCTTTCTTAATTTCACATACTATTGGTTTAAAAATAACTTCGCAACCATTGTCGCATAGCTGACTTATGCTTAATAGATTATGTTTTAATCCTTCCATATATTGAACATCATTTATTTGAGCAGAGTTTGTCTTGCCAATGGTTCCATTACCTTTAATTTGAGCTTGATTATCGTTTCCAAAAGTGACCGAACTACCATCCTTCTTGACGAAGGTTATGAAACAGTGTCTATCTCCTGTCATGTGCCTTGAACAGCCACTGTCCAAGAACCAAGGCTTTCTCTTTATACTTGGAGAACCAACCTGCATGTGATATTAGTTTAGCCTTAGGTACCCACTTTGTTTTGGGTCCTTGAGAGTTAGTTTTAACATTTTCTTTAAAAGGATATATCACTCTCTTGTTTTTAAAGCTAGCTGGGTGTTTGATTATTGGTTTTGAGACAGATTTCATAGTGTAGGTTTCATAATATTTCAGTTTTGGTTTAAAATAGTTTCCAGATCGTTCAGCCTGTGATTTGGAACTTTCTCTATTTAGCAGCCATCCTGGAGATTGTTCTCCGTTTTGCAGATTTTTCATAACTGTTTTAACAGGAAGTTTTTCCTTTTTAACAGGCTTTCTTTTTTTAATCTTTTCATCTCTTTTTCTAAAATAGCAAGCAAATTCCAGATGTCCAAGTTTTTTACAATAAGAACATCTAGTCTTTCACTTTTCTTCCTTTCTTTCTGGGACAACGAAGTTTTCATATAACTTGGTTTTTTGAGTTTGATTGAAACCAAGGCCAGCTTTATCAAAGATTCCTATCTGATATCCCATGATATTATGAAAGGTTTCAGTGGATTTAATAAAATTTAATAAACCTGTCTTGAGAAGTTCATTTTCACTTTTAAGTCGAACGTTCTCCGTTTGTAATGTAGAACGTTCTTGACATTCTTGTTTTTCAAAATTCTTTGTTTCTTTCAACTCTTGAATGATATTTTTCAGCAAATCGTTCTTAGCCAGACTTTCTTCTTTTTCTTTCTTTTCTTTATAAAATTGTTCTTTCAAGGAACTACAATTTTGAATGAGGAGATTTGAGTCGTTTAATAAGTTATCAAATTCTTTTCACATTTGTTCGCACAAATAACAAGGTTGAGAATTTATTACCTCTTCTTCCTCTGTTTTTGCCATCAAGCATATGTTGGCTTCTTCTTCTTCTTCTTCAGTCTCTGATTCTTCTGAATCATCCCATGTTGCCAGCATTGATTTCTTTTTGAATGGAAATCGATTTGGTGGATTTTTGTTTAAGGGACATTCTACTTTGTAGTGTCCTAATTTGTTGCATCCAAAGCATGTAACTTGACTCTTATCAACATCTGTTTTAGGATTTCTGTTTTGAAATCCCTTCTTAATTTGATCCCTTCTTCTCATCATTCTCTGCATTCTTCTAGTGAGAAGCGCAATTTCATCACCATCTTCCTGTTCATTTTCTTCTGGTTCTTCTTCTAGTTGTGCTGTGATTTTTTCTTGAGATGCTTTTAGTGCAACTGTTTTTCCCTTCTTGACTGGTTTGTCTTCTTGCAACAGTACCTCATGTTCTCTTAGTGTTTCAATTAATTCTTCCAGAGGCAGTGATTCAAGGTTCTTGGCTTGGCTTATAGCTGTTACCATTGGTCTCCAAATAATAGGAAGACACCTCATGATATTTCTTACTCTTTCTTGTACTGTGTAAGCTTTGCCAAGGGAACGCATTTCATTTACTATTGTAGTAAATCTTGAGTACATTTCATCAATGGTTTCTCCTTCTTGCATTTCGAACAGTTCGAATTTTCTTATGCCAATGTCTATTCTTGTTTCCTTGACATAGCTCGTTCCTTCATGATGAGTTTGTAGTGTGTCCCAAACTTCTTTTGCAGTTGTGCATTCATCCACTCTTTCACTTTCTTCCCTGCTTAAAGCACATGATAAAAATAGCTGAGCTTTAGAATTTAAAAGTACCTTAGCTTTATCGTCTGCTTCTCTTTTTAGAGCAGAGTTTGAGTCGTTTTGATCAACTCTTGGTGTGAAATCTCCATATGTAATGATGTGCCACATTCCTGTGTCTTGAGATTTTAAGAACAACTGCATTTTGTTTTTCCAAAACTAGTAGTCTGATCCATCAAAGAATGGAGGTCTGTTTAAGGATCCTCCTTCAACAATGTATTTTGCTTTCGACATTTTTCTAGATCTTTTCTCTAACACTTGTTAGGTGTTTTTAAACTTTCTAGAGACCGAGCTCTAATGCCAATTGAAGTAGCAACGTTGATTTACAAGAAAGGGGGTTTGAATTGTAAATTCACCTTTTTAAAAATTCCTACTAAAAACTTAAGAAAATAACTCAAGATTGATCTTGGTTATGAAAACAGAAAACGGAGAACGTTCTTGGTTTTAGTTGTAAAACGGAGAACGTTCCTTGATTAGTTTTAAACAGAAATTCAATTTATCTTTTATCTTAGTTAATCAATTCAGTATAACAAATAAAGAGATAGGGAAGAGAATACCACACAAAGATTTATCCTGGTTCACCCAATGTGGGTAACGTCTAGTCCTCACGCTGTGAGATTTTCCACTAAGTGTTTAAAACGAAGAACCTTCTTAATCTTACAACACCTAGTATAGATCAACCTTGATCTATTTCCACCTCTATAACTCTCTACCCAGAAAGCAATAACAACACCTATCTAACCTTGATAGGACGCAATCTTAAACAAACTATAAAGAAACTCTTATAATTTGAGTTTTTACAAATGGATTGATTTTGACAGAATCTGATATTGCTCAACTCTTGTTTGAGAATAGATTGTTTACAACGGATCTAATGATAATTTCACAAACTGATATATGAATATATAGCAGCAGCAGTTTCGCGAATGCAAAAAGTGATATTGCCTTTGTTTTGCAGAATTTCAAGCTTTAAGTGTGATTGTATTGTGGATTACTTAGCACTTGAATTTCTTGCTATCGTACTTGATTAAAGCCTTCTGTTTATAGGCTGAAGATGCATTGGAGAGGCTCTGCTTTTTTCTGGCTTAAGGCAATATTTCAGAATAATTTAATCATGTTATGACATAGCCTTTTTTAACTTTTGGGTTTAGCATTCAAAGCAGTCCTGTACTTTTCTGACAGAGTCCTTGACGTTTATTCATTGATCTTGGATGATACATTCCCCATCTTGAGTCTTGAGTGCAGCTAGACAAGATTGGAGAAGAATTGCAAGCTGAAACAGAGCAGGTTGCAGGTCTGCTGCTGCTGTGCAGAAAACGGAGAACGATAAACGTTCTTGGTTTTTAGAATGAACGTTCATGAGCTTAAATAATCATTCTGGAGTTCCCGTTTTAATTATTTTGGATTTCCTTTGTAATTGTCTTGTCATATGTTTAGATTGATTGAGCTTTCTAGACATTTGAATTTTTGGAGTTCTTCAAGTTGTCATGACTTTTGTCCATCTTTGAGTCCTTTTAATTTTGAGATCAAATAGCCTTTTTTAGCTTGGATGAATCCTACTTGTTCCTTGCCATGTACTGATTAGATATGAGTGAATTTCCTGGGCAGATTCTTTTTTAAGAATGTAGAAAAGGTTTGATCAATATGTTGTGATGATCAATTCTTGAAGCCGGAGATCATTCTCTGTTTTGATGCAGAATGATCTTGTTGCTGTTTCATTTTCTTTGCTTGATTATGTTCTTTAATTAAATTCACTCAAAAGCACCAGTTAAATTAACATAACATTTTAGAATCATGATTAACTTTCTTAATTAACCTTTGTTTGTTTTCATCAAAACTTTAAATATAGAGTTTGTCTCAACAATTAGGAGTTATTTTGAAATTAAAGATTTTTACAATAAGACGTTAGGGCAAGAATAATAAATACAATTTGATAATAATTCAATAAAAGAAGTTAGTAGCTAGGATGAAATTAGAAACCAAGGTTGGACTCGAAGTGAAACTCATCCCTAACATTTTTCTTATTATAAATGTTCAATTCTATTACTCTTGTTATATTTAAATATGATTTCCATCAATTCAGAAACTTTTTGTTCAATTTTAGTAAATAAATATAATTTAATAGTACAACGCAATCCTTGAGTTCGACACTTGATACTACCCTTTTAATTATTACTTGCAACGATTCGGTACACTTGTTTAAACGTTATCAAAAAATTTGCGTCGTTTCCAGGACTCAAATATAAAAATTAAAAAAAAAATCAAAAAAAAAAAAAAAAAAAAAAAAAAAAAAAAAAAAAAAAGAAGAAGAAGAAGAAGAAGAAAAAATTAGTTTGTGTACTTTGAAAAATAACATCTTCTTGGTTATTTTGTCAATATTTGAGAATTTCCACAATAAAAATATGAAGAAAAAAAAAGTGGTAGGATAATATGAAAATGTATACGTAACTCCAAGTAGTAAGATCTAATATCCCAAAATATCATACCCTTACCTAAGCCCCATTACAGTCCGAAAGTCATCCAAAAGTGTATGTGTTTGTTGCAATTGTGACTACTAACTAGAATTTTTTTTCAAGCCTATGGTAGCGTGATGCATGTTCTAGGATTTGAGTGATAAATTCATATTACTCTTGTGTGAAGAGAGAGTTGAACTTGAAAAACAAATACTAAGCGTAAAAATGGTGTTTTTTTTAAGCAACCATGGAGCATGATGAATGCTTTTAGTAGTTAGAATTTTGAATATTGAGTTTGATTTGATTTGAGAAATTGAGTTTACATTTGCTTTTAACTATACCAAATATGAAATTAATTGTTGCTTGGGGACATGCAATAGATTAAGTTTGGGGTTGTAATCACTCTTTATAATATGCACATTTTTCATTATTTTTATTCTTATTATTCTTTAATTATAAGTTAATTTAAGGTGTTAATTGATATATCTTTTTGATTCTAGTTCTTTGAGTTAATAAAATGTTTATGTTCTTATCTCCTTGATTAAGTAGAAATGTTTTGTAGTTTTGCATTGTTTCTTTGTTTTAGTGCAGTCCTGAATTTCGGTGACAAATAAACATGATCTAAGTGGAGTATGTCAGCCATATCTAGAGTTGTAGATATCCAATTAGAGTCAAATCAAGTGGAAATGAAAGCTAAGATCAATGAAGACACCGGAGTCAAATTTTAACTCAAAAGAGGAAAAAAAATGCATTATACATAAAAAAGAAGACAATCACAAGAAAAGGAAATGTTGTGCATGAGTTTATACTCTACTTCACAATGTGGTACCATTCTAATTATGAAGTACTTGTTTATGAGGCTTAATAGTATGCCACCACCCAAGTTGACGGACAATTCAAATTGGCCATATCCTCACAGATCCCCTGAACTCAATCCAAGACACATATACACAATAGTCGAGGTAAACGTGTGTTGCGTGGTAGCTCCAAATATTTAGAAGGCCACCTCCAAGTCACTTATAAATTCCCCACCCAATTACCTCCAAGGTATAACAGTCTTGCCTTAAGGCTCAACAATAAACTGCCACGATCAGACTCAATTCAGTTGTATTTCCCCGAAATCACTAGGTTTGTTAGGCCCAACCTATATGATGACAAAATAATCTCCACTTCAAATATTCACATCCACTTCAAATATTCCCAACATCTATTTTCTCCTCTCGTTAACCTAGACTCATCATGATCATCATATAAACACATCACAAATTTATAACATCACTATCATCAATCAAACATCATCATTATCATCACATAAACATATATCATACAATGCATCAATCTTTTATTATCACATAAACCTGTCTAATCAAACATATGCACATAATTTCATTTGACATCCAACATCACAATAATATAAATACCACACTATTATCGAAAATTAAATCACTCAACACCTGATAAATATTTCTATTCACATTTTAATCTACTAATTCTCATATTTTCATATTAATTAATTTATCTCTCAAAGGATTAATGTTGTACGTAGTGAGCCCTAGATGAATCGTTGGGAAATACGGTTTTCTCATTCATCACAAAATATATTATACTCATGAATTCAAACGCCATCTCACCCCTTACCTTATTTTGACGCTTTCACACACAAATACGATTCCATGAGAAAATAACATTTGTTATTTGACTCGTCCTTCAATTGATATAACTCAAAAGTTTATGGGTAAACGTCAAAAATAAATTATGAGACGACACTCTAAAATAAATTTAGAAATTAGGTCAAGGAAACTTAACATAAATCAGAAACCCAATCAATGGATAATATAGCCAGTTTTCATACAATTGTTTTGGCATTGATTTCACTCGAATCAGACTTTTGGTGAAGAAGAACGGTGCAAAATAACGAGAAATTGAGATGACTAAAAATTTGGAAAAGTATGTCTAATTGACTAGTTAAACGAATGAAATAACATATTGAAATATGGATGAAAATAGAGAAAATTTTCTGGGACAGTTATCGATGACCGATATCAATTTTCTTCTTTTTCTCTCTGTGTTGCCCTTATTTTGTCCCAAGGTTAAACTTTGTTTCTCATGCCCTTCATTCTTCTTGTGATCAATTAATTTTATTTATTTATTATTTAATTAGATTTTACTCTTATATATGAGCTTAACCAATAAAACACATTTTAGTTCTTTATTTTATTTTTTAAAAACACAACTTCATTAATAAAACATTACTAATACTACAAAACTAGTATTTTATACAACAAAGTAATTAATCTTTTAAAATACATTAATAAGCAAAACTCTCATATTCAAAATAATAACTATGTATAAGATCATAATAAGTATGTCCAAGATAATTATTTATAAAATAAATAATTAAAATAAAAGATACTTAGAAATAATTAAAAATATATATATGTGCACACCTAACATTAGTTAAACGCACATGAAATCATCAAATTAATTACTTACACTTATATACACATAAAATCGCATAAAGTCATATTCTTTAAAATATTCCACTAAAATACTAATAGTTTTGGAAAATATATATAAAATAATAGAGTATAATACTTGTTATTTATATCACTCATTTAATCAAATATGTACAAGATTAGAACATCATTGAAAGCACACATATAAATAAAATTAATGCTAAAATTAACCAACATATATTCTAAAATAATTTTAACACCAAATTAATTATTTAAAATCATATTTCATTAATAAAATATTTTATTATAAAATTTGGAGTCTTACAATTATCTCCTCGTTAAAGAAATTTCGTCATAGAAATTTGTAATGAATAATAAGCGAACTGATATCTAACTAATCTCCCTCAAGATTCAATCTTAGTTTATAAACATATTTATGATATTCATTACTCATTTAAGCATAACATGTCAAAAGTCCTAACATGATAAGGTAAAATGACACAACCAATCAATTAAACACATCACACTCAACAACTCAAATATGAAGAAAATATAATGATTAATCATTATCGTTTATAGATAAAACTAAGCATGTAAATTTAGTCAACAAGAACTTACCACATTTAGTTGAATCAATTAACATATATATCATATACGCTTTCAAATTCAACTAACTTTTCAAATAATATTCTAGTAGTTTTACTCTCTTATAAAATATTTAAATCCTACCAACAATTACTCTACAGGTTTCACAAAAGAAACACATATAGACCAATATTTAAAATATTAAACAACTTCAAGAATTACAAACAAAAATGCATATAACAATTCAATGACATGCAGTCACTTATGTTTTTTTTTTAAAAGAAAAGTAATGTGTATAATCAATGTGAAATAAGATATTCACATATGGTTTAAAACACACTCAGAGTATAATTTAATTTCAAAGTCTTATACACACATTTTTTTTATAGAACTCCTACAATAGTTCTAGTTCCTTATACAATGAGACAATATAGAAAAATAAGATACTAACATAATGTACTTATTCATTTTAAGCAAGTTACTTAGAAGATCAAATATACTTAATTGGATGTTTAATTTAAGTAGATACCTCAAACCTAATATTCATCTCACATAAACAATTATCATCATTCACCATTGATGTCTCATAAGACTCATAGTCACTCAAAATTGTTTAATAGATGAACATAGTTTTTAACAATTTCAAAAATAAAATTACAAATATTTCTAACGATAATAACAACGGGTGATTATTGCCTCTTTTATCGACGATGAGTCATCGGGGTAGCTAGTCACTTTTACTGATGTAGTCAACTACAGAAGGTGACCATAACTGTAGTAATTCAGATTAAAGCATTAGTAATTAAAAGTATCATTAACAGGTTCAAGAGAGCGAAGGCGACACCACAACTCCTACTCCTACTTCAAGTTATAAATCCATTTAATTACACATTCTCAATAATTTATTTGTCATTTACAACAAGTTACAACAAAAAAGAAATGACACTTAGATTAATATGAATTAATAATAAAAATAAAGAAATATATAATTATCTCACTTTTAAACACAAAGAACTAAAGTAGACACTATAAACGGATTCCCAACGATCAGAACACTTGAAACACAAACAATTTCATATTTACATAATCATATACACATTAACATAAATAATCCAAAAACTATTACCAAGATTTTATGTTGATCTAATCACTCAAACGATTATTCTAAATATATAACATTCTCATAGGAGTTTAACTGCTCTAAATTGATCAGTGTTAAATTTACTTTTAAATTAATCCTCATCACTTAAAAGTTACAAAAAACTAAAGTAGAGATTTTTCAAATAGCATATACGATAAATAATTACTAGAAGATACAACATGTTACCAAACCAAACTGAATCAAGTATGCATAAGCCACATTCAACGTTACACATCTTCTAAAATTTGATTTCTAGACTTAAATTATTATAAGAACTATTTCTAAAATTACTTTTTGATAAATCACATCGAAATAAAAAAATTATGAACACTTAGAACACTCGAAACACAAACATTTTCATATTCACATAAGTGTCGTTTATTTTGTTGTTGCAACAAGATGTAAATTACAAAAAAAATTATTGTCAATGTGTAATTAAGTAAGTTTAAACTTGAAGTAAGGAGTAAAAGTTGTGGCGCCACCTTCGCACTCTTGAATCACATTAAAGATACTTTAAAGTGCCCATGTTTGAATTTCAATGATAACGGTTATAGTTTCTTTAACTAGTTCACTACATGAGTTAGAGAGACTAGCTACCCCAATGACTCGTCGTCGATAAAATAAGCAATAATAACCCGTTGTTATCATCATTAGAAATACTTATTAATTTTATTTTTGAAATTGTTAAAAATCATGTTCATCTCTTCCACAATGTTGAGTGATTATAAGCCTTATGTGACATCAATGTTAAATACTGAGAATTGTTCATGTGGCGTGAATACTAGGTTGGAGGTGTGTACTTAAATTAAATATTTAACTAAATATATTTGATCTTCTATGTAATGTACTTAAAATAAATAAGTACATTGTGTTAGTGTCTGATTTGTTCTATATTTTCTTATTTGATAAGGACCTAAAACTATTGTTGGGGTTCTATAAATGAATTTTATGTATAACACTTTGAATTAAATTAGACTTTGGGTGTATTTGAAACTATAAGTGAAAATATTTGTCCTATTCCACTATAATTATGCACATTGGTGTTCTTTTAAAAAACTTAAGTGATTGTAGGTAATTTAGTTGTTATATGTGTTTATGTTTCTAATTCTTGAAGGTGTGAAATATTTTAAATGTTTCTTTATCCGTTAACTTTTGTGAAACTTCTGGGTTAATTGTTGTTAGGATTTAAACACCCTTTTAGGAGAGTAAAACTAGTAAAATATTGTTTGATAAGTTAGTTGAACTTGAAAACATATTTGATATGTGTTAATTGAATTAACTGAATGTAGTAAGTTATTGTTGACTAAATTCACATGCTTAGTTTTATCTATAGATGATACTGATTAATCATGATATTGCTTCATAATTGATTTGTTGAATGTGATGCATTTAATTGATTTATTGTGTCATGTTAGCCTCTCATGATAAGATAAATGATTTTTTACATGTTGTGCTAATATGATTAGTAAATGCCTTAAATACGTTTATAGGCTACGCTTGAATATAAAGGGTGGTTAGTTAGATATGAGTTCGCTTATTGTTCCTACAAATTTCGAGGAAGAAATTTCTTTAACGAGGGGAGAAACTTCTAAGTTGCTTTATCAAGGATTTCAACAAGATAACTCTTCCGCTGTCAATTTTGCTGCAAAAAGATGTCACCTTTATGTTATGTCACATTAACCTTTAATGACAAATGCAAGAAGGCGGTAGATTTCTTAAACACAACGTTGACCTCTACTCCTGTCTTTTAGCCGCCCAACTAGTGAATGTGAAAACACGAAAACATGGTAGAATTATGTTCGACTATGTTGGATTTTTTTTTGTTAATTTATTTAAAACTGCTTCGAGTATGGTGTCTTACTTAGAATAAAAGTAGTAGCAATCTTGTTAAGTGATCAGTGGCAGAAGTAAAACAAGTATTGCAAAATTAAAGTGACACAATAATTTATCCTAGTTCACCACCAACTTAGTAGCTATGTTCATTTCCCTCACTCAGAAGGATTTAATCCACTAATTTAAAACTTGAATTATGTAGAACCCGACCATACAAGCTAGTCTTCTCAAAACAACCTGACACCTAATGACTTTTTAAGGAACACAAACATCTTGACTCTACAAGCTAAGTCTTCTCAACACAACCAGAAAATCTACAAATTGCTTGAGGAACATGAAAGCCATTATCAGGGATCAGTTACAAGAGTTTGGAACAAACTGGTTTGCTTCTAACAAGTTGATTCTAACAATGACACTCACACCAGAAACACTAAGAAAATATTTCTTTTGAGCAAGTCTTTCTCTAGACCTTTACCTTATGAACTCTAATGACTTAGGAAATTTTGTGCTTGTCAGTTCTCTTGTTTCCTTCTTCAGTCTTGAGTATCTATCGTCCTTGCAAAATCCATGCAAAATATGAATCATATCTCTACAAATAATAAATAAATCTTCTTGTGAGCATTTTATCTTGTAAATAATTCTTGATCATATCTTATTGTAAATAATTCATATCTTCATGTAGAATATGATCAACTCTTCTTATAAATAATTCAAATCTTGTTGTAGATAAGTCTGGATCAATTTTTTTTAGTAAATAATTCATATATGCTTGTGATAAATCATGATAGGATAATCTTGTAAATAATTAATATCTTCTTGTAGATAAATCTCGATAAAATCTTCTTATAAAATAATTCATATCTTCTTGTGATAAATCTTGATTGAATCATCTTATAAATAATTAATATCTTCTTGTGGATAAGATCTTGATCATATCTTCTTCAAATATGGATCATATCTTCTTTTCAAATTGGTCAAAAAAATTCTTCAATTATATATCTGAATCAAATCTTATTTTAGATTGTCTTCAAAAACATGAATCTTCTTTCGTACTCTTGCTTGACTTGAGCTAGAATGGGTTTAGGTTGTTCTTGGATCCTCACAAGTTTTTTTGATTGGCTCAGTCTTCTTTTCATACTTAATTCTTTCAATTTCATCTGTTGAATTCCAATAGAGGCATTGACTTTCTTGTTGGAGTGAGATGCTATGTTTCTTGAATAATGATATTTAGAAGTAGAATTGCATGAATTACAATTAGTTCCATTTGGAAAATAACCTTGTTGAAAGTTTAGGGTCAGTGCAAAATTAGAGGTTGCATATCAGAGGCAACATTTGGAGTATGTCGCACCATTTTGATCAGCAGATTGCAAGTTTTGAATTTATGATTTGAATAATATCACTAGAGTTAATTATACCTTGATATGAACTCTTTAGAGGTATTCTAAGTTTGTGAACATCAGAGACATGCAAAGGCTTTAGAGCATGCTTGAAATTCAGTCTTCAAGCTCAACTTCAGAACCATTCTTCAGAGGCATTCTTCAGACTCAATTTTCGAGCCATTCTTTAGAGGTAGTCTTCATACCCAAACATCAGACCTAAACATTAGCCTCACACGTTAGAGGCAATCTTCGTAACCTTTACAGGCCCGTTACTTTCAAAGGCATAGGTTCAGAGGCAGACTCATATACTTTGTGTTCCTCTGATCACTTCCTCTAGTACCTTCCTTTGATTTTCTTTTTCCAATTTACGCAAACATAATGAAACCATTAATCCAAATTTGTTATTCTCATAAAATACTTATGTTAACATAAAAAATATAAATGGAAAACCAACTTGGTTTCAACAATATCCCTCTTTTGATGATGACAAAATTGTATTTTTTTTATAACAATTTATCTTTTATTACTTGACTCCCCCTGGCTTAAGGCTCCCCCTAAGTCCAAATAATTATTCATTATCTCCCTACATTATTATTCTCAAATATTTTTCTCCCCCTTTAGTTATCAAACAAAAATACTTATCAAGCATAGCTCATACCCTTGGGGTATTCTCGGCAGACACCTGTACAAAAGCAATGCCCTGAGAATTTTAACCTCCCCACGTCACATCAAAAAGTGGTACATGGAACCCATCAAAAATAAAATGTCAAGCTGACAATATTGGTATAGGTACAGTCTTCCAAATTAAAATAAACACATCCCAAAAGGAAAGACATCTAGTCCCTATACGTCAACCTAATCTAATCATTCTACTAAAAACTATACATCACGAGTGATCTTCACGTGCCCTGCAATATGCTCCTGACACAGCTCCAGTCTGGTGTGTCCAACTACCTTCCCATCTACAGGGTACTAACCAGTAGGATGGTCCTATTTCTCATCTAAGGACAAAGCCCATATTTCCACAATAGTTGTGAAGCTCACCAACCGAAATTAACAATTAACACATGACATTTATGTTTTTAAATGCACAAAATAACCTTTCAACTTAGCATGCATCTTAAAAGGGTTTCCATATGCATAACATGCATAAACAAAGTTGAAAAATGAAGTTTTTAACCAAACTGCACTGTTGTATTCGAATATAGAGATTTTGTATTCGAATACAGCCTTCTGTATTCGACTACACATAAGTCAGCACCAAAAACAACATGTTTGTATTCGAATACAACCTTCTTTATTCGAATACACATCAGACAACAGCAAAAAAAAAAAATTGCAAAGTTCAGCTTTTAAAAGGGTTTCAAAATCAATCAACACTTACACACAAATCCAAACAATCGCACTTAGCAATTATAGCACAATCACCATGACGACTTGAGTTTCGAAAAGGTTTTACAATCAATCACACTTACACACAATTCCAAAACATTCACACTTAGCAATTATAGCACAATTACCACGACAACTTGAGTTTCGAAATGGTTTTGCAATCAATCACACTTACACACAATTCTGAAACATTCACACTTAGCAATTATAACACAATCACCACAACAACATGAGTTTCGAAATGGTTTTGCAATCAATCACACTTACACACAAATCCAAAACATCCACACTTGGCAATTATAACACAATCACTGTGACAACTTGAGTTCAAACACTCAATCATAATCTTGAATCAAACACGACTCGCGTGCCAAGCACCCTAATGCAATGTGTATATGCCAAAATGCATGGACTTAGAATTCCAAACCAAAACCCTCCTCGACGGGCCGTAAATCATAATTGTACCGCCTATCACAGGCCGAAGTACTAAAAACGTAAATCGTAAATCATAAATGTACTTTCTATCACAAGCCAAAGTACTCTTTACCGAGGTGCCACCTATTACGGGTCAGCACGATTTACCAACAATGTGCAGTCTATCGCAGACCTTACACGACGCGACAATCCAAGCAAGGATAAGATGAACCAACAAATCACGTGGAATCATTTCGTGGCCCATCCGATCACCACTATCACCATGGCCCATCCGGTCGCCATGTACTATGAAATGCATGAGCATACCTTGTATCTATCAATGACAATCATTAAGTAAATGCAGATATTAAAAGATTCCCCATTTTTAATACTCATTTAACTCTAACGATTTTCACGACAATCATTAAGTAAACGCATATATTAAAAGATTCACCATTTTTAATACTCATTTAACTCTAATGATTTTCAAATTCCACACAGAGCATACTTAGATGTATTCTCAAATGCAATCCACAATTCACACCAAATCACATCAATTCATTTTTCCACAAAATCCACACAAACACATCTCAAAATTTATAAATATTAATTGTTAACACGTCAAACACGACAAACACAAATCATCACAACCCACCACTCAAACACATCAAATTTCATTTCCTCAAAACCACACATAAATGAGTTAAATTCATTTTCCACAAAACACTCATCAATATCACCAAAAACCCAACTCTAAAATTTCACCCATAAAAGCATTAAATTCATTTTCCCCAAATCTACACTTCAACCCTAACAAATTTCTTTTCCACCCAACCACATATAAGTCCCTACAAAGTTTGGAAGGAGCCCTTACCTTAACGTTAGCTTTAACGAGCGATTACGGTACCGCGAGTAATTCCGATAAAGTCTTTGCTCGCAACGTTGCTTCCAATGTTAGTTCACTAGCCGCATAGCATGGAGGTGAGCAACTTTCCCTTCTATCTCTTCGCGAAACGAAGCATAGATCTAGAAGAAATGTGGAGGTTTGTGTTTGACGGTTTCGAAAACCCCTAATACCGTTTTTCTTTGTTTTAGAATCAAAGAAGAAGGAGGCTTGGAAATCTTCTCTTTCACACTCACTAAGCCTTGGGTTTTATTTTCTTGAAGCAAGATAAGCAAAGAAAACAAGAGAGAAAGAAGGAAGGATGAGAGAGATGAAGCGAGCAGGGAGGAAACGTTTTCTCGTTCCTTTGTTTGTTGTTTTCGTTTGTTTTTCCTTTCTTTCTTTTTCCTTCCTTTCCTTTTCTTTCTTTTTTTTCCTTCCTTTCCTATTCCCTCCAAACATATATATTTATATATATTAATTAAAACTTAACAAATATCTAAATATCTAGAGATATTTATCAAAATTAGCATTTCACCGATAACCTCTCAAACCATTTGATAAAAATATCCACTCTCGTCGCAACTCAATTAACAAATAAAATTTTCAGTAATCCGAGATATTTTTAACAAAACCGCCCAGAATTAAATTCTTCATAACCTAAATAAATTATTCTTCAACAAAAGATCCACTATACTTAATCTAATTTATTAATCGACGAATAATTTTAATCGGGCATCAAAAGATATTTTTGGGCATTAAACTCACAAAATATCAATAACTTGGCTAAAAAGCCTCAGAGTTCAATACCTAAATACACCAAAAAATTTATAATTTAGGATTTAAAATTCAGGGTCTTACACTTTTCGTAGTTGCATTTTCTATTTTATATTCAGCACTTTGATTCTTTAAGACATTAACTTTTTTAGTTAGGTTTGCATTTTCTTTCCTATGTGTTTTCAATTTTAAAGACAATTTGTGATTCTTATTTAAAAAGTCATTTATAGCAACAATTAAATCAAATCGAGGTAAGACAGAAAATACCTCAATTTCTTCATCTATTGATTCATTTCCAAAGTCATAATTTGTGTTGGATCCAAAGGTAGATTTGGTATGAGCCATCAGAGACAAATCTTATTGTTCTTCATCATTAGATGATTCATCTAAATTATCTCATGTAGCCATCAGACTCTTCTTCTTGGGTCTGGAATATTTCCTCTAGTGTTTCCTTTTCTTCAGATTTGGACAGCGTGACTTAATATGTCCAGGTTCGTTACATCAATAATAGATAATGCTTTTCTTGTCAAATTTTTCATCCCTTCGTCTACTAGACTACATTGAATCTTTATGAGGGGAAAGATTTACCCTTATTGTGCCATATCCTCATAATTCTTTTGGATATGAAGGAAATCTTTTCTTCCTATGAGTTCATATACTGATAATTTAAATCATTATCCTTTGATTATGATATTGCATTTAGAACCTTCTTCTGCTTGGATTTCAAGGCCAGAGTCTTGTACTTCTTCTTGGGCTGATCTTCTTCAAGCTCAATTTCATGTGATATGAGAGAGTTTATTAGTTCTACTAGCTTATGAGTACTCAAATCCTTTGCTTGAATGGAAGTGACCTTAGGTCTCCACTTGCTTGTCAGACTCCTAAGGATTTTCTTCACATGATCAATAGTAATATAACTCTTCTCAAGTACCTATAATCCTAAGACCAGAATATGGAAAACATTGTTTCAATGTCTTCATCTTCTTCCATCTTGAACAGCTCATACTCGTTGTTATCTTCTTGTTGGAGCACTTGTCAAACTCCTTGGAATTAATTGTATTTATCATGAATGTATTGGACCTATGATGCATCTTGTACATCTTCTTTTAATCAACGTCCTTCTCTTTCCTTAGAATTTCAATAACTTCAGTATTCTTTGGAGCAATATTACCATCATCCACCAAGTCCCAAAGTTCAGGATCTTGTGAAATAAAGAAACTTCTCATCCTGTCCTTCCATTGAGGTGATCTATTGATGTTTCCTCAAACAACTTCTTCACTAAATCCATACATGTTGAACCATTGGATCTTTCCTCAAACATGTTAAGTGCTCAACCTTAAGACCGAGCTCTGATGCCAAGTAAAGGTGAAAACACGAGAAAGGGGAAGGGGTTAAATTGTGTTTGACAAAGTTGATAACGTTTTACTAATTTGATGAAGGCTGGTTGATTTTTAAGATTTACTTAGATAATAAGCAACCGGGTTTAGAGGTAGCAAACAATGAAAGCATAAATAACTTGACACATAGATTATTCTGGTTCACCACTAAATTGGCTACATCCAGTCCACTCATTCAGTAGGCTTTAATCCACTAATTCTAATTCCTTGAATTACAAAACACCTGACATTCCAATCCAGTCTTCCCAAACAACATGAACACCCCATATTTTTTAGGAACTAACCCCTCAACCCTACAGGAAAAGTCTTATCCTAACAAGCTTAGATTGAAGAAGAACTAAACCATTATCAGGTTGGATACAAAATATTGGAACTTCAAGTGTTTGCTTCTAACAAAACTGATAATAATAATAACACTCACGTTCTAAGAAAAAACACTTTGAAAATATTTTTGACTTGAACAAGTGTTTCTCTCTTTGAACTCTAAGATGACTTTGAAATTTTCAACTTATGAGTTCTTCTTTTCTTTTCGACGATCTTCTTCTTCAGCCATGAGTATCAATTTATAGATAAAATTAGGGCTTTAATTTATTCGTTGTTTAATTCTGAATTATATTTTCATACTTAGCTTGCTCAACAACGATCTTATTCAAAAATAGTTTTAAACAAGATCCTTTATAATAATCTATTCTTGAGGCAATTCTTTATTTCTGAATCCAATATCAACAATTCTTGTTGATTGATTTTGGTCGTATTTTGTTCAGATTGAGTTCGTAAAGTATTCAAATTGATTACGTTTATATCTTGTTGTAGATAAACCTTGATCAAATTCTATTCAAATCTTGACCATATCTTCTTTTCAACTTGGTCAAAGATTTTCAATTATAAATTTGAATCAAATCTTATTTTAGATTTTCTTCAATTATAAATCTAAATCAAATCTTATTTTAGATTTTCCTCAATTATAAATTTGAATCAAATCATATTTTAGATTTTCCTCAATTATAAATCTGAATCAAATCTTATTTTAGATTTTCTTCAATTATGAATCTGAATAAAATCTTATTTTGGATTTTCTTCAATTATAAATCTGAATAAAATCTTATTTTAGATTTTATTTTGAATATAAGATATGATTCTATTTTAGATATAATGAGTTAATTAAGATTCTATTATTAATATAGCATGAAGTGCTAATTGCTTCTCCCCAAAAAAGTTTTTCAATATCCACCTCATTGAGCATGGTTGTGACCATTTCTTGAAGGGACCTATTCTTTATTTCTACAACTCCATTTTATTGTGGTGTTCTAGGAGAGGAGAAATGGCGATAGATTTCATTCCCATCCCAACAACATTCAAAGAACTTGTTTTTGAAAACTAATCATGTATATAGTTAAATAGGGTAGTCCATTTCAATGAAAATATAAATAAATAAAGGTTCACAAAGAGGTGTATAGCATTGATCAATAAGTGGATCTAAGTGTATAACAAAGACTTCTTAGGATAAAGATTACACTCTCAAAGTTTTAGTCAAACAATAGTTAATGTCGTCTTACTTAAAGTTATTGGCAATACAATAAATTATGTATACACCAACCCGAAGTTTTCTTTATATACTTTAAGAGTTAATAATAACTTAGTAGAGAATAATTATTGTGCGGACACAAGAATTTAAACTCACACATAAAAGAAAAAAAGTAGAAAAGTAATAATTAAATAATGTATAGTTTTCAAATAATTAAAAGAAATATAATTGTGTATGTGTGTGACCAAATAATGTCTCTAAATTTTTGTGTATACACAACAATTACTTCTTAGTAGAACGACTTGTCATAATGACTCAAAAAATTAAAAAATTTAAGTATGTAAAGATGGAGAAATTTTAGTATAGAAAATGTAACGCCCCAAATTTTTGATCCAAAGATTACTTAAAAATATTTATTTTCTTTTAGAAACAACTATAAGTTTTTTTTTTCTTAAGGGTAGTTCATCATGTAATAATTTGAAGATCCGTCAGAAAATGACTTGATATATTCTTTTTTTTATAAAAGAACATAATGCAATTTACGAAAATATTATTTACTCATTTATTTGCAAAATTAATATTTGAGTTGTTAGATCGATATTCATTTATGCTCAAAAATAAAATAAATTCTCTTTAAGTGAAATTGAAAAGAAGCAAGGTTGACTAAAATTAATGACATTCAATTATTTACTAGCAAATGAAATCTCACTTACATATTTCTATTAAAATTTAATGATGAAAAGTAAATAAGTTTACAATGTACCACACAAATTTTAATAATACAAAATATTATATTAAAGTAAAAGTCCTATTTTCCCATGTGCATGCACCAATCAAACACCATTCATACAACTCTTTGAGATCATTAGTATCTAAATGTTGGTGTAAAGGGTCAATTCATCCCACAACAAAAATTAAACCAAATAATAGATTATCAACCATAAAATATGAATATAAAATATTTCTATAATAAAATTTTAAAAAATTAATTCTTTAATAGTTCTCAAAAATGTATAAAAAAATCATAAAATGTATCTAAATAAATCAAGTAGCAACCGTAGAGCAAATAACTAGATCCAAATTAAAATAACAACAAAATGTATGCAAGTTATGCATACTCCTAAACATATATGATCCAGATATAACCAACCACACAGAAGTCACCCATACCAACGGGGAAAAAATTAAACCAGTCACAAAGGCGTCCACAAGGATGCATATGATATGTCATGAAATGATAGTGATGCTTAAAAGGTAGATGTCACCACCCACTTAGAAAATCACACAAATCACAAGACACTTAGGAAACCACAAAGATAACAATATTTAAAATACAAATCACCATCCACTTAGGCAACCACAAATATAACAATATTTAAAATACAAATCACCAGCCACTTAAGCAACCACAAAGATAACAATATTTAAAACACAAATCTCCAGCCACTTAGGCAACCACAAAGATAACAATATTTAAAACACAAATCACCAGCCACTTAGGTAACCACAAATATTACAATATTTAAAAAAAAACAAATCACCAGCCCCTTAGCCAACCACAAAGACAAAATATTTCAGATTAAATTTTTTAATCACATAAGACATCAAATTTATATTTTTATGGACGTTCATAGTTAGAGCTCAATAACTTCAACACATCAAATATGCACGTGAACAAATATCTAAAAATCACCACTTTCATTTTAATAATTCATAAGAAACGAAGTCATATATAAAGAGAAAACAAGTCAATAAACAAATCACAGTGAACAAACACAGTGAATCCTCAATATATCTCAAATAGAAATCATTCGTCAAACAATATATCTCAAATAAGAAAATTTATTATAAAAAAGATAAAAGGGGTAGCATACTTGAGAAACCAAAATTTATATTTTTCTATGACTAAAGATCTGAACTAACTGGTAATCTTCAATCTTGCATTGCATAGCAGCCACTATATATCAATCCTTAAACATCTTATTGACAAACATATGACAAATCAAAGAGAACCAACCTCAGGCGCATAACATCAAACACTTAATACTCACTCTTTCACCTAACCAAACTCTGATTCTCAAAATGATGCCAGTTTTCAAAACCCCATTCAACGGTTACTCCATCAAGTTTAATTCATTCTACAAAAACCGCAGAGCCGTCGCCACCACTCAACCTCATTTGTTGTGACTCTTTCCTCTCCGGTTCATGGGATGACACCGTCAAATGATGAACTCTCGATCGTCCCATTTCCGTTCGCACCTTCAAAGAACACGTTTACTATGTCTATCCCTCCGTTTGGAACCCTCGCCACGCCGATGTGTTCGCTTCCTCTTCCGGTGATTGCACTATCCACAAATCAAGTGCAGCTTCGTGATCTCCACTGCTCATACTACCGCATGCAAGCTCACTGCAATTTTCTAATCGACATGGCTAAGGTTCTATTGCTCGATTAGGGTTTGATTGGGATTAGCTTTGGATTATATGATAGGAGTGAAACAATGGTAGAAGTAGAAGATATTTTAATTTGGGTAAAAATGAAAAGCATACAGATTTTGATTTGGGGGAAATGAGAAGTTAAATGAAAAAGAAACAAGGGTAAGGTGAATTTGTTTTCTTAAGTCCTTTACCTATGGTTAGCGATAGTAGATATATGTCATTTTCTTTTCACCTATGGTTAGCGACAGTAGGTATATGTCATTTTCTTTTCAGTGATAATTAGTGACTCTCAATGTGTAGCTAAAAGTAATTATAGTGAAAACATTGAAAGATGAACATCACAACACATCATTTGTTTTAGTGATTAGATATCTTAGTAAATTAATTAATTAGTTATATTGACTGTTGACACCTAATTTTATCCGAGTTTTATTTATTTTTTATATTTTATTAAAAAATGAAATAATAATAATAATAATAATAATAATAATAATAAATAAAATAAAGGAAACTGAAAAGAAATAAATTGATAGTCATTAAAATCGATGCAATGATGATCAAAATAAATGAAAAAAAAAACGAAAAAGAAATTGATTGATGGTCATAAAAATCAGAATAATGGTGATCAATTGAATAGAAAAGAAAACCGAAGAAATGAATCAATGGCAATAAGAATCGGTATAATTGTGGCCAATTAAAAGAAAAGAAACCGAAAAATAGATTAATAGTAATCAATTGACAATTATTCTTTTGTCTTTTGAAATCTACACCAAAAAGTCTATAAATAGTCTACCTTAAGAGGAAATAAGGGAGGGAACACAATTGGAAACACAAATTGAGATCACAAAAAAAAATAGAGAGATTAGTTAGCAAAAGAGAATGAGAGAATCTGATCTTGAAGTAATCAGTATAATAAGGTACCATTTTCTTATTATTTTCTCTAGTCTGCTTATTAGTTTTTTTTTTCTTCTTT
>JBBPBR010000001.1:31112314-31131214 GCA_037974775.1 Cicer pinnatifidum | reverse complement strand
AACAAGAAAATTAAATAAAAAAATATGATGTAATTTTGCTTATATTTTATTGTAGAAATAATATATATTAAGAAATAAGAAGAATTTATAGTGTAAATAATAATATATTAAATTTAAGTATGTCTATACTAAATTGTCCTTTTATAGTTTTTTAGCCAAATAAATTTATAACATTTTATTAACAATTGTGTTATGGGAACACAGACGTGGACCCAAATACAGTATATATATATATATATATATAGTGTATTGTTTACTCTTTTTTGTTTTGAAAAAAAATATCTGTACAAAAAAAAACTTTGTAATACTATAGTTACAAAATCTAAAGTGATTATTGTTAGAACTAAGTTGGTTTTCCACATATAGTTTTGAGGTTAACAAAAGTATTTTATGAGAATAATAAATTTAGATTAATGGTTTCATTAAGTATGAAAAAATTGAAAGAAGAGTTCATATCAAGGTATAATTAACTCTAAAGAAATTGTTCAAATCATAATTTTTAAAGTTTACAATTTGTTGGTCAACCTCTGATATGCAACCTCTAATGTTTTACTGACTCTAAAGTTTCAACAAGGTGATTTGTCCAATGCTACTAATTGTAAGGCATGTCATTTTGCCTCTAACTATCATTATTTAAGAAACACAACATCTCACTCACACAAGAAAATCAAAGCCTTTGATGGAAAGTCAACGACTGAAATTGAATGAATTAAGTATGAAAAGAAGACTTAGTCACAAAAAAAACTTGTGAAGATCCAAGAACAACCCGAATCCATTCCAACTTAAATCAAGCAAGAGTAAGAAAAAAAATTCTTGTTTTTGAAGGAAATCTAAAATAAGATTTTATTCATATTTATAATCAAAGAAAATCTTTGACTAAGCTATGATCAAGAACTTATCAACAAGACGATATGAATTATTTATCAGAAATTTTGACCAAGAATCCAATCCCCCTTAGCAACAAGAAGATTTTAAATACATTAGCAAAAAGAATTCAACTTAGTCAAACACAATTCAATCCCCCTTCTCGTGTTTGCACCTTCAATTAATGTCTTATATTTTAGTGGTTATTGAGATATATGTTAAATAAGTGATTAATGTTTTTATTTAAGTGGTTAATGGTATAAACTTGTTTATGAGTCACAAAAAGATGTCTCAATAATAAAAATAAATTAGAAAATATAATTGAATTTTTTTATAAAAAAGTTTGTTAAAAAAAAAATATTGTTCATTGTATAAATACGGTGAAGAGTACATATTCTCCACATCAATGTGACTAATTAGCATTTTATTTGTAGTGATTGTTCACTATTGCTTCACCTATATTCCCCACATCAATTTTCAACAAATTCTCCCATACGCGAGATCCACCATTTTGTCTTATATCAAGTAGACGAGTGCATAATTTTTTAGAGTGTCCTAACACCACATAGAAAACAAAAGAGGACAAATCTCTCATCTATGAATTGCACTATTGCCTAATCTCCTCATGGGTTGCGTACTTTCCACTCCTTCTTCACGGGCTCCCCACCATTGATACTAATTATGATTTTTATGAATGAACAACATATTCCATCTTAGTTCTTCTCATCATAGACTTGGAGTCGTTCTATGTAGTTTACAATGCTTTGTCCCTCAACTTCGAATTTGAAACCAAGCAGAAGGTTGAAGACATGCAATCCTATATCCATCATGTTCAACAAATGAGGTTATTCGGATGAAGTGGTTCATTGTTGAGCTTGGTATAGTTCCTAGCATTGTCGACCCCATTGATCTCTATTGTGATAACAATGGTACCATTGCACAAGCTATAAGGCCTAGATCTCACCATCGGTCCAAATACATACTAAGACGTTATCATCTCATTAAAGAGATAATTGATAGATGAGATGCTAAATATGAAGAGTGTCTACACTTGACAATGTCATTGACTCACTCACAAAACCTTTTACTCAATAGAAGCATGATGGTCATACTAGGTCTATGGGTATTAGGTATATTTTTGATTGGTTCTAGTGCTAGTGGGAGATTGTTGGTATAAACCCTATATGGCAATGTTTTAATTTTGAATTTAGAACTTGTATCATGTTGCTTATTTTAATATAAGACATTTCAATTATTATGTTTTTTTTTTAATATAATAAAATCCTTGAGTGAAATTCTTTTTGGTAAGACATCAAGTGGTTGACTCGATTGTGAAATGCAATATAACTTCATTCTCAAACATCTCTAGTCGAGTATTATTATAGAAGTTGATAATAATAAAATTGACTATTATATAGGTCGAATGAAAACCATATCTCACACGTTATGGATATGAGATATCAAGTCACAATATATGTATATATTAGGATGAATATATACTGGATTGAAACACCATGAGAATACTACATTATGTAAATGTAATAAGTTATTCTCAATGTGGTAATGGTGTATGCCACCCTTAGATCTGAAACCACTATGGTCCCTAGATGGGGAGTTGAATATTTGATTGTCGTCAAAAGTTGTTTATAATAGGCTAATTATAAATTCGATTAATTGGATATTCAATGAGCCGGCTTAAGGACACGAGTAACCTTGATGGTATTTGCCTCTCCCACATAACATAAGTAATGTATGTGGGCCCTTTAATAGAGTATGATTTTTAAATGCACGGTTATGTTGAGATAAGTCAATATGGGATATTGACTCTTGTAAAGTATACTCAAGTATCACGGAATGAGATATCGAATTATACAAGGGTGACACATTCTATGTTTTGATTTCAATTTAGATATGAGGGGAAAATGGAGATTATACAGAAATGTTATGGCAAATCATAAAACATTCTTGTTACTTGGATGGTAGTGTTTTTTTTCTAGATACTGCTTGTTGTTTATAATATTAAATAGATGATTTGTTGAATAAAGTTGGTTTGATACTTAGAGTTTGATGTAAACAAAAGTATTTATGATAACAATATATTTGACTTCATAGAGTATGAAAGAAAATTCGTGTTTTTGAAGACAATCTAAAATAAAATTTGATTTAGATTTATATTTGAAGTAAATCTTTGACAAAGATGAAAAAAAGATGTGGTCAATATTTGAAGAACATATGATCAACATCTTATAAACAATAAGATATGAGTTATGTACAAGAAGATTTTATCAAGATTTATTTTCGAGAAGATGTGAATTATTTACAAGAATATTTGATCAAGATTTATCATAAGAATATATGAATTATTTACAAGAAGATTTGATTAAGATTTATCTACGAGAAGATATGGATTATTTATAAGAAGATATGATCAAGAATTATTTACAAGAAGAAACACTCACAATAAGATACAATTTATAATTAAACAAGGACTAAATTGAAGCCCTAACTTTATCTATAAATAAATACTCAACGTTGAAGAAGAAGAAGAAGAAGATCAATGAAAAAAATCAGAAAAGAGTAGAAGATGTCAAGCTTAAAATTCCAAATTGATCTTAGAGTTCAAAGAGAGAAACACTTGTTCGAATGAGAAATATTTACTAAATATTTTTCTTATAGTGTGATATTCATTGCTATAATCAGCTTGTTAGAAGTAACTACTCAAGTTCCAAACGTTTGTATTCAAACTCAATAGCGGTGTTAGTGTGCCTTCAATTATTTATAGTTATTAGATTGTGTGGAGAAGCCTTGGCTGGTAGAGTCAAGGTGTGTGTGTTTCTCGAAAGTCTATGATTGTAAGGTAGTTTGAGAAGACAAGCTTGGAGGGTCGTGTGCTTTGTAATTCAAGTTATTGAATTAGTGAATTAAATCTTTCTGAGTGAATGGAAATGATGAAGCCAAGTTAGTGGTCAACCAGGATAAATTATTTGTGTGACTTTATTCATGGACTCCTTAGCTTTGTTATTGCGTCTACTCCATGTAAATCATGAAGTCTGAACCAGTTTAATCAAATAATGAAAAAGTTATCAACTTAGTCAAACACAATTCAACCCCCGTTCTCGTGTTTGCACCTTCAATTGGTACAGACCACATCCGTTTAATGGAGAACATTTTAAGTACTGGAAGGACAAGCTGAGAAATTTATTTATTTCTCAAGATCCTGAACATTGGGACTTTGTGGAAGATGGTTGTCCTACTACAAAGAATACTGATGAATGTTTATCATAAAAATATTTACAAGATGCATCATAAGTCTAGAACATTCATGATAAATGCAATCACTTTGAATGAGTTTGACAAGTGCACTAACAAGGAGACAACAAAGAGTAGTTATGATAGTCAGGTTATGACTTATGAAGGAATGAACAAGTTCAAGAAGCAAAGGCCAAGCTCCTAGTAAAAAAGTATGAGTTGTTTAAAATGGAAGAAGATGAAGACATTGAAACCATGTTTTCCAAATTGATTTGATTATTGTTATAAATGACTTCTTAAACAAGAATCATAAATTGTCTTTAAAACAAAAAAACACTTAGGAAAGAAAATGCAAACCTAAATGAAGAAATTAATGTTTTAAAGAATCAAAGTATTGAAGTTAAAATAGAAAATGCAACTCTGAAAATTGATATTGTTGAACTTAAGGGTGAAAATCTAACTCTAAGAAGTAATCATACAATTGAAAATACCACATGTAATTATGATGAGCATGAAGAAGTATTTCAAGATTTTCTTGCTAATGGTATGAAAAGAACCAAATTTGTTTCTATGATTTATGGAGTTAGTAAAAATTGTAAAAGGGGTCTACGATTTGAATAAACTATAACATAACGTAAACTTAGTCCTTCTGATATCTTGTGTATTGCTTTATCTAAGAAAGGTCACTGTAAACTATCTTTTCCCATGTTAAATACAAGGAAATACAAGAAACCTTTCAAGACTAACAAACCAAGACCCAACTGAATTTGAGTACCAGTGAACAACCTTGTCTATGTTACAGATGTCCTCAACAATCAAGTTAAAACATCAATCGCGGTACCCGGAAAATGGATGCTCACGACATATGACGGGAGAAAAATCTATATTCCAAGAACTAACACTACAAGAAAACATGAATTTTGTGAAGGCCAAAAGCCCTCACAAAGGGGAAAAAACAGCCACAAAGGTGGATTTTGTGAGGGCTTTTGGCAGCCACAAAGAAGCTGGTCACAAAATTTTGTGAAGGCTTTTGCGGCCACAAAGTGCCTGAAACAGGTTAACATTTGTGAGAGCTTTTGCAGCCACAAAAGACAGACATTTGTGAGGGTTTTTGCAGCCACAAAAGTCTGCCTTTGTGAGGGCATAGGCCGCCACAAAGGACAGGCTGAATTTGCTGACTGGACCTTTGTGAGGGCTTTTGGCCGCCACAAATGCCAACGTAATTAAAAATTAATATATTTTGTGAGGACTTAGGCCGCCACAAAATAATTCGTATTTAATAAATTAATTTTTAAATTCAAAATTAATAATTTATTATAATATTATATATAATAAATTAATATAATTATAATATTAAAATTTAAATTATAATTAAATTAAAATTTAATTTAAATTTAAAATATAATGTAATTATAAATAAAATGTAATATATAATAAACTAATCTTAATATAATTAAAAATTTAAAATAAAATATTTAAATTAAAAATAAAGATTAATAATTACATTAAAGATTAATTTAAATAATAAAATATTTAAATTAATAAAAAAATATTTAAATTATTAATAATAAAATATTTAAATATTTAAATATTTAAATTAATAATTATAATTATATTTAAATGAAGCTTAAGAGTAATTTTGTGTAGAGAGAAGGAGGAGAGAATAGTTAGAATGAGGTTTTAGAGAGAAGTTAGATGTGAAAAAATGAAGTAGGAGGGGGAGAAATATATATAGTGTTGCTTGAGCATTTGTGGCGGCCTTTGCAGCCACAAATTCCACGTGCTCATTCCTTTGTGGCGGCCTTTGCAGCCACAAATGCCACTGGTCACGTCACTCCTTTGTGACAGATTTGGCCCTCACAAATGCATTTTTTGTGGCTGTAAAAGCCCTCACAAACTCCTTAAATATTTAACTGGATTTTGTGGCTGCCTAAGCCCTCACAAAATCACAATGTTGTGATTTTGTGAGGGCTTAGGCAGCCACAAAATCCAGTTAAATATTTAAAAATTTGTGAGGGTTTTTTCAGTCACAAATAAAAACCAATTTCAATTTTGGCCTTTGTGAGGGCTTTTTCGGTCACTAATTTGTGAGGGTTTTATTCGGCCACAAAATATTTATAAAGTTGACCACAAATTTAAGTTTTTCTTGTAGTGTAACATTGAGCAAATGAGGCACAATGACTTTTGAAGGAAAACAAAAAGGTCAGATCATTGGTCAAGGTATAGCTGGCAATGGTACTTAACGTTCTATTAAAGATGTATTGTTTGTTAAAGGTTTTAAGAATAATTTATTAAGTATTAGTCAATTGAGTGATAGTAATTATGATATGATATTTAAAAAAAAAATATGCAAAAAAATTAGTCAGAATGATGGATTTGTACTCTTTACATGTCAAAGGAAAAACAACATTTATAAGATAAATTTGTTTAGTCTAGAGAAATAAGAGGTTAAATGTCTTAAGTCATAAATGAAGAGAAACTATTTTGGAACAAAAGATTAGGTCATGCAAACCTTAGATTAATTTCAAAACTGAATAAACTTCAACTAGTTAGAGGTCTACCTAAGCTTAGTTACAAAACTGAAACTATGTGTGAAGCTTGTCAAAAGGGAAAACAAACAAAGAATTCCTTTACCCCTTAGAACCTAGTCTCTACCTCAAAACCCCTTGATTTCTTACATACAGATCTCTTTTGGCCAGTGAAAACAACCTCTCTAAATGGAAAGAAATGTTTTTGTTATAGTAAATGATTACACTAGGTGGATATGGGTAAAATTCTTTAGAAGTAAGGATGAATTCCACAAAGTGTTTATCACATTATGCAAACAAGTAATGAACGAAAATGGTCTTAAGATTGTAACAATTAGAAGTGATCATGGAGGAGAACTTGAAAACAAGTTCTTTGAAAGATTTTGTGGATAGAACGGAATCTCTCACAAGTTCTCCTCTCCTAGAACACCCCAACAAAATAGAGTTATAGAAATAAATAATAGATCACTCCAAGAAAGGGTCAGACCATGTTAAATAAAATAAATGTTGTAAAACACTTTTGTGTGGAAGCCATTAACACTGCATATTACATTCAAAATAACATCTTAATTAGGTCTATATTGAATAAAACACCATATGAATTCTGGAAAGGTAAAAAGCATGACATATATTACTTTAAACAATTTGGTTGTACTTGTTATATGTTGAACATTAAAGATAACATTGGTAAATTTTATTCTAGATCTCAAAAGTGTACCTTCTTTGAAAACTATGAAAGATCTAAGGCCTATAGTGTGTTTAATAGGGACACTCTGATTATGGAAGAATCTATATGTAAGACCCTTAGATTTTAAATTCTAATTTATGCAAATTTTAGTGTGTTTTGTGTTGAATTGTTGAGGCATTTAGCCAATTTTATTTAATTTTGTGAATTAAATATCAAAAATATATTTTATTAGAATTAATAATATGTTTAATATTTATATATATTTTAATATATATTTTGAGACCCGATTAATATTATTTGTCAAAGAATAATTTAATTATGTTACGAAGAATTTAATACTGAGCATATTTTTTAAAAGAATGTCACTTGTTGCTAAAAAAATTTATTTGTCAATTGAGTTGCGACGATAGTAGATATTTTTTTGAAAAAGTAATTTGAGAAGTGATGTGTAATGATGTTTTTAAAAATATCTATAAAGTTAGATATTTGTTTTTGTTAGTTTTAATTTCAATATATATATATATATATATATATATATATATATATAATATTAGTATAAATTAATATGTATATATATAGAACCAAGAGAAAGGAAAAAGGATCCCAGTTTCTCTCGCCTGTTCCTTTTCTTTCTTCCCTGTTTTAAGAAAACAAAACACCAAGTGTTAGTATTTTTCAAAAAAAACTCAAAAACAAACCTACACATTTCTTTTAGATCTAAGCTTCCATTCGAGAAGTGACAGAAGGGAAAGTTGCTCATTGCCACGCTACGGTGCTAGTGAGCTAGTTTTCGAAGCGACGATTCAAGCGAAAATTTTATCGTAATTAATCACGGCGTCGTAATCGGTTGTTAAAACTACAACGGAGGTAAGGACTCCTTCCAAACTTTTAGTTTGCATTTAGGATATTATTTGTGATTTTGTGGAAAATAAATTTGATGTATTTGAGGTGTGATTTAGTGAAAAATGAATTTAATTAGTTTATGTGTGAATTAGTTGAAATTGAATTTAGTTTGTTTTGAGGTGTGTTGTGTAGTGATTAATGTTGGGTATGAATTGTATGTTCATAATTAATATTATAACTTTTTTTTTTCTAATGTGGTTTATGTGTAGTGATTAAATTTGATGTGTCATGAGTTACATAATGAGTTATTTTCAAATAAATGAGTTTGAACTGAAGTTGAAATTTTACGAAAAATTTAGAGTTGTTAAAGTTATGAAAAAGTTTAAATTTTAACCAAGTTAAAGAGTTTGAGCAAAAAGATAGATTGAAATTAACAATGGTTAGAGTTTAAAATGTTACTTTTTTAATTACTCTTGAACTGGGTTTAAAAAGAAAAAAAAAAGTTTAGAGTATTTTATTAACTCAAAAATTTTGGTGCTTTAATAGTCGAGTATGTGTATGTGAAATTTGGAGCTTTAATAGTAAAAATTTTTGGTGCTTTAATAGATTATTTGGTTTTAAAAGTTTGGTGTGTGAGAAAGATTTAATTCTGAGAATTTTCTTGTGTTTGGATTAGTTTTATTGTGAACAAATTGTTATAAATATTCATGTTTATGTAGTTAGCTCCTTGAGTCTCGAGAAAGAATCGAGACCGTTAGCACCGATTTAGCGGTGGGGAGAACTTTGATATATTAATGTTGTTGTGGTGATTTATGGTTGAAAATTTTGGAGATTGAATATGGGTGATTAATGTTTGAAAATTATAGTGACTCATGTTTGGTGAAATTGATGTGTTCATAATTAATATTATAAATGTTTGAGAAAAAATTTATGTGTGGATTGGTGGAAAACGAATTTAATTCATTTTATGTGTGGATTGGTGGAAAATGAATTTAATTCAATTTATGTTTATGTGTGTTTGTGGAAATGGAAATTTGTGTGAATATATATGTTTGAGCATGCTCTGTGTTGTATATGAAAACTCATTACCGTTAAATGAGTATTAAAAATAGAGAATCTTTTAATAGCTACATTTACTTAATGATTGTGGTGAAAAGAGTTAGAGTATGCTCATGCATTTCATAGTACATGGTGACCGCGATGGGGCCATGGTGATAGTGGTGACCATGATGGGCCACGGGATGATGCCATGTGAATTGTTGGTTCATCTTATCCTTGCAGGGATTGTCGCGTCGTGTAGATCTGTGACAGATTGCACTCTAGAATGTGTTGATCTGTGAGCTATTGCACTCTAGAAAATTGTGTTGGTCTGTGAGCGACTGCACTCTTGTATGTCGTGCTGGTCTGTGAGCGACTGCATGCTAGTAAATCGTGTTGATCTGTGAGAGATTGCACCTTGGTAATTAGTACTGATCTGTGAGAGACTATACAATTATGATTTACGCCCTTCGAGGAGGGTTTTGGTTGGAATTCCAGAATCATGCATTTTGGCATATACACATTGCATTAGAGTGCTTGGCACGCGAGTCATGTTATTATACTATGATGATTGTATATACATATTTGGTTGTTGTTGTGATTTGCTGTAATTGCTTTGAGGAGTGAAGTTGGGTTGATAAGTTTTGACGTAATTATGTGTTCATAATTGATGTTATGAATATTCGATGTGTGATTGAGGTGTGAATTTGTGGAGATTAATTTGGTGTTAATTATGTGTTCATAATTGATAATATTAATGTTTGAAGTGTTGATTGATTCAGAGCCATTTTAGAATTGGAAATCTGCATTTTCTCAATTGTATTCGGCTATGACAGTGCAGTTTGTCAAAACTTCATTTTTCAACATTGTTTATGCATTTTTGGACATATGAAAACCCTTTCGTGGAGTATGCTAAGACGAAAGGTTCTTTTGAGCATTTGAAAATATAAGAATTTTGCTAAGTGTTATTTGTTAATTTCGGTTGTTTATGCATTTTTGGACATATGAAAACCCTTTCGAGGAGTATGCTAAGACGAAAGGTTCTTTTGAGCATTTGAAAATATAAGAATTTTGCTAAGTGTTATTTGTTAATTTCGGTTGGTTACCCTTTACAATTATTGTGGAAATTTGGGCTTTGCCCTTAGATGATACTCGCCAACTACTTGGCAATATGACCCCACCTCAAGCAGGGCTACTTATACGGGGAGGGTAGTGAGGACTAGTAGGAAAGTTGGGGCAGTATTTCTTGTGGAACTCACTAGCGAGAAGATCGATTATCCAGTACCTTCCAAATTAGTGCTTGGATGAGTGGAGCTTGGGAAGATGCAAAAGATTCCTCAGTTAGAGTGGAGGCGAAGGCCATTTTGGGATTTGAGGATATAGTGGTTGGACCCGGGACTGGCGAAAAGGATAAGGGGTTGATGCTAGTGGAGCGAGAGATTGTAGGACCATCTAGGTGGGCTGAGTCAGAGCTTCCTCTTCCGGTGAATGATCACTTACCGACCATCACTGAATTATTGAATTGTTTTGAGATTCCAGTGCCGCCGAAGCCGCCTATCTTGTGGGTGGATCTGACTTCTGAGGAGATTGATCCTTCTATAGATGATGAGGAATAGGTTACCTCGAAGATGGATATTGCGTCAGACGGGATTTGTGGAGTGTGTGGAGGTGACCAATGTTATTGTAGTTCCTAGAGTATGATCAGATTAGTTTTGTTGTATAGGGACTTGATGTCTTTCTTTGGTGGCTGTACTTATTTTATTTTGGGATGACTGTAACTATACTTATACGGTCAGATGACTTCTGTTTTGGTGGGTCCATGTTCCATTTTTTTGATGTGACCATGGGGGGATTAGTATTTCTTGGAGCAGTACTTGTACAGGTGTCTGCTGAGAATACCCTAGGGGTATGAGCGATGCTTGATAGGTCTCATAGCCCCGACGTATTTTATATTTGAATATTTTGGTTTATCGCATCAAAACTATTTCAGTTTGTTAGAATTATGATGTAATTAATTATGACAATTGTCGTTGTGCTACGCTTTGGTATTTTATTAGTTGATTTTTTTAAAAAAAATAAACTCACGATGTTAAAAATCGGGGTGTTACATTATACATGTTAAATTTGATGACAGACAACTTGACCTTGAAAATTCAAAGCAAAATGATGATAGTGCAAGTTTACTGGAACCAGAGGAAGCAGATGGAGACAAACCAGAAGAACTTGAAAAATCGGAGGATACAAGCAAATCAAAAGAAGATGACAATCTTTATAGGATGAATTAGATCAAGTTAGAAACAATCACACTTAGTTAGAAGGAAGGTATATATGAAAGTACAAGTCGTATCATTCTGAAACTATAATAATTGGAAATGCAGGTGATCCTTTAAGGTCCCGATCATTACTAAAAGATACCCCTTTGTTTGG
This sequence comes from Cicer pinnatifidum, assembly GCA_037974775.1. Lineage (NCBI taxonomy): Eukaryota > Viridiplantae > Streptophyta > Magnoliopsida > Fabales > Fabaceae > Cicer > Cicer pinnatifidum. Next base: position 31,119,577 of record JBBPBR010000001.1, on the reverse strand, counting down.
CTTACTCTCATCAATTAAGTCTACCTCTATGGATTAAGCATTGGGAGATGATGGAAGATTTCCTCTAATGCAAGAAAAGTTAAATGGATTTAAGAGGAATCATGTTTGGGATGTAGTACCAATACCAAATAAGAACATTATTGGAACCAAGTGGGTTTTCAGAAACAAGCTAAATGAAAAAGGTGAAGTTGTCAGAAATAAGGCAAAACTTGTCGCACTAGGCTACTATCAACAAGAAGGCATTGATTAACTGAGACATTTGCTCGAGTGGCTAGGTTAGAAGTTATTTGTATCCTACTTTCTAATGCAACAAATATTAATATTACATTAATTTAAATGGATGTTAAAAGTTATTTTTATCGATAAATAGATATTTAAGTCTGAAGAAGAACATCATCGAAAAATTAGAAAAGAGTAGAAAAATTCGAGCTCAAAATTCTAAATTTATCTAAGAGAGAAATACTTGTTCGAATGAGAAATATTTACTAAGTATTTTTATAAGAGTGTAGTAGTCATCATTTTAATCAGCTTGCTAAAAGCAACTACTCAAATTCCAAACCCTTGTATTCAAACCCGATAGTGGTGTCAGTGTTCCTTCAACAATCTGGAGTTGTTAGATTGTATGGAGAAGACTTGGCTGAAAGTGTCAAGGTGTGTGTGTTCCTCAAAAGTCTAGGTTGTCAGGCTGCTTGAGAAGTCTCTCTTAGAGGGTCAGGTGCTTTGCAGTTCAAGTTGGTTAATTAGTGGATAAAATCTTCCGAGTTATAAACTTAATCAAACACAATTCAACTCCCTTTCTCGTGTTTGCATCTTTAGATTTAATATTATTACCATCTTTACGAGAACCTACAGTGTCATACGCACGAGAACAAATTAATGAGGGGTTAAAAGCGTAAATAAGTAAAACTAATTAATTCAATGATGTGATCTTATGATGCACTGCCACTAATTAAAGTGAAAAAAGAAAATCCATAAACTAGCATTGAAATTGAAACTTCTCCATTGGAGGTTTGTTCGTGTGGACTACGTAGAGACGCTGTCAATAAAGCAACGTTTGTAATTATGGTCGTCATCAGAGTTTATCATGCTACAAGAGATAATCTTATAACTCTTATTCATGAGCATTCATAAGGATCCATGGAAGAAAAATTTATTTTTAATCCGCCATATTTATCTGTTTTAATCGCAATTTTCATTCAGTGGTATCATAGCCACTTACGAAACCATGATTTGATTTTATGTGATTATGTGTGCTTACGATTATGAATAGTAGAACATACATATGTTTTATGTGTTATGTAAAGATTATAAAATAAAAAAACTAATTTTCTTACCCATATATGTGATATATATTACTTCATATGATTAGTATATCAAGTGTTTATAATGTTATGTTTTCTGTATCAAGTGTTGATACTGATTTGAATCCATGTGTTCTTTTGAATAAACAAATCAATATGATCCAATATATTGCATTTAACATCCTCAAAATTTACTATTTAAAAATAACTAAAACATATTAATATTATTCAATATTAAATTACGTGTGATAATTATTTGCCTTATTTGACTTAGTGTAGTTGATAAAGTTATTAACAAGAATTATTAAATCAATAGAGAGTTTAAATATATATATATATATATATATATATATATATATATATATATATATATATATATATATATATATATATATATATATATATATATATAAAAGTAAATATATAGCATATGTAGATGTGTTTTCTAGTGCAAGAAGAAATTGGGCTAAGGGTTTGAGGCTTGGTGTGATCCAACCCACTTGAATGAGTAGAAATTTGGGTTTTGTGTTTGTGACTTGGTTTTTATGATGAAGGTTAACAAAAAAAAAAAGACAAAAAGAGTAACATTTTATCACTCTTATTCTTCATTAAGGCCCAACAATTCCACTTTAAATTTCCTTAAGTCCACAATTTATGTATACTCACTAATAATAAACAAAAAAAGAATACCGAAACACTGGCCACCATCATCTTCATACAAATTATAGTTAGGACGTTGGTTGAATGACATGAAATAAATAGTCGTGATTATATTTTAAAAAGAATAAATGTAGACTAAGGGATTACGATAATAAAACCCCAATTTTTATTGAGATTGAATTGTAATATATGACTTATATGTAGTAAAGTATGAAATTTTATGCTATATGTGATAAAATTGTAGTTTTATGATGGATATGAAATCAAGTTTAAATTTTTACCTTATATGTGATAAAAATTTAACTTTTATTGTGTATATTAGTTGGAGTGTTAATTTTCTTGTTATACATGTTAAAGTGTTAATTTGTATGGCCTATATGATATCAAGTTTCTATTTTTATGTGTATGTGGTGAAAGTCATAATATTTATGATTATTTGTCTATGAATATGTGATACTCATGATATGGATGTGTGTATGTGTTCTTAATGATATGTGAATAAAGTGATTATTTTAAAAGGTAATTTTGAATGCATATGATAGGATTCTCAGTGGACTGTAAGGGAATATATCTATTTGATACTATATTTTCATGTCATTGCATATGCATCTTCGTGGGAGTTGCTTTAGTGGCAGGTTTGTTTGTCCAATTGCTATGGGTGATATTTCTGTGTGGAAGTTGCCTTAGTGGCATGTTTATATCTGAATCACGTAGTTTTAGGAGCATTTATTATGCATATGTTTTGATATACAATTTACCGATTTGCATATTTTTTCTGTTAAATTGGAATTTTTTACGTTTATATGTTTTGTGTTATTCTTCTATATGTCTTACTTTGGTTTGATGTGGATGATGTAAAAAACTGACCCTTACAACAACATTTTAGGTACTAATGAGTTCGAGGAGATTCAAGAGCAGTTAATGAGTATTGACGTGTCGCGAACGTAGGGGTAAACATGGTTTTTTTTTTCACCGATTTTGTAATAATAAAATTGTCCAATATTTCTAAGTTCTTGTAATCCTTTGTCACAAACTTTTAAAATATACTGAAATTCTAGAAATATGAAAGTGGTTCCCTTCGGTTAAGAATAATTTTCTTTACTTTATTTTAAATTTCGAATAAATATTTTCTTAATTGTATTAAATAACATGGTTGTTACTTATTATTTAAAATGAATAAATTTTAAGTATTAAAAAAAAATCGTAAACTTTTCTAAAGAATAAGTATTTTTTTTTTTAAGTAACATTTTGATTAAAAAATTCAGGGAGTTACGTTGCACGCAAGTTGATTTTATTTTCGTAATAGCGGTTGTGCATAAATCGTTATGATAATTTTGAATAAGCAAATCAATATCGTTTACTATGTTATATGCGAGCTAATTTTATACTGCTCACTTAGTCAGAAGATGATGCACTAGGGTTTATGTGGCGGCATTGTAACAATTGTTGATACTAATGAGTAATATTTTCTCTATAACATGAAATTTTCACTGAAATCAGAAGGAAAAAATTCGAATATGCATAGTGTGTTATTTCAAAATATTTTTTTTGAAATTAATGACATTAATCATTGTCTATTGAAAATATTAATAATATTATTATTAATAATAATAATAATAATAATAATAATAATAATAATAATAATAATAATAATAATAATAATAATAATAATAATAATAATAATAATAATAATAATAATGTCTTATTATTGATTTGTATTACTATTTGTTATTGCATAGTGAATGGTTACGGCCTTAGTCCTTTTATTTTAATTTATTTTAGATTGTTAAATATGAACTACGTGTCGTGCCTCTATTTTAAATTTTATTCGTACATTCTTTTATCATCTCACTCTCTTGTATATAAAATAAGTATTTTGTTTATGTGTTGTAATGAAGAAGACAAGGAGACAAATTCAAAGGAGGACAACCTTAGGGCCATAACCATGTCACTTTATTTACTATATTTAAGTATGTTTTGCATGTATGAATATAGTAGGTTAAATAGTTTAATATACGGTGAGATCAAATTTAATTAAAATCCCTTAAGTTGTATATTAAGTTATAAGCTATCCAAAAGTTAGCACTCGTGAAGACTATTATCGAAAATGTGGGTTTGCTAAAGCAAAGTACGTTTTCTATACTAGTAAGATGGGATGACATAAGTTTAATGTCCAACTGCTACCTTTTGGGTCTAATTTAAATAAACAAGGTATAATAGGATTGAAAAGTTTATAAGCAAGAATGTTAGGACTATCCATATGATGTATTAGGGTTATTCTCCCAACCATCTGATAGTTGTATGAGATACAATTGGAAGGAGTTCCTACTTAAATAACTGATTTTTAAGTGATCAACCAAAACTAACTTAAAGCGAAGTGAAATATGGATCTCAGTCCACTAATAAGTCTTCCAATGAAATTTTCCCAATCAAATGTTGAAGGTAATTTGGTTTGAATAAAACAGTGGGAGACTTATTTAATTAAAGACTTAATTAAACATTTTATAACATAACACTTATTTTTGCATAGTTTCAATGTAGATTATCATGACATCAAAGACCTCTAATAACTTGTTGCGATCAATCCTTGAGAAGGATAAGTTGTCGGATCATTTTTTCTAGACTGACACTAAAACTTAAAGGTTGTCCTCAAACAAAAGAAAAAGTTGCATATTCTCAAAGGCCTTAGTCCTGAAGAATAAGCTACTTCTGCATCCAAGGCTGAAAAAGTGCTTATAAGAAGCATCTAGATGACACCTTGGATGTAAGTTGCATCATGATAGATACCATGAATTCTGAGCTTCAGAAGCAATACGAGAACATGGATGCGTTAGATATGACCAAATACTTGAAGACACTATATCAAGGGCAAGCTAGGCATAAGAGATTTGAAGTTTCCAACGCCTTTTTCCAAATCAAACTGAAAATGGGAAGCCACGTAGTTCCTCATGTGGTTCAGATGATTGGTTATGTTGAGAACCTTGAGCAATTAGGTTTTTCCCTTGAGCGAGAGCTTGCGATTGATTTGATCATGCAATCGTTGTCGGAGATCTTCAAGTAGTTTGTCATGAATTTCATTATGAATGTCACGGACAAAGCTCTACTAGAGATGTCAAGCATGTTGAGAATTGCTGAAAAGAACATTAGCAAAGCAAAGGGAAAAATCATTTTGATGGTCAATAACAAAAAGTTCAAGAAGAAATTCAAGAAATCCGCGAACAAGAATAAGTGTGGAGGCAAAGGCAAGGATATTTCCAAGCCTAAACCTATTGTTCTTGCTTTGAAGCCTCGAAATCTTCCACGTGAAGTCTAAACCTATTGTTCTTGCTTTGTCCACGTGAAGTCTTCCAGATTATCTTTTTTTTTTTTGACTTATCATTAATATTCCATTAAATTTTGAACTAAGATTATGTTTAGAGGACAAAAACTAAAAACAAATATAATAGAGAAACTATTTTTGTGATTCAGTTAAAATAGAAAACCGAAACTGAAATTAAGCTTATTATAAATTAAATTTTCTTTTAATGCTAAGAAAAGAAAAATAAATTATTAAAGAAAAAAGAAAAAGAAAATAAATTGTGACAATAAACCAAAGGCAACTCAACCGACACAGCTTGTTGGATCGTAAATATTAAACGAGGTCATAAGTGCGAGATCTGCCAAGATTCTTGGTTTACATTTTTCCCATGTGGGTGTTCATTATTCTAGACTATCCCCCTCATCCTCCATGTGTCGATACTCATTTCTTCATATTAATAGGCACCCACATAATACAAATATTTAACAAACTGCTCATGTGTTTTAAGTTGCTCAATAACAATTTTTATAGTTCATAAAAATAATAAAGGTTATGCTGATAAATGTTTTTATGGTATTTATTGAGAAATTAAAAATGAAAATAAAAGTAGATAATTTTATGAAATTTTTTTAAAATTTTAAAGGACTGAATGTACCACTTTTGTTAAATTTCTATTTTTAATGTCTTAAAGGGTATTTGTTAGCATTTATCAAATAATAAATGTGTTGTTAGTATGAGACCTTTAAAGTACATGTTAAGAATTTCAAAAGTAGATTTAAATATTTTTTTTGATTATTTTTAATCTTTTAAGAAGTTGAATACACATGTTATAAAATAAAATTTCAACATTTAATACTTTAATATATATCTTTGGGACATGAGGTAACATTTTGCTAAATAATTATTGTCTCTTAATAAGCATGGTAGGGGAAAATAATAATAATAATAATAATAATAATAATAATAATAATAATTGAAAGAAAAAATAATTATTTAGGATTGATTATAATGAATATATGATACTTTATATATAAAGTTTGATTATAAATAATTAAACTACCAAATCTTAACTATTTTATATAGTAATTATAAATTTAACAAATTTTAATTATCTTATAGTAAAATATAACTAAATTTTTAAGTCTTAACTTAATCGACGAATGTTAAAATTGTTAGGTTGCATATGATAATATAATGTCTAACAGTGGTGTGTGAATTTTTAGTGATATATATTTAATGCCACAGTTGCTATAATAGTATTTTTATAGACGTAATGTTATTTAAATTAGTAACTCAAATTAGTGGAAGTATCCAATCCAATCCACCTGAAGTACAACCGCTACAATGTAAATTGAGTGGTGAAGGGTGTTGGGCCATAGGTTGTTAAGCCGTTAGGCCATAAGTTGTTGAGCCGCTGTAATGTAAATTTACTATTTAAAATTTTTTATTTATCTATTAAAATTTTAAATATTTGACTACTCTAATATTTTAATTCAAGATCCACACTGATGTTAATGATCTTATTGAAATTGAACGAAAGAAAAAGCCTTCATTGCAGCAACTTGCGATCTTTTACTACTACAAGGATCCAAATTCATTAAAGACTCCCGGGTTTTTGCTTAATTGAAATCCATTAGATTAAATTTTGGATAGTCTACTGAATTCATCTCCAACTTTATAAGATGCTCTTTAATCTTATAGTTTACATGTTTGAAATTTGATGCAAGAATAAAAGTGGGTAAATTTGACAGAGTCATTAACCCATTTGAAATATTTGTAATCTCCAATATGAAATTTGATAACTTTATAAAGTGAGAGGCAAATTTAGTAGTTTACTCATTAAATTTTAATTTAAATATAATTTTTGTGGTTTATCCTTTACATAATATTTTTGGTATTTTATTTTTATTTCGATCTTTTATTTTTTATACATAGTGTATTAGGTAAGAAATAAAAAATCATAATTATATTTAAACATTAAATTTTGTATAAAATATTGGTTGA
>JBBPBR010000001.1:31084889-31112055 GCA_037974775.1 Cicer pinnatifidum | reverse complement strand
AACTATGAACTTTAGTTATTACCTTCAACAAAATCTAAATTTTCATCAAATTCATAACTCAAATATTTAAATAAACTCATATTTTTATGTCCAACAACAACATCAAATCTATCAAATAAAAAATTTACATTTTAAAATTTAAGTTAGGAATTTGATTTGGAGAATAATAAAAAGAATAAAACGATATTGTCTTAGTGATTTAGAGGTCAAATTTTAATGCGTGAGATTTTTATTTTATGAATTTCATATTGTTGTTGTTGGAGATGAAAATTTGAATTATAAATTTGATGAATATATGAATCTTTTTGAAATTGATAATTAATTTTATAAATTTTATTTGAAGATGATAATAAATTTATTAAATTTTTAAAAGAAAAAAAATAACATTATTGTTTATAACATTAATAATCAAATTATTACATAAATTCAAGTAAAAGATCAAATAAAAAAAATAATGAATTGTCACATGAACTAAAGTTATAGATTGCTAACTCAATCGGTTAAACCACAATCAAATGACTAAAAAAAACACGGGGGGCTTTGAAACAACTAATTATAGAGTATAATATAATCAGGTACGTGATCATATTTCATCTAAGTTTTTAGCTCCCAAGGGATAGTATCGTGGCAATAGTGCACTCATTCATGCATTCATGATGGGTGAGGTAAAAATTGTTGATTCTAGAATATATGCAGTCGGTCACAAACAGACAAAGTAGGAGGAGAATAATTTGACAACTCAAGCATTTTGCTCGTATGCTTATATATAAAATGAAAATTATGACTATAAATAATTAATAATATAAATAATAAACATGACATAGTTATTCTCCTTCCCAGCCCATTTGACGTGCCCGTCGCTCCCAAACCAAAGTCATCTTTCTCTCCTTGGTGAGCTTGGCTTCGGCGTGCTCTCTTGCCTGCTCGCACGTTTCAGTTGCTGCAACACATTTGTCGGCTTCTCTTTGGTATTGAGATCCCACTCTTTTTGCTTCGGCCAAAGTTATGTTCATGTGCCGCGTGTGTGCTTCAGAAACTGACTCTTGTAACTTTAGCTCCTCAGTTAGAAGGTCAACAAACTGCTTCTCCATCTCCTCTTTTAGTTCAGGATCATTACTTCCACAATCTGTGGATCAGCACAACTAATGTCTCATTCATATGTTGGCAACAATTCCAGCAAGATGTTTATGCATGATGAACATTTAAAAATCATGAACAATAGCTGGTATAATCTAATATTCATCTTGACACAACAACAATATCATATAAACACATACTCAAGGAGTATGGAAACTCAGGTTAGCCAAATGCAGTGTTATAGTGCAAATTGACGGAGCGGACTATTTTGTGCTTATTAAGTGTGAGGATTGATTTAAAAAGAAAAAAAAATCATAGCAACCAAATGCCTTTTCTAACTAATTAGGAATGGCTATATGAATAAAATATCTTACAGTAAATCATGTGTGATGAAAAATCATTCAGATCTAAATTCTTCTTAATTGTTTAACCTACAAGTTTTCTAGGTCTCCATCTACATCCAATCATTGGACTACTCACCAACTAAACTAGCCTCTGTCAAAGTTTTCATTCTCTATATATACATATACATATACCACCCAAGGTGATATTCTCTACCAAGTTTTCTTCCATCTTCTCTACCAAAGGTGCAATCCCACTTCCTCACTAATGCATTTGTTCTCAATCCTACCTAATATTGTGTCACTCCTCCGTCAAAGCATTTTCATCTCTATAACATAACTTATTTTTTTATTGGCCTTTTTTCGCACAAGTTTTCTTCACTGGAGATAATCATGTTCGAGACTTTTTTGGGCACTAAATGTGGGTGTTTATTGGTCTTATACCACCCAACAATCGGTCTCATACAACATCACGGGTCTTATAACAATGCAGGGAAGTTTTTCCTTAAACTTAGGAGATGATACTCTTTTCTTTTTCACATATATAAAACTCAAACACTCCTCCATCTCATCTGCTCTTCTGAAATCCTATTATTTACATCTTCTCCATTTTCCCATCATTTGTAACAAAACCATGCTATTTAACTCTGTTTGAATAAATTTGTGTCTAATATGGTCTTTGGTTTTCTACTGAGCTAGAATTACTGTAACTTTGACAAACTTACATACCATATACTCTTTTTAATACTTAAATGAAAAACCATATGCTTTCAAGAGGATGTCTCGATGTCTCAAACAGCCCATTATTTATTCTCTCGACTATTTATTTAAGATTCTTAGCATATGTTAAAACACTTCCATCATGGCACTGGATTTTAGTTAAAAAATCAGACCCTTGCTATAATTCTATAGTAGCAGGAAATTCTCCTCTAGCAGCGGCATGTGTTCTCACATGATAGGCATGTTCTATCATCACACTAGCCATGACCTCAATGAACTCGTCTCTAATTGCTTAAATATAGACAATATGAATTCCTTTGTTCTCTAGTTCCTTGCACAATAACTTTTGAGTACACTATACCACACACCTTTTCTAAATCAATGAAAATCGCATGCAATATTACCAATCTACTTATCAATTATATGATTTCATGGTTGACCAATTTAAAATAAAACCAAATTGATTCTTTGTAATACAAATCTCGTGTCTCAATCTCCACCCAATTAACCTTTCCAATAGCTTCATAATACCGCTCATAAGCTTAATCTATTGCCAAAAAAAAAAAAGAACTACATGGACTAAAATTTTAATTCAACTTACATATTTCCAATCGTCTAAACTGGCAGGGTCTAATTAGCAAGGGATAATAACAGTCCCACCCAAAGTCCAATCAATAGGTTAAATCACACGACATAAAAAGATAGTCTAAGTTGTTCATATTCCTAGTAGTTGGTTCTTAGTAATTCATCATGTGCTTAGTTGTATTTCTTTCTAGTTGTTTGAGGCTAACTCTTAGTGCTTAGACCCCGGTCACTTAATAACTCGTAAAAACTAATGCATAACTTGAAATTAAACAAAGTAGAGAGTAATTGTTGCAAATAATGTTCGAAAATAAGATAGTAAAAGACTAGAAGATACAGATTGTGTGGCTTGATTGCCGTCATTATCATGAAAGCTATGATGGACAGAGGCAGAGCCAACATGATTGTGGCAAAAGAAATATTTATGAGAAAATCCATGAAAAGAAACTCTAACCTGAGACAGAGAGATTGGCCAGCCCTGTATAAGAAAGAAATTAATCATTAATCAGGTAATTAAATTACATGCCACATTAAACAATTGAATTCCAAGCATACATGTATAAATCTAACATTTACCAAAACTATTAATATCAAAACATTAAAGTTTCATATATCTTTTCTGACATCAATTTGCTATAACTAGGACATAAACGATAATATGATACATCTAAATTTGCATTAGATAATACGAGATTATGTCCCATGGGAAGAAATAGAACATTCACATTGATGAATAGTTGAAACAAATCGTTACTTTGATAAATGAACCCTTCGTTGTATAAGTTAAGCATGAAGAAATTACTAGAATGAAGATATTACTAGAATTATTATCATGAATAATCAAAAAAATTACTCTTATCAGTTACAATTTCAACACCAGAGATACAAACATCAGCCGTTGCACATAACCATTAACTATGAAAAACCACAACATCAAGATCCAGCATAGCTCCGTGGGATAAGAAATAAAAAAACAACTAGTTAAAGCCAAAGCAATGATGTTAACCGCGACAAGAACATTGGCATATTCAAAGAGCCATGGTATGTTTTCTATTCAAATCCTCTCTGATCTGAAAATCACTCCAAACTCTTCAAGAATCATAACAATATTGGGCTAATTAGAGTTATAAATTGGAGTCTGCAACAGCATGCCACCATATAAAGGTTTTAGAGGTTTGTAAAATAGCATCATAACCGCATTTTGGTACAATATCAAGGTTCAGAACATGCAATTGCAAATTAGAGTCACAACAACCAAATTGAAGATTGAATTGGCAAGCATACAAAAACAATTCATATTAGACTTAGATCCATGAAGAGAGGAATAAGTGGGAGTTAGGATATAAAAAAATGAAAAATGAAATTACCAGGAGCGAGTTGGAAGAGGGACAAAGGAGGAGGGCAATCACAGATACAAGGAGGACAAGAGAGTTTGGAGTGAGAGTTACGAAAGGCGATGCCTTTCTTGAATCTCCAATAAAGAGCAGGACCGCACACTCCTAAAGCTGATACCATTGCAAACAAAACCAAACACCACCTTAACCAAATCCCCGAATCAGATCTCCCCCGTGACATTCTCTCTCTCTCTCTTTCTGAGATCTAATTCACTAATTCTATTTTCAAGGAATGAATTAACTTCTTCTTCTTGTTGTAGTCTAGTTGTGTGCGTTTTGTTGTGTTTGGTGATTTGAACAAGTCGTAGGAACAGTGTGGTGTCTGTGTTCCCACTTCGTTCCCATGTCGGTCCTGTCCCTACCTTTTTTATTTTTAAAAGGGTAATATTTAATTTCCAACTTTATTACTTTTCTCTATGCAATGGTGGGATAAGGCCCGTGTTTTTTTTGTTAAGAAAACATTATCTTCTTCTTTACCGCCTAATACATGTATACTTTTGTAAACATATAAAGAAAAACTGTCTTAACGAAATTTTCTAATCTCTCGTGATTATTCCTTCTTTGGAGTTTTTAGTAATAATGATAATCAATATCACCAGACTAGTTTGATGATAAAAAAAATAATATTTTCTTTAAAGTTCTATAACCTCTTTTGAATTATAGAATATATATAAGAAGTTTGTTGATTTTTAAAATTAATTTGCTAAGGTATCTTGTTCAAATTTTCAAGACCTTATAAAAAGGTCAAGAAATTAAAGGCTAATATTTTAGGAAATATATTTTTCAAAATTTTAATAAACATAGATATCACAATTAAATAAAGGGATATAAATAAAACAAACAATATAATTTTTTAAAACAGAAAAAATTGTACTTTGACCATATTTTATATCTGTATTTTAAATTAAAAAAAAAAAAAATCTATAACATTTTTACTTAAAAAATTAGTTAACACAATCATTAAAAAAATCAACGTCAGCTTTGATCGAGTTAAAATTAAAGGATTGTACATTTGTTTAAGAGAATAAAACTAAAGGGCCACACTTGTTAGTTTTAAACTAGGGAGTTAAAATCACTGGATTTTGAAGTCCGGTGAGTAAGAAAATGCATTTCAACCTTTATTTAAAAACTAATTTACCATCTATGTTTGATGAAATTTCGATTATATATACTCTTTTTATCATTTGATACCTATTTTGCTATGTTATTGATCACAATTATTTCATGTTCCAATAGATCAGTGAAAAATGTTGTAAAAAATTTAACAAATAAAAGTAAATGAGAAAATAATAAATAATCTTTACTTGTTGAAATTAAATTGAAAGTGCAAGAGCAAGAGTGATATATTAAATTTTTTTTCCCAAGTGTGTCTTTACAATACAATGAGAGACATATTTATAGGTCACAAATAGGTAAATAGATGATCAATTCAAGGCCACTAGACCATTATCATTTAGTACATTGAAGGCCACTTACTAGTGGAAGACTAAGGAATTGACATCCATAAACATTTATATCTATATAACACTCCATATAACACTCCTCAATAGATATGTCTCGTTAAAACCTTACTAGAAAAAATCAAATGGAAAAAAATTTTAATGAAGGAAAAGAGTACAATATCCTTTTGTGAGACCACGAAGACCAATTTTTTGTACCAATTGTTTGAAAGGATTACTTGGAAGTGACTTCGTGAAAAGTTCAGCAAGATTATCACACAAACATATTAGTCGAACGCTTATATCACCATTCTTCTAAAGATCATAAGTGAAAAAGAACTTTGGAGAAATATGTTTGTTCTATCTTCTTTAATGGACCCCTATTTCAACGGAGCATTGCATGAAATATTATCTTCATAAAGGGTTGTTGCATTCATTCTTCTGGAAGACAACCCATAATTCTCTTGTATGCGTTGAATCATAAACCTCAACCAAACACATTCTCGACTTGCCTCATGTAGTGCTAAAAGTTCTACTGACGATGTTGTTGTTACGGTATGTTTCATTTATCTCCATGAAATGGTGGAACAACCACATGTAAATATGTAACATGTTTGTGATCTACCATTATGAGGATCTGATAAACAACATGCATATGCATAACCGATTAATTCAGATATGGGTACTTTTGAATATAAAAAACCCATATTTGTTGCCCCTCTAAGGTAGCGAAGTATATGTTTGACTATGTTCCAATGTCTTCGTGTAGATAAAGAACTATATCTTGCCAATGGATTAATAGAGAATGATATATTAGGACATGTGCAATTAGCAAGATACATCAGCGCTCCAATCGCACTAAGATATGGTACTTTATGACCAAGTAGTTCTTCATCCTTTTCTTGAGGTCTGAAAGGATCTTTATCTACTTCTAGTGATCTCACAACAATTGGAGTACACAACAAATGAAATTTGTCCATATGGAAGTGTTTTAACACTTTCTCTATATAAGCTTATTGAGGTGCAAAAATCTTATTGCTCAAATGCTCAATTTGTAATCCGAAACAAAAATTTTTCTTTCCCAAGTCCTTCATCTCAATCTCTTTCTTTAAGCAATCTATAGATTTTGGAAGCTTTTCAGGTGTTCCTATGATATTTATAGAAAATTCATTTCGTGATCTTTAAATAAAAATACATAGACAAATTGAGTCATTTTTATATCCTTTCCTTAGCAAATATTCAGTGAGACAATTGTACCACATGTGTCCAAAATGTTTTAGCCCATAGCGAGACTTATTCAATTTCATTGTATAATCTTCTTGACAACCTGAACTATGTGTCTCAAGAAAATTACATCCTTTAAGGAGTTTTATGTAAATGCCACTATCCAGCGAGTCATATAAATAAGTAGTAATCACGGCTATCATGGACAAATTGATACCTTCATGTGTTGTCATTAAAATCAATCTCAAGTCTTTGTGAAAACTCTTGAGTAACAAGTCGGGCTTTGTATCTCACAATTTCACCATTTTCATTTCATTTCACACAAAACCCAAATGTATTCAAATGGTTTCACACCTTTAGGTGTTTGGACTAAATTATGTCTTTCCATTTTGGCCAATCATCTCTTTGTCTACAATCTTTAATGGACCTTGGTTCATGATCGTCATTGTAATTTATCAGATTTAGCGCTATGTTATATGCACAAACATCAACAATGTTGACTTCATGTTGGTTCCATCGAATTTCATTAGTGACATAATTTATTGAGATATCTTTATTTTCATGAATTACAAGTAACTGGCCAATCTCTATTGGGACTAAAATGTCAATTATGTTTGAAGACTCTTTTAGACTTTCTACATCCTCACTTGGACCATCTTTCCTTTTAGCTCATTTTTCTTGTTCGAGGATTTTTATCTTTGGAACCGATTGATCTACCACGCTTTAAGCGCGATTAAGACTCATTTGTAATATTGGATTATCCAACTTGGAAATATTAGGTTACTTATTGAAAAATCTTAGAAATAAAAGTTATCTACCAAATTTGAATAATAATTTGTTTGTGTTTTGAGTAAAAGTTATTAAAATTTTAGCTTTAAATTTAGGATTTATGTCTTTCAATTATGATGTAATTTATTTTTTCTTTTAGAAAAATTAATGCTTGGTGTATGATTTTGTAGGTAAAAGATTTGAAGAAGTGTCCTAGAATTAAAATGCTACAAGAAATTGCTATAGCAAGATGCGTAACAAACTATAGAGCAACAAAGCAGGTAGACTGCGTGGGTCCCAGATGCATCCAATATTTAATCAAAGGTTTTGGGATACCTCCAATATATGGAGGTGCTAAAAGGAAGGGCAGCTAGACCACTTTTTCTTTATTGGGCCAAAAAGATATCTCTTGAGCTATAGGACAAAAATTGAGGTATAAGGAAAATAGAGAAAGCAAATTGTCCTACAAAAGGGAGACAAGCACTGTATTATAGGCAGAACAAATCAGACCTAAAATTCAGAACCCTAATCATCATTTCCATTTACTATCATCATCCACCATTAAAGCTTTTGTATGAAGGAATTTTGCTCAAAGAAATAAAATTGCAACCAAGTTGAAGGAGGAGTTGTCATAGTTGTTGCACAAAGCGTGTGTTTTTATCTTTGATTGCTCATCTCTTTAATTACTTAAGCTACAATGTTATCTCCATTGTTATATGTTATTTTCATGTTTGTACAAAATCTCATTATGAGCTAAACCCTTTCTCATTAAGGATTTTTGAAATATTGAATGATGTTTGTGGTTTAATATGTTGATAGCATGTTTGCATTATTTATTCAAGCTGATTCAATGGTGTCTTTAAATATGAATATGATCACCTTTGATTTATTTCTATTTTTTGAACTTGGAAAATAGAAAATTGGATTCACTTGTTTAATATGGATTAAGTCAAGATACTTGGACAAGTGGTTGACATTAAATAAATGCGAATAATATTTAAGTCCATAGAACAAAAAATAAACTATAAATTGTAGCATGGTTGGACGTGAACATGAACCCAATAATGAGATTTATGTATTTGAAAACCGCGATGACTGAGTTGGAAAATCCTTGAGGTTACTATGTTCATAATGCTACAATCATGCGATAGTATTTTAGAATTACATACTAAGTTCAATGGAAACTATATTTTTAACTTGTTTCCATAATCTGATCTTTAGAAATCTCATTGTTTATTTAAACTTGCTATAGCATTTTAGAATAAATAATGTTATCTTTTTATTTTTATAACAAACAAATTGAATGCGTTAGAGAAGCATTGAAATTAATGACATAATCAATTCTTATGGGAACGATCTTAATTTATATTACTTTTATTTGACTATGTATAATTGCACATTTAATTTTTGCAACAAGCGTTTTGGAAGCGTTACTGGTGATTGAATGGTGTTAATTACATAAGATGTTTTCGAAACCATTTAACTTGTTGGTAGTTTGTTACTAACAATGTGGTGATTTGTGTTGAAGTTCAGGTATTAAAACTATATGCGCAAGTCAATATCATCACCTAAATTTAACTTGAGCTTGAGATAGAAATATTTTTCAAAAGGAGAAGAGACTCACTAGATCTACTACCGAACGTGATCTTGCTAACCATTTGCAGCAGCAAGTTCCCCTTTTACACATGGGAGAACATATAGGTGATGTACCATTAGATGTGATTAGTATGGAAAATGTAGGGCTAGAAGAATTAGAGAGTATGTTGTCTTTGATTCTCAAATCCTCGACACAAGCATTTTGAGGTCTGACATTGAAGTGGCACTATTTGAGTTGAAACCTATGATGTTTCATAAGCTACAAGCAATTGGTCAATTTGGAGGAAGATCAATTGAATACTCTCACTTGCATCTCAAGAAGTTTGTGGAAGTTGCCAACAACTTCAAAATAGTAGGAGTTCCTAATGATTGTTTAAAATTGAGGATATTTCCTTATTTACTCAAGGACATAACTAAAGCATGGTTGAGTTCTCTAGGACCTAACTTTGTGACTACATAATTAATAACACTTATTTCACCAAAACGACTAGGAGGTTAAATACATCAATTATCTTTATAAAATACTAACCACACCTCAATCAAGAAGCATAGCCAAACAAATCTTATTACTTAATCTATATGCCAATGTAATGATTATGGTATATCACCTCTCCCTCAAGAGCTTCGTGGGTCCTTCCAAACAACCCCACTAACTCAAAATCCCCACAAGGATATGTGGACTCCAACCAATTATAGACGCATCACATAACTATGAATGAATACACAAATTTATACACTTTTGAAATAAATCATTAATATAATGCGAGACTAACTTATTAACGAAATTTTTTTTCACCTTCAGAATTAACCGTAACACGTTAAGTACAACCATTATAAGAATGTTTCATATAATGTTCATTGTCCACCATTTGAACATGTCAAGCACAACTATTATAATAACATATCACATAACATTTATTTTCCACACTTTGAACATGTTCAACACAACCATTATAATATCATATCACTTAATATTTATTTTCCACACTTTGAACATGTTCAACACAACCATTATAACAACAAATCATACAACATATATTTTTCATAATTTGATGAAAAATATTTCAGCATAATATATATTTAGTCTCACACATTCCAAGATAAACACACCCATACATAAATATAATTAGAGTGATGCCCTTACTGATATGAGTGTCGTTATTAAAATTCTCACGCAGCAGTTGTCTTTGCTCCAAATGTGCTACACACTCACAAATTAATTTACTTCTTACTTAGTGTCAAAAATTTTTAGTTTTATTTTTTATAGATTGACGTACAAAAATCTATTATTAGTGTGACCGTTATTACAATAATAATGAGATAATAAAGTTCATAACAATCTATCTCCAATGATATTAAGAACTTTCCTTTCCTGTGTAACAATGTATCAACGACTATTTTAATTTATTTATTGTTCTAAGATCGTAAGAGTTTCTTTTTTCCTTTCTTAGAGGTGGGGAACGTGATGTTTCAACCTAAGCCCATTAAGACCCTAATTATTCACTCATCAATTTAACGTAATTTTGTCTTTAACATTTCCCGATTCATGTTATTATTATTATTGTTATTATTTTATTATTATTATTATTATTATTATTATTATTATTATTATTTTATTATTCTTATTATTATTAATATTATTACCAAAAGTTAAAATAACACAATAAAATTAAGTTAAAAACTAGTAACTATCACCAACAAATTTCTAGAATAATTATCTCTACACCTAATTAGGTAAAATATAAAAATAAAATAAAATAAAATGAATCGATGTTACATTCTACCTACCTTAAATAGTTTCTTCATCGAAATTGGTGTTAGAGAAAATTTTTGGGTATTGCTATCTCATTTTGTCTTCTAGTTCTCAAGTGGTATCTCCAGTGGCTTGATTCCAAATTACCTTCACCAAAAGAATTTCTTTGTTGCGGATCAACTTGACTTTTCTTTCTCCAATTCTTCCTGGAGGTACTTCAAAAGATAAATCATCATTTAACTGCACTACATCCAACTCAATGACATGTGATGGATTAGGGACATACTTCTGTAGTTGAGATACATAAAGCACGTCATGAATGTGGGAAAGAATAGGTGGTAACACAACCTTATATGCTACTAGTCTGATTTTTTTGAGGATTTGGTAAGGTCCAGTGAACTTTGGCGTGAGTTTCTTTTACTTGATAACTCTACCAACTCCCGTAGTAGCTGTCACATGAAGGAACACATGTTCACTTTTTCCAAATTCTAAGGGCTTGCGACGCATATCAGCATAACTTTTCTGGTGACTTTGGGAATTTTTCATCCTCTCTCTGATTTTCCTGATCTTCTTTGTGGTATGTTAATTTCAGGCTCCACTATGGTACTCTCACTATCATGATACCAACGCAGTGGTGTCTGAAACTTTTGTCCGTAAAGAGCTTCGTATGGCGCCATCCCAATACTCGCATGAAAACTATTATTGTAACTGAATTCCACTAACGGTAAACATTCATCCCATCTCCAACGATCGTCTAAGGCACGTGCTCTTAGAAGATCCTCTAAGGTTTGATTAGTTTCTCTTTGTTAGTTCGTCGGTCTACCGGTGATAAGCAGAACTTAGTCTCAACTTCGTCCCTAATGCTTTATGTAAGGCTCCCAAAAAGTGTGAGGTAAACTTCGGGTCCCGATATGAGACAATGGTGGAAGGAACTCCATGAAATCTCACAATCTTTGTCAACTTAGTCACATTATGAGTGGTCCTCACAAGTAGGAAGTGAGCTAACTTAGTTATACGATCAACTATCACCCAAATTGAATCATTCTTCCTCTGCGTCTTGGGTAATCCTATGATGAAATCCATGGAAATACTATCCCATTTCCATTTAGGCACGTCTAAGGACTGCTACATTCCTGCGCATTTGTGATGTTCTACTTTAGCTTTCTGGCATGTTAGGCAAGCTGTAAAAAACTCAGCCACCTGTTTCTTCATTCCGACCACCAATAGTTTTTCCTCAAATCTTGGTACATCTTGGTCACTCCTAGATGAAAACTCAATTTACTCTTGTGTGCCTCCTTAAGAATAATCTCTTTTATTTTGTCCACTGCTGGGATGCAAATACGTCTGTTGCAGCGCAAAATACTGTCTGACCTAACTTTGAATTCTAGTGTGTTCCATTGCACAATTAATTTCCTCTTTTGATGAAGTAGTTCATCGTCAAATTGATATTTTTGAATGTCCTCAATTAACCCATTAGAGAGGGTGATCATGCTAAACTTCAATTCTCCTAGTGAAAACCCCATATTCAAGTTTAGATCACGAAAATTCTCTAGTAATTCTTGTTCCTTTACCATTAAGGAGGATCCAAATATATTTTGTCTACTTAAGGCATCCGCGACCACATTGGCCTTTCCCGGGTGATATTGAAATCTAAAGTCGTAATCCTTCAAGGTCTTCATCCACCTTATTTGCATCATATTGAGCTCTTTTTAATCAAACAAGTACGGCAAACTTTTATGGTCACTAAAAATTGTAAATGTACTTCCATACAAGTGGTGTCTCCAAACTTTTAAGGAAAACACTATCGCAGCCAGTTCAAAATCATGTGCGGGATAGTTTCTTTCATGTGTTTTTAGTTGTCGTGACGCATAGGCTATTTCCTTCTTATTCTGCATGAGGACACTTCCCAATCCTTGATGAGAGGCATCACAATAAACATCATAGGGTTCCTCTGGTTATGGCAAAGCTAGCACCAGAGAGGTCGTCAAATGTTCCTTTAATTGTCTAAAACTCACCTCACACACTTTTGTCGACGCAAATGGTTGATCCTTTCTTTTAAGTTGGATGGGTCTTGCACCCTACAGTTATTTGTTGAGACAAAAACTCAAATTAACATTTTGATGATAATTAAACAAAAGTTAATTAAGACTTATAATTATGATTCTAAGTGTTTTGGTATTTAACGTGTGTATTTGAGTGTGTTAATCAAAGATAGGTACCAAGTACTACAAATCATATTAAAATAAAGAAAGTTAATCCTGATAAACGAAGAACGTACTTGACATGATTTTGGAAAACAAAGAACGTTCTCCACATATGAAAATAACAAGAATGATCAGATTCTTAAAAAAAAGAAGATTAGATCCAGGATTTGCAATCCATTCCAGAAATTCATTATAAATATACAAGGATCAATCCAACGTAAGAATCACTCAAAGATTCAAAGGCAAAATACTATGTTTCGCAAAACAACTTGCACACGTGATTCAAGGCATGGGATCACTTCAGAAAACTGTCAAGATTAGATTAAAAGTCAGCTCATCTCAAAGTAGAAGCGGAGATCGTTCTTGGTTTACAAGAACATTCTTGTTTTATGGTTGATCTTATCCACTTACTGACACATGATAGCTGGACCATTTTCAACGGCCAAATGAGTTGTCATTACCTTTCTTGAAGTCTATAAAATTAAGCCTCAAGATGAAGAACAATAAGAGCTTTAAGTGCAAAGCAATACATCACTCATACAATCATATTCGGATCCTCTTGAGCTCCTCAATCATTTCTATGTTTCAGATTTGTTCTTAGCTTTACATAAAAATGAGTTTCTATTGAATTCTAAATCCTAGAATCTATTCTCAAACATGAGTTGAGCATACTCATATTCTAACAATCTCAAAATCATCACTTTGTAACTCAAGACTATATTGTTGAGATAACTTGAGTAGATTGTAAAAATCTTTTTGTGTTCAAAAGGTAGTTTGTAAAAATCTTTTTTGAAGGACTGTAAGGTAACCAATGTAGATCCTTTCCAGTTAGAAAGGTAGGACTTTGTAACAAATCAATATTGATCTGTAAAAACTTTGTGAAAACCAAGAACGATCTTACTTTGAGCATTTAGTAGAAAATCTCACAATCGTGAGGACTGGACGTAACCCATGTTGGATGAACCATGATATATCTTTGTGTGATATCTATTCTTTTTTCTCTATTTACTTTTTATCTTCTAATCAATTTTTATATAGATAAGTTAAAATTTTATGTTTTCACTAACCAAGAACGTTCTTCGTTTACAACCCAAGATGAATCTTGAGTTAAATATTTTTAGTTTTAATTGGATTTTTTTAAAAGGGACAATTACAATTCAAACTCCCTTCCTTGTAATTGACATTGTAACTTCAATTGGCATCAGAGCTAATCTATAAAGATTAACCCTTAAAAAGTGCTATAACAAAAGATTCGGGAAGAATACGTCAAAAGCCAAGTACATTGTTGAAGGAGGGTCATCAAACATACCACCTTACTTTCATGGCTCAGATTACTATTTCTGGAAAAGCAAAATGCAACAATTTCTAAAATCACAAAACACATGTATGTAGCGCATCATAATAGATGGAGATTTCATTCCAAAAGTAGATCAAACTGATTCGACATCTGCTGAAAAGAAAAAAGCAGAAGAAAAATCTAAGGTACTTTTAAACTCAGTGATTTTATATCGAAAGAAAAATCCCAGTGAAATTGTTTTAACTTACTGTGATGTTGATTATGCCGATGATTAGATCGAAAAAAAAAAGCACAAGTGTTGCATGTCAGTTTCTAAGAGAAGCATTAATAAGTTGGTCATGTAGAAAGCAAAACACAATTGCTCTATCAATCACTGAAGCTAAATATGTCTCAGTAGCAAATTGTTGCTCCCAAGTTTTATGGATCAAAAATCAACTTGAAGACTTTTCAGTAAGTTATTCTCATATTCCGATTTACTGTGATAATACTAGTGCCATTAATCTGTCTAAAAATCATATTAAACATTCCAAATACAAACATATTGAAATAAAACATTACTTTATTAAAGATCATGTGAATAAAATAGAAATTGAATTAATATTTGTTGATACAAAGAATCAGTTAGTTGACATATTTACAAAGCTTCTTGTTGAAGAAAACTTTAATTCAATCAAAGAACGATTAAAAATCATAAAGAATCCCACTCATCTGGCCATAATGGAGAACGTTCTCCATTCGAGTGTATTTGCAACAAACAACTCAAAAATATTATTCATTTTTTTCATCATGAAGAAAATTCAAAATCAGCTTTTAAAGTTGTACCGTTTACGACTCATCAAAAAGTAACGGCTACCAATGCCTATTATTGCCACATCATCCCTTCTTTCCTCCTTCCTAATAACATCTGCCCAATCAATCAACTCACACGCGTGGCACTCTTTCCTCTCACAAATCAACTGCAAAAACTCTAAACCGTTCATCTTTCTCCACTAAACAACAACTTCACACTTTTTTCTGAAAAAAGTTCATCTCATTGTCTTCTTCATCCTCACCTCTTGTTCTCTAAAAATGGCTCGAACCAAAGTAGAAGCACACAAGAAACCTAGCTCCCCTACACCATCACCATGTCCTTCTCCATCACCAACTCGCTCATCGTCACCTCCACCTAAACCAACACCTCCACATTCGTTTTTAGAAAGAAAATTCTTTGACTACATGTCTTCGTATCCGATTACACTTACTCCACTCTCCACCATTCTTCCTCCATTATTTCAATGTGCAACTCCCTTGACCAGTCAAGCTTCACCCCATCTTCGTATAACACTCAACCCTAATTCAAGCACTTCATCATCATCTAAAAGAATATCAATGTGAGTCTTGACAGGTATTGTCACCTCCAAAACCAAAAACATAGACACACCAATCTAAAAAATTTATGATGATGAGTTTGAACCTTCACCATCACCACATATTCCCTAACCAAAATCTGCTACTCCATTACAACCCTCAGAATCCCCTTCCAATGTAAGTTAATCCAAATCCATTCCCTTTAAAACTAAAATAACGATTCCTAAATCCAACTCTTTTTCAACACTTTCTCAATTTCTAGCTTCTAAGAAATTGAAAAACCTAAAAAACCAAATAAGAAAACTTCAAACCCATAACGTTCTTCGTCTAAACCATCATACCAAGAACGTTTTCCACTTAAAACTTCAAACCTAGAATCCACAAAATCTTCCAAACTAGCAACCACTAAATCCTCAACCAAAACATCCTTTTACAAAATCCTTATTCCTCCTCTGATTCCTCTCAAATTTCAAAAAGTCTACAATGACAAATGGGCTCGAAGACCTATTTGCACTGGTCGGGTTTTAATTTTTGAAAACCTACAATATGAAGGAACCTCCATTAAACATCATTCTAATGCCCTTGGATAGGTTAACTTTCTTATTTGACTGCTACTATTATGATGTCATCCGAGCGTTTTGCTACAAAATTGAAGTCTTTGTAGATAAATCCCTCATTGTGTCAAAACTAAAGAGTAGAAATACAGTTGAATCCGTTCATTCTTTCTGATATTCTTCAACTGCCATTTGAAGGACCAAAAATATATGGAAAAACTAGTATTCAGCCCTAAACACTAACAAGAAGGAAGTGCTTCAAGAGCTGTTCATTGCTGGGTCTACAAACTTCTTCTCAGCAGATCTAATAGCCCTTTCAAAAAAATTTAACACCATCAGTCAGCACTTCATATTGCCTCGTTGTGGCAATCATGAATTCATTTATGATAAAGACGCTTTAACGATTTATCATCTTCTTCACTGCAAGAAGTTGAATCTTCCATACTTGATAAACTACCACATGATTGCTGTCATCAACAAGGATTACAAGAGGAACACTATCCCAAATGGTATGGTTCACTCTAAAATCTTCTGATATCCTAATCTTCTCTTGATGATAGAATTCTCTCACATTAAGATATCAAAATTTTCCTCTAAGATTATTTCTCACATGAAACAAATTTCATCCATCCCACCATCACCCAAAGCTACATTCACACAACCTACAACTAAAATAAAAAGGTATGCTTGCACCTCAACAATCAAAACAAATGTTGAACAACCCTCATATCAAGATTGTTCTCCTCTTCAACAACATGTTGAAGAACGTTCTCCACCTAATACAATTCCATAGAATTTGAATCATCTCATAGATCAAGAATCCCCTACTTTTCCTACCTCTCAAACTCTCACTACTCCAATTATAAAAAGTAATATATATCATCCACTTCAAATACAACAAAATTCTCTAATGTCACTAGCCTTCGTGTCGCCTTAAAAAACAAGTTCCTCCATTTTTGGAATCAGTCAATATTTGGCTTTTCCTGATTCATACATTGTTGGCCCATCAATACCTCACCATTCCTCTCCTACAAACTTTCTTCCTCATATTAATACTTCATTTTCCACTTTGTTATCGTTTTGTACCATTACAACACCCTCTCAAAATAACTCTCTATATAATCCCAATGAAGATGATCAACACTCACTCTAAAGAAAGAAAAATGGAGAAGGAAACGTCCAAAACCTACAAGAGAATCCCCAAAATCTTTGTTGCTCCAAAGCTCAGTCTTGAGCCTCATATTCCTAATCCTCTTCCAACTTTTCCAAAAATCCTACAAACGTCCCTATCTTCATCATCTGAGGGATCTTCCCCATCATTGACATTTGGATTTAGTTGCATTTATTCTCCTATTCCTTTTTGCCATGACAACAAGGGGGGGGGGGAGTAATTTTTAGATTTTAAAGTAGATCATAAGTCTTTTTGTATAACTACAGATGTATTTTTTTTATCCATATTGTATGATTAAAACATTATTGTTATATTAATGAAAATTATATGTTGGTTCAAACGATTAGTAGATATTGAGGGGGAGTTTTTAACTAAAAGATCTCTATGATTATTATTAGAATCAAAATTTAAATCTGAATTACATGTTTGTCATCATCAAAAAGGGAGAGATTGTTGAGACAAAATTTAAAATTAATGTTTTGATGACAATTAAACAAAAGTTAATTAAGACTTCTAATTATGATTCTAAGTGTTTTGGTTTTTAACAAGTGTATTTGAGTGTGTTAATCAAAGATAGGTAACAAGCTTTACAAAGCAGATCATATTAGAATAAATAAAGCTAATTTAGTGAAACTAATAGGGTTCTTGATAAAATTCTAGAAAACAAAGAGCGTTCTCCACATCTATAAATTAACGAGAATGATCAGATTCTAAAAAAAAAAGATTAGATCCAAAATTTGCAATCCGTTCCAGAATTTCACCATAAATATACAAGGATCAATCCAATGTAAGAATCACTCCAAGATTCAAAGGAAAAATACTATGCTGCACAAATTCATAAAACAAGACCACTCTCCAAGTTAAGCAAACTGAAGTACAAAGCTTGCCGACTGGAAATGACTCTTCTGCTGTACTTTCAAAATAGTCTGCTCACGTGATTCAAGGCATGGGATCATTTCAGACAACTATCAAGATCAGATTAAAAGTCAACTCATCTAAAAGAAGAAACGGAGATCGTTCTTGGTTTACAAGAACATTCCTGCTTTAAGCAAGTACATTCTTGCATTACGGTTGATCTTATCCACTTACTAACACATGACAACTGGACCATTGTCAACGGCCAAATGAGCTGTCATTACCCTTCTTTAAGTCTATAAATTAAGCCTCAAGATGAAGAACAAATAAGCGCTTCAAGTGCAAAGCAATACATCAGTCCCACAATCATTTTCGAATCCTCTTGAGCTCCTCAATCATTTCTAAGTTTCAGTTTTGTTCTTAGCTTGATATAAGAATGAGTTTCTACTGAGTTCTAAATTCTAGAATCTATTCTCAAACGCGAGTTAAGCATACTCAGATTATAACAATCTCAAAATCATCACTTTATAACTCAAGACTATATTGTTGACATAGCTTGAGTAATTTGTAAAAATCCTTTTCTGTTTAAAAGGTAGTTTTTAAAAATGCTTTTTGATAATGCGTAACGTAACTCGTGGAAATCATTTCTAGGTTCAAAAATAGGAATTTGTAACAGATCAGGATAGATTTGTAGAAAATGTGTGAAAACCAAGAATGATCTTGCTTTGAGCATTTAGTGGAAAATCTCACAATTGTGAGGATTGGACGTAACCCGTGTTGGGTGAACAAAGATATATATATATATTTATGTGATATATCTTCCCTTATCTCTATTTAATTTTTATCTTCTAATCAGTTTTTGTATAGTTAAGTTAAAATTGTGTGTTTCACTAACCAAGAACGTTCTTCGTTTACAACCAAGATCAATCTTGAGTTAAATATTTTTAGTCTTAACAAGAAATTTTTAAAAGGAACAATTATGTAAACTACATGTTTTTGATGACGACAAAAGACCACCGATTATGGATGATGCAACAAGATCAAAAAGAAGATCGATAAGCTTCATAATATGCTTCAAATCCAAACAATAGATGATAAAATGTAAAGGTATATGATACTAACCAATACTTCAAGTACATGAGAACAAGTCACATTTATACATGCATTTAAAATAGTTTCAAAAGTCCAAACCACATTAACAAAGTATTTAAAAATCATATTTTTGACTAAGAACATAAGTGTATTCGAATACACCATGTTGTATTCGAATACAACTTAAGTCAGAGGCAAAAATCTAAACATTGTATTCGACTACAACAATGTGTAGTCGAATACAACTTAAGTCAGAGGCAAAAATCTAAATGTTGTATTCGACTACAACAATGTGTAGTCGAATACACTTCAAGTCAGTGGCCAAAATTTCTATATGTGTATTCGACTACACACATCTGTAGTCGAATACAAGCTAAGTCAGAGGCTAATATTCACTAATCTGTATTCGACTACACCAATGTGTATTCGAATACAAGATGCAAAATTTGAATATTTTTGAACGTTACAAAGAGGTGTATTCGAATACACATATACTGTATTCGAATACAACTGGAAACATTACACTTTTTCAGATCTGGGATGGCTCTAGAACATTGTAATTTTTCATCAAACCTCTTGGATCAATGGCCACGAATCTGAAGGGATGTTTATGAATTGCTATTGGATTGTTTATCAATATATCTCATCTTAGTCTTACTCAAACCTTATTGTATCAATTGCAAAAGATAGTTTAATCTAAGATAGTGGTGTGCTATCTTAGACGTATTGTTAGAAGTTTGTAGCAAGAATCCCAGGGTGGGAGTTGTACATTTTCTGACAAGTATTCGATCAATCTCTTGTGGTGTGCAAGAGGAATGGACGTACCCTTGGTTATAAGGGGAACCAGGATAAATCTTAAATGTTCTTTATTTACTGCACTTTCTTATTCATAGACACTTTATTAAAACTCAGAAAATTCAACTACCATCTCATTAAAACAAGAAAATTTACTAACACCTAATTCACCCCCCCTCTTAGGCCTACTTCTGTACTTACAATTGGCATCAGAGCGGGTTAAGGTAACTTACTCCTCGATCAAATACTCATGGCTTCTGCACAACCTATTTTTAGAGATGGTGGTAGCAGTACCAAGCCACCATGTTTTGTTGGAGAGCACTACGATTTCTGGAAAATTAGAATGCAAGCATACCAAAAAATGGGCCTCACATTCCAAAAACTGTCATCAATAACAAAGAAGAAATTAAGATAAAAGACTCTTGGACTGATGATGATAAAAGAAAAGTGTTGTTCGATAAGAAGGCTAAGAATATACTGCAATCTGCACTAGGAATGGATGAATTTTTCTGGATATCTCACTGCAAAACAACAAAAGAAATATGGGATACGTTGGAAATAACTCATGAAGGCACCATTGAGGTAAAAAGATCTAAACTGAACACACTATTACAAGAATATGAGTTATTTAGAATGCAGCCCGGAGAATCTATTCTAGACTTGCAGAAAAGGTTCTCCCACTTAACCAATCACTTGACAGCACTTGGAAAAGTCTTCACCAATGATGAATTAAATCTAAAAGTACTAAGATCATTGACAAGGGCCTGGCAACCAAAAGTGACAACAATATCCGAAAAGAAAAGCCTATCCAAAATGTCTCTTTCTGCACTATTTGGAAAACTTCAAGAGCACGAAATCGAACTTGGAAGGCTAGAACAAAATGAAAGTCAAGAAAAGAAGACCAAAAATATTGCTCTAAAGACCGAATCAAGAGAACAAATCAAAGTTGACGATTCATATGAAGACGAAAATATTATCTTTCTAGTTAAGAAATTTGGTAAGTTTCTTAAAAATGATAGAACATTCAAAAAGAAAAGCTTCAAGAAGAAAGATAATTCTACATCAAATCAAAACTTCACTTGCTTTGAATGTGGAAAACAAGGACATATTAAAGCAGATTGTCCAAACCTTGCTAAGAAGAATGCCATCAAAAAGAAAGACTTCAAGAAGGCATGCATAGCTTGGGAAGACAACGAAGTAAGTTCATCTTCAGAAACAGAAAGTGAAGAATGCGCCAATGTTGCATTAATGGCCTCGCATCAATCATATGATGAAGAAGAGGTTAGTAATATAGACTCTCCTCTTTATAATAAAACTAATAGTGAATTAATTATAGAATACAATGATGCTCAAAATGCAATAAAGGAATTACTTATTGAATGTAAAAATCTGTGTAAATTAGTGTCAACACAAAAGAAACAAATTTCAAGTTTACAAGAAAAAGTTGATACTATGGAGAAAAATTCTGAAAAACTAAAATAGAATTTTACATGCAATAAATGTGATTCCCTCTCTTTCAAAATTGTTCAATTAAATAGGGTGATTGAACGATACGAAAAAGGACAATTAGGATTGGAAATGTCTTAAACATGCAAAGATACTCAAACGACAAAAGTGGTCTTGGATATTCAAAATTTGATAAACCAAATTTGAACAAAACTATTTTTGTTAAAGCAAGTAATCAATCTAATCAAGAAAAAATTATAGTTATGAAAAAGGATGATTTTTCTAATAAGAAAAGTATTCAAAATAAATCTCATAAATATGCTACTAATAGTAGATTTAATCCTACTTGTTCTTATTGTGGTCTTCATGATCATACACCTAATGTATGTCACATTAGAAACATTAGTGTTCCAAGTGGACATTACATATGGGTAAAGAAAGGTACTAACCATCAAGGACCCAAAGCACATTGGGTACCTAATAAAGTTTGATTTCAATTTTGTAGGTATGCAAGCAAGATACTTCAAATATGTGGTACTTAGATAGTGGATGCTCCAAACATATGACGGGTGATGTAACAAAATTTTCAGCCTTAACACTTGAATCAAAGGGACATGTAATATATGGAGACAATAACAAAGGAAAAATTTTAGGCTTTGGAAAAGTCGGTACATCACCATCCCCCTCAATTGAAGATGTCTTATATGTTGAAGGTCTAAAACACAATCTCATAAGCATTTGCCAGCTTTGCGACAAAGGATACAAGATAATTTTTAATAAAGATGAGCGCATCATCCAAAATGAAGCTACAAATGAAACTCAGTTTGTTGGTAAGCGTTTCAAAAACATTTTCATACTAAATCTTGACGATTTATCCTTAAAAATGAAATGCCTTTTGGTAAGCGACAATAATGATGCTTGGTTATGGCATAAGAGATTTGCTCATATTCACATGGATCATTTAAACAAAATGGTCAAGCATGATCTTGTTGTACGCTTACCAAAAATAAAATTTATAAAGGATAAATTGTGTGACGCATGTCAAAAAGGAAAGCAAACAAAAAGTTCTTTCAAACCTAAAAATGTCATTTCAACTTCTAGACCACTACAATTGATACATATGGACTTGTTTGGTCCATCAAGAACCAAAAGTCTTGGTGGAAACTCATATGGACTAGTTATTGTTGATGATTACTCAAGGTTCACCTGGACCATATTTTTGGCAAGTAAAAATGAAGCTTTTAAGGCATTTAAAAACTATGCCAAGCTAGTCCAAAACGAACAATCTGCCAAAATTGTATAAATTAGAAGTGATCATGGAAGAGAATTTCAAAATACTTCGTTTGAAGAATTTTGTGAAGAAAATGGCATTTTCCACAATTTTTCTACACCAAGGACACCACAACAAAATGAGGTTGTTGAGAGAAAGAACAGATCCTTGATAGAGCTCGCTAGAACTATGCTAAGCGACTCAAATCTACCAAAATATTTTTGGGCAGATGCTGTAAACACAGCATGCTATGTTTCCAACCGGGTAATCATTAGGTCAATTCTTAAGAAAACTCCTTATGAACTTTACAAAGGTAGAAAACCCAATATCTCTCACTTCCACATTTTTGGATGTAAGTGTTTTATGTTAAATAACGGTAAAGACACCTTGGAAAATTTGATGAAAAAGCTGATGAAGGTATATTTCTCGGTTACTCTTTATCTAGTAAAGCATTTAGAATTTTCAATAAAAGAACTTTATTAGTTGAAGAATCAATGCATGTAACTTTTGATGAAACTAACCCCATAAAAGAGGAAAATATTATTTCTTGTGATGATGATGTTTTTGAAAGCAATGATTCAAGCCAAGAACCTTAAACTAATCAACCAGATCAAGAAAGTGAAGTCAATATTGAAAGACAAAGTGATGATCTTCCTAAAGAATGGAGAGCCCATAGATATCACCCAATTGATAATATCATAGGTGATATCAATAAAGGAGTCACAACAAGATTAAAGTTGCAAGATGCTTGCTTAAACATGGCATTTGTCTCTCAAATCGAACCCTCCAAAATTGGTGAAGCGCTTAAAGATGATCAATGGATACTTGCTATGCAAGATGAACTCAATCAATTTGAACGAAGCCAAGTATGGGAACTTGTTCCTAATCCTGGAAATAAACACATCATTGGTACAAAATGGGTGTTTAAAAATAAACTAGATGAGAATGGCATAGTTGTTCGCAACAAAGCTAGATTGGTCGCTCAAGGATACAATCAAGAAGAAGGGATAGATTTTGACGAAACATTTGCTCCGGTAGCAAGATTAGAGGCAATACGACTATTACTAGCATATGCTTGTTCCATGAATTTTGAGTTATATCAAATGGATGTGAAGAGTGCCTTTCTCAACGGATACATAAATGAAGAAGTCTATGTCAAACAGCCCCCTGGGTTTGAAGATTCCAAAAATCCCTCACATGTTTACAAATTGAAAAAGGCTCTTTATGGTCTAAAACAAGCTCCAAGAGCTTGGTATGACAGATTAAGCACCTTTTTATGTGAACGAGGATTTGACAATGGGGAGGTTGATAAAACATTATTTGTCAAAAGAGATAATGGTCACACATTACTGGTTCAAATTTATGTTGATGATATAATATTTGGATCAACCAACAAGGACATATGTGAAGAATTCTCTTCAATAATGCAAGGAGAATTTGAAATGTCCATGATGGGAAAATTAAACGATTTTCTTGGACTTCATATCAAGCAACTTGAGCACGGCATCTTCATCAATCAAGCAAAATACTGTAAAGAATTACTAAAGAAATTTGAAATGGAAAATTGCAAAGAAAGTACATCTCCAATGGGCTCCGGAACATATGTTGATAAAGATGCATCAGGAATTTCAATCGACATATCCAAATATCGAGGTATAATTGGATCATTATTATATCTAACGGCCAGCCGGCCATATATTATGTTTAGTGTTTGTCTGTGTGCAAGATTTCAGGCAGATCCGAAAGAATCACATCTAGTAGCTGTTAAAAGAATTATGAAGTATCTAAAAGGAACGACAAATGTAGGACTATGGTGTCCCAAGGGTAGCATATGTAGCCTAGTTGGATACTCTGATTCGGATTATGCGGGATGCAAAACAGACCGTAAAAGCACCAGCGGCACGTGCCATTTCTTAGGAAATGCACTAGTTTCATGGTCTTGTAAAAAGCAAGCTTGTGTTGCACTTAGTACTGCTGAAGTTGAATACATTGCAGCAGGAAGCTGTTGTGCCCAGATTCTCTTATTAACCGTAAGAGAACTTGGTATTTTGAGTGAAAATGATCTTTAACCATTGAAAGATATACATAGTTTGTCCTATCTCTTATTTCTTGTTAATTATTGCTTGTTGATATATGAATTTGTGTATTACATGATGCAATTTTCATAAAAACTGAGTTTTTATGCAAAACTGTACTTGCGTAGTCGAATACCAATATCTGTATTCGAATACATACTTTCCCAGATTTCTTGTATTCGAATACATCCTATGTGTAGTCGAATACACGTTCCCAGAACAATGTGTAGTCGAATACCAGAAGGTGTAGTCGAATACACCTTCACGTTTTTGCCCAGATATAAAAGCTGATTCACGTTTTAGGTTTAGTTTCTATTTTGTGGTATTCGAATACAACCCTAGCCCTTTCTCTCTTCTCTCCAAAACTCATCCATCCTCCTTTCCCTTACTTACCCATTCACCCAACCTAGCAAACCACATCCCTCTTTGCTTCTCTCTTGACATTACTCTTCAGATTTCTCACAAATCTCCCATTTTCTCTAAAACCCATTTTTCACCAAAAATCTCCTTTCTCACCATGCATGCTCGCAAACGAGGACCACGCACCAAGCATGCAGCAGTAGGTCCCTCATGAAAACGAACCAGGAATCCTAACATCACGGATCTGTCCCGGCTTCTACACACACCGGAGGAAATTGATCGTTTTCACACATTCTACTCGGACAAGCGACTTATTATCCCAAAGTATGGTACCTTAGACTCTTTCTCTGACTTTAACTTTCCTAGGTTACTCAAAGCACAACATGTTGAAGAGTTTATAGGTTACAAAGGTCCTGTTTATCCAGACTTGGTTAGGGTTTTTTTATTGCAATCTTACCCAAGAGGGAAAACTACTAGTATCTAGATTTAAGGGTAAAACCATTCGGTTAAATACCAAAACCATCGGAGAAATTTTGAATATCCCCTTTAATGGTGAAAAGTTTTATCCCAACAAATTGTATGAATGGGGCAATATTTCTAAATATGATGCATATGTCCTCCTCTGTCGGTTTGACAAACGCACCATGGAACAAAAGCGAGCTCAGGCATGTTCCAAATATGCACAACAACGGTATGGTGTGGGAAATCTAACTGTTGATTATCGGCTTCTGCATTATTTCCTTAGCTACATTCTGGTTCCAAAGGCTGGAAATTACTCCCAAATTTCGGAGTTTGAATTGCAAATTATGAATTTTATGTATGAAGGTCGTCAACTTAATTGGGCATATTTTGTGAAATCTGTTATGTTTGGATCTCGTGAGGCAATTGGTTTACCATATGCAAAGGAAGTTTCTCGGATTTTGGAACACTTTGGTGTGGACTTCTCTGATGAAGTCATGTTTTCACCCACCAAAGAAAATATGCTGGATTTTGGTGTTTTGCCTAGCATGAGGATCATATGGAATGAGGAGCTTGAAGCCTTTGTGCATAAAAGTGATCAACCATCTGATGATGCACAGGATGACAAGCTAAGTCAGAGGCTAAAATTCACTAATCTGTATTCGACTACACCAATGTGTGTTCGAATACAAGATGCAAAATTTGAATATTTTTGAACGTTACAAAGAGGTGTATTCGAATACAACTGGAAACATTACACTTTTTCAGATCTGGGATGGCTCTAGAACATTGTAATTTTTCATCAAACCTCTTGGATCAATGGCCACGAATCTGAAGGGATGTTTATGGAGTATAAATACCCCATAACTTCAGATTAATAAGGTGACAATCCTTGAATCAAAACATAAAACAATTTTGAATAAAATTATGTTTTTACTAAGTACTTGCATTCCATTTTCATATCATTCTAAAAGGTTCTCAAGTACTTGAATTGCTATTGGATTGTTTATCAATATATCTCATCTTAGTCTTACTCAAACCTTATTGTATTCAGTTGCAAAAGATAGTTTAATCTAACATAGTGGTGTGCTATCTTAGACGTATTGTTAGAAGTTTGTAGCAAGAATCCCAGGGTGGGAGTTGTACATTTTCTGACAAGTATTGGATCAATCTCTTGTGGTGTGCAAGAGGACTGGACGTACCCTTGGTTATAAGGGGAACCAGGATAAATCTTAAGTGTTCTTTATTTACTGCACTTTCTTATTCATAGACACTTTATTAAAACTCAGAAAATTCAACTACCATCTCATTAAAACAAGAAAATTTACTAACACCTAATTCACCCCC